>JBBPBO010001985.1:62453504-62637499 GCA_037974295.1 Cicer cuneatum | reverse complement strand
TAATTACATATTTTTCTGTAATTTTACATCGTTAGTGCAAATAAACTAAAATCTAAGAGAAATTGAAAAGAAATATGTACTTAAACAAAAAATTAGATATTATTAAAAGGAAAAACTAACAAAAATAAGGAATTATTAAGAGGACAGAATATAAAAGAAAGTTGTTTATTAAATTAAAAAATTTTCATTGTTAATTAGGATTTTTTTATCTATTTATTTTTCTTTTTTAATTTTATCATTTTTTATTGATTATGATGAAATATTTATTTGATTTATTTTTATGATATCTTATTTTTTTCTTAAGAATATTTATGTCAATACAAATATATTTTTTCGATAATAATTTTCTTTTCATTTTTCCTTATAACGAACTAGTAAATAATTAACTTATTTATTATTTATTTTCTCTCTTTTGTTTTTAATTTTCTTTTCTTTATTTCGTCAATCAACCAAACTGTAAAGATGGTAGGACTAAATATTTCGAATTTATTTTTTTAAATACTAAAAATTATCTCTATTTTTCTAATATACTGTTGAATCGCACAATTTTTATTAAGGAACATAAATGAATTTTTACTCTTAAATAAATAGACAAAAAAAATGTTATTACTCCTTTGTCACAAGGAGAAAATTGTTCATTAGTTTTCGTATATATTATAAACATGTTTAATCAAACTTTTGTCAAGATTTCTAAAACGATCTTGCTATAACCAAAAGAAAGGCTCTTGTCAGAACACACTTCTAATTGTTAGAACTGTCACTTACTTATATCACACTCAAGCTCTAATATAAATATGTAATGAATTGTAAAATTGGAATTTTTATTGCATACACTTTATTATTATTGATAATGTGATATTTGTATAAATTTATTCTACCGAACAAGGTTACTTAGTTACACATATCAACTAACACCTATAGCAAACACTTGTACATAAGAATTGAATTACCAACTAACTAACATGATCCCTTAATTCAAATGTTTGATGAAAACCATTCGTAACTTTCCTCTAAGTTCTTCAAAACGATCAACAGATAATGTTTTAGTCATTATGTTTGTAGTTTGTACCTCTATTGGACAATAGATCAGTTTTAGCCTTCCTTTCATCACTTGATCCCTAAAGAAATGAAATATAGTCTCACTCCTTCCATGAGACATTAGATTTTTGGCAAGATTTATAGATGATTGGTTATCAATCATGATTGGCATAGGCTGCAACACTTCAACTTTCTATTTCTCCAACAATGAGTTTAGCCATAAGCTTAACAAGTTGTAGAACTCCTTTCAATCTTTTAGTTGGACATTTATTACAAATATAAGCTGCAGTGGCAACAACTTCACCCCCATAAATTATGTGGTATATTATTCTCTTTCAACATGTTCCTTTTAATATTGAGCAATGTCTTATTCCTTTTCTATGTAAGACCATTGTGTTGTGGAGTATATGGGGTTGTAACCTCATGCTCAATCCCACACTTGAAACAAAATTTCTCAAACTCCTTCGAGGTATACTCTCCACCTTGAATAGTCTTCAACACCTTGATGGATCTTTCACTTTGAAATTCTTAAAAATTCCAAGTTCTTCGACCTTATTCTTAATTAGAAATAACTATATCATTCTACTAAACTCATCAACAAATGATATGAAATAATGATTATCTTCTAAAGAAGGAACTTCAAAAGATCTACACATGTCACTATGCACAATTTCAAGCAAGACTTTTGCTTTTGATGGTAGAAACTCTTTGAAAGAATTCCTTGATTGCTTTTGCTATGGAACATTTATACCTGGTAGCTCTTTCACCATGTGCTTGGAACCAATTTCATTTGAACTCCTAAAGTTTAAATGACCAAAACTTGAGTGCCACACCAACACTCATCAACTAACATGGAAACTTGCAAGCACTCAGTTTATGCAGCATTCATACTAATTTGAAAAGTCATATTCTTTGACAATGATGCTTTCAAAATCAATATGTGATTTCTATCAAACATCTCCATTATGCTATCTTCATTATCACCTGTTAACCATTTTGCATAAGTTGACAAATACTCAAAAGATTGCTCTTCATGCTTGGAACATAGAGCACATCCTCAATGACCGTTATTTTTCCATTCTTTCTCTATATCACTATTTTGGCAACCTCTTGGGCAAACAAAGTTATGTCATTAACAAAGCTAACCTTGCTTGATTTGGTGGTGTCTAGATCAAGTAACCACTCATTGTGGTCTATCGTGTGATTACAACACCCTGTGTCAAGAAATCACATCTCACTCTTGGAAGGAACTTTAGTGGTGTTCGCCTTAAAAAAATTATATTTGAGTCTGAATCATCATTTTGTGTTGCACAAGATGCATCCTCATTGCTTTTATTTTGAATTCCTTTGTTTGACCAACATTAATCATCAAAATATTCAAATTTATCACAATTATAGCACTGAATTTTCCTTTTATCAAACCCCTTTGAGCCTTTCTTAGTTTTGTCATTCCTTTCCTCATCTCTTGAAATATTTAGGTTTATCATCTACTTTGCCGCTGTTCTTGAAATGTTTCTTGGCTCCACATTTATTCCACTTCTTATGATCACCACCAGCCTTTTGAGCACAAGTTTGCAATACTTGATTCATTGCATATTTTCCCCCATTTCTTTTCAGTCAATCTAAATTACCTTACTTCTAATATGCCTTCCAAGTCATCTATACTCATTGATGATATATCTTTGGATTCTTCAAAAGCGCATACAATATAGTCAAACTTAGAAGTGTAAAGAACGCAAGATATTCCCACAAATATGTTGATCAGTGACAATTTCACCATTCTTGGTCATGGAATTTGTAATACAACAAACCTTGATGAACAAGTCAACCACCTTCTCTTGCTCTTCCATTTGTAAAAGTGTGTATTACCTCCTCAAAGATTGAAGTTCACCTTCTTGACTTTGTCACCACAAACATGACACTTTTCAAGTATATCCCAAGCCAGCTTTGTTGTAGTAGAAGCATAGATCTTCTTAAAGTTAGCTTCATCAATACTTTGATGAATGAGAAATATGGCCTTGCAATCTTTCTTCTTATTTTCTTTGAATACAACCCTTTGTGTATCAATTGTACCATCAACAACCGCAAAATAGCCATTGTTGATAATTTTCACCACTTCTTGAAATCTAAACAAAGCCTTCATCTGCACACTCCATTGCTCTCAATTCTTGCCATCAAGATTTAGTAAATGGGGTGAGAGACTTGCCAATAGAACTGATGCTCACTGAATTCACTCGTGTTTACACTCCCGAAGATCAAAACCTAAGGGTTGCTGATACCAAGTTGTTAGAACACACTTATAATTTTAGAACTCTCACATGTTTGCGGAATGAATTGTAAGATAGAAATTTTTTTCTACACTTTATTATTATTGATAATGTGGTATTTATATACAACTCATTTTAACTAACAATTTGTTAGTTGGTTACACATATCAACTAACACCTATAACAAATACATGTAAACAAGCATTGAATTACTAACTAACCAAGAGCTCTCTAATCCTCAACTTTATTTGGCAACGATGGAATTTGAAACAAGTAATTATGTACTTGTAAAAGACGTGATTTTAAAATAAAAATCCGCAATAAGATAATTTATATTCGTAATAATTGAGAGCTATTGCAAATTTACAATTGCATAATATGATATATAAATAAAACAAACTCTCTCAATTGTAATTTTTCTATATTATTACTTTTCAAGAACATAAATTGATAAATGATTGTAGAAATAGTACACAAAGTATGATGAGCCATTTGAGATTAATGAGAATCTTAATTGATATCACTTTATTTATAGGCTATAGTCTCCAATATACTTGACACAACATATTGTATCTTCTCTCAATCTAAAAAGTGTCTAAGACATAAAGAGTTAGTTTGAGAAAGAACCACAAATTTGTAGGTGCTCGTTACCCGTTTCTCTTTTCTACGTATTTCAAAATTACTACGAAAGCTACAATCAATGGATTCATCAATCCAGTCATTTCCAATGTCCTTGATAAATTAAAGTCATAGATCATAAAGTCATCAACATATATGTTTATTTTTTATGTTTACAATGTGCTTATTTCGACGGTTAAATTTCCTCATCATTATAATATATGTGAAAGCATGCATTGAATGGTCAATTATTAAATTAATTTCAAAATAAGTGATATCATAACTGGTCTTCATGTTTGATTTATTGTGGGTAAGTTCTGATTTATTCCCGAAATTATATAGCTCAGTTTTATTATTTTTGCCATTCTTTACATGTACTATTGTTTTACTGAATTTGGGATTTCTTCCTTGGACATGTGTGAATAAGTTTTTGTTGGCCATGATAGTCGATATTTCAGTAATATAATTAGATGAATGGTATGTATTGATTTTTTGACCTTTAGGAAAAAAGAAACTTTTTTTTTCATCTAAAGGAGAAATAAACCTTTATATGCATAAGAGAATGTGTTAGTAATTGTGTTAAATAATGTGTTATTAACACTCATCTTAGATGAAAATCATATAGTATTGTAAAAGAATAGTTGTCATTTGCATATATTTCAGTTTATAATTTATTTTGAGACGCTATTTCAAATAGCGTTAGGGGAAATATAATTTATAGTTTTTTGTTATTTTTGCTTATTTTTAACTTTTAACACTCTAATTTTATCATTTTTTATATTTATATAAAATAAAATAACTATTTCACCCACTCTCTGGTAATGGAGAGCTTCAAAAGCATATCATTTTTTCTAATCTGTTTGTGCGATGTTCAGGTCCTACATGGAAAAGTATGGATAGTATTGAAATAAGAGGGAGGGAATTTGTTCCTTGTTCTCACTTGATGAGTTAAAAAAAAAAAAGAAATAGGAAATGGTAAACTACTATTTTAGCCTCATAAATTGTATGGTGTGATATTGATCACTGATTGATTCAGTTAAAACCTCAAAAACTCAAATAGATCATCCATTCTTCATAATGTTACACTACAACAAAAGTAAGTTTTAACTTCAAAAAAAATTAGCGTCGACCACAACATCGACACTCTTAATGTCCAAATTGTGTCTGTAAGATTGATGCTAATGACTTTTTTCTTTATATTTTTAGTTTAAGTGATTTAATATATGTAATTAAAAAAAGATCATTGGAGTTAGCATTAGTGTTTTTAAATATCAATCTTTTTTAACTTGTAATTTTTAAAGTTAAATATATATATATATATAAGTCATTTAAATTAAATGTTTATAACAAATTAATCATTTAAATTTTATTTAAACAAATTAATTCTTTAAGTGATAAAAAATCACGGTGAACCATGATTATGACAAACTCTCGTATACCAAACATAAACTTAATTAATTGATATTTGTACCCTAACTATTTAAAAGAAAAAGAAGGAAAGAAAACTTCCTCTTGTTTTTATTTCCTTGATTGTTATCTAAAGTGATTAATAATTTGATATTTTAATTTATATAGATATACTTGACGACTATAAGGATTACCTTAACTAGTTTGTCACTTCTATACTCTTCGGCCATATATATAACAAATAAGCTAATAACTTGTATAGAAAGCAAAATCAAGCTATTAATAAAAAAAATCTTATATTGACGTACGATCGTATTCAAGCCTTGCACGTTTGGGTATGAATATATGTAAGCATTGTTCCTTGACAAAGAAAGCTTTGCAAGCTTAATTGTTCTTCAATCTTTTTATCAACTGCATGCACTATATATCATTAATTAAGGTAAGGCCGTTACAGCGACACAAATCTATCAAGGACATGTAGCTAGCTACTCACGCTAACAAGTTCCATAAACGTAATTATAACATTCATCCATGAATATTTTTTTTTTTTTTTACGAAGCATTCATCCATGAATCTAGTAAAAGACTTAAATTTGAATGAACTTCGTTATAAATTCAGGCACTGTTTGGTAACAACAATAAGCTAAGTTATTGCTTATTAAACTAGTTTATAAGTTTGTTGAATGAAATGAGATGTGTTTGGTAAATAAGTTTTTTTTCACAAGTTTATAGCTTATTCTGAGACACTATTTCAAGTAGCGTTTGAACTTATAGCTTTTTACATTTTCTTCCATTTATAATCTCATTAATTTATTTTTTCGTAACCGTTAGAGTTGTACTATTACTTCTAAAATCTTATAAAATCTTTAATTCCTTGTCAAATAACTCATAAAATCCTTCATCTTATTCATGTGACAAGAAATTCATAAAACACTGTTTGGTAACACCAATAAGCTAGTTTATAAGTTTGTTGGTTAAAATAGATGTGTTGGGTAAATAAGCTTTTTTTCACCAGCTTATAGCTTTTTCTGATATGCTATTTCAAGAGCGTTTGAGCTTATAACTTATAGATTTTTACGTTTTCTGCCATTTATAATCTTATTATTTTATTTTTATTATTTTTTATCCTATATAATACAAAATAACTACCTCACTCACTCACCACTCTCTCACCACTAGTGTTTCTTTAATTTCTTGTCAAAATAACTGAATAAATAAATAAATTTCATGTTATTCATTTTACAAGAAATTGATTAAGGTAGGCATGACCATAATTATTATTATTTCTTCATCTTCTAATTATCATTGTGATAAAACTAAATTCATTTTTTATACTAAATTGTATACAGTAAATGAGTTGCATTGTTTTTACGATTACTATTTATACATATGGAGTTTGTTAAACTTTTACATAACTCTTCAAATTTATGTTTGTATTGTAATAAAAAAAAAGTAAATGATGTAACACAAAAAAGTAAATGAATTGCATGGTTCTGATTTTTATTTCAATGTTTTGTTATTTTAAAAAGAAAAATGAAGTAAAATAGTATCTAAGAGATATTGGATAAAAATGTTGCATTTTATGTTATTTTAAATTAAATAATTATGTCTTTTTATATTGTTAGAAGCTAAATTTACCAAACACTTTAATTTTAATTAATTAGCTTTTCTACTATAAGTCATCAGTTATAGCTAACTTTTCAGCTATCAGTTATCTTATAGCTTAATTTTATCAAATGGAGCCAAAGTTAAATTTACTTTTTATGTTAAATTGTAAACCGTAAAATGAATTTTTACGATTACTATTTATACACATGAACTCTTCAAATTTATGTTTATATTGTAATAAAAAAAAAGTAACTGATGTACAAAAAAAAAAAGGATTCCATGATTTTTTTTATTTCATAATTTTATTATATTTTTTGGATTTTCTACCACAAAAATTATATATGAGAGAAATATAGTAAAATAAAAAAAATGAATAAACATGAGAGTGAATTGAACAATCTAGGAGAAGAAAAATATAAGAAATTGATCATGAATATATGTTACTTTATAAGGGTGAATTGAGCAATCACCAAATTGATCAAACAATTAATTTTTTATTTCATTAATGAATGGAAATTTATTTAAGAGCTCCTCATTAAAAACCAAACATTTATTAAAGCACAAAATAAAATAACTTCCATTAACAAATAATAATATACATCTATTGACTGAATAAAATAAAATAAAATATATCTACAACAACTTCAAGAATAATTATATAACTTCTAGGATGGGAAAAAACCACACACACATATATTAACTATTACAAGAATCAAGAGAGGAAGAGAGTAAGAGGGTGATATGCTCTAACAACAAAACATATAATTTTTTTTTCTAGCTATGATGTGAAGGTGTAATCTTGATAAGAAGGCCAGGGAAGACATCATCAGGGTCATGTATATGAGGATTATTCTCAACAATAAAAGGGTCATCACACTTATCACTAATTGTATGAAGTGTCTCACCTTCACCAACAACATATATTTCATCGCATGGTTTGATTGAGAAGAGGTGGTTATTTTCCATGAAGTTGTGATGAACATGATTTGGAATAATATTCATAGAGGTGTCTCTAAATGTTGTTAGAAGTATGAGGGCTATAAGAACAATAGCACAATACCATGAAGCTACATCAGCTATATTTTTTTAGTTTAAGAATTTTTTTCCTTTTTTGGAGTTGAAAGAAGCCATGATGAATTGATGATGAAGAAGTGATCAAAGAGAGAGGGATATTAATATGAAGAGAGAAAAAAGTGGTTTGGAAAGTTATAAAGAAAACAAAAAAAGATAAGACATGATGTGTGTGTGAAGGTCAGTTTTGGCGGTTACTAAGGATAGGGAGTTGTTTATGGGGGAGAAAAATTGGGGAAAGATGGTGCTCACGTGAATCAAATCAATCACTTTTTTTTTATACCGTACCTCGATATTTTGTTGGATATTTGTAAACATAGATTTAACTTTCATCCATTTCAAATTATTTTTAAAATCAAATATTTTTTACGGTTATATAAACCTATTATAATTCTTAGAAAGTGATGTCTCAAATCCTAACCTTTATCTCTCAAATTCATATTAATATTGAGTGATGACGTGTTTTCCATCTGTCACAAGATTAAGACTAATAAAAGTTCATATATATATATATATATATATATTTATATTTCAAGTTCTAGTTTGATTAAATTTGGTTTATTTTTGGTTAAATTACTAAACTCTCTTTTTCTTAAGACGTGGACGAGGGCTCTTGACTAACTTATTGCGGTCTTATTGTTTGAGTGCTTGGGATTTAGTTTAACCACCCAAAAAGAAACATGAAAAATAAAAGAATCATGGAAAGTATCTGTAAAACCTAATTCAATTGAAAATATCGAAATTATTAAGCTGAATATAAAAATTTGAACTCAGAATCTTGCAATTGTGTGCAAGTTTTTTAAACATTTTATCTAAGACCAAAAAAGAAAGAAGAAAAAAATATAGAAACATGGAAAGTTTTGGTTGAGAAGTTTGAGTTGCATGGGTAATTAGTCACAAAATTATGGGGAAAGTTGATAATTAAATGAGTGAGTGAAAATCCATTTTAGTCTTTGAAAAAGATTGTGAAATTTAATTTAGTCATTTAAAAAAATAAAAAGTAAATTTTAGTCTTTGAAAAAATTAAACATGGACGACGTAATCTCAATCTCTTTTAGGTGTGGTTGATGAGCAAAAGATGGAGGAAAGAAAATGAAAAGAAAAGAAAATCAATAGAAAATAAATTGATTATTTAGTAGTTTGGTATAATAGAAAATAAAAAGAAATGATGATAGAAAAAATGTGTATTTATAAAATGATATAAATGTCCTTAAAAAAAAAACTAGATATGATAAATGGAATAATAATAATAAAAATAAATATTTCATAACCATCAATGAAAATTATAAAAAATAAAATTAAAGAGAATAAATAGAGTTTAATTGCAATGCACTATTAGTGTAAAAAAATTTACATTGTTCGTACATCACAATCATTCATGGTGATGACTTTAGAAGTAGTTTTGGTAAAACTCAAATATCTCTATTAATCTAACGGTTGTGATTGACTGACAATGTTAAAATAATTTATACTAATAGTGTATATAAATTAAATTCAAAAATATAAAATTAATTCCCTAACCATCGACAAAATTGTTTCAATTTAATAAACTATAAATATTATATTTTTATTCTCTTTATATTTTCTAAATTTTCGTTAGTTTTTATTTTAATCATATCCAATTTTTGTTTAAGTACATTTATGTCATTTTATAAATATACATATTTCTTATCATTTTCTTTTAGAGTTTAATTTATTTGCACTGATAATGTAAAATTATTTTAGGATTTAAAATTATATAAAATTATTTTACATTTTCATCTTATAAGAATTGACATTTTTGACACATCAACTTAACACATTTTAATTGAATAATGTGACATTCTAAATCTCAAATTTATTTTAAATTTTTTTCTTCTAATTTTAATTTAAAAATAATAAAATATAAATAAATAAACTTTCGAATGATTTCTTTAAGGCAAAAAGTATCACTTAATCTTGAACATGTCTTATTAATCCAAAGTTTCCATCAACTTAACAATTCGAAAGTCATAACAGTAATCAACAAAATTATTTGTGAAGCACGCGTGCATAAGTTACTGATAATTGTAAATGCAGTCCCAACCCGATGTCACTATCAGAGGAAAAGTTCCCAAAATAAAAGACGTTCAAATATGAAGTTAACAGAAGGAAGATAATAAAAGTCTTCAAGATAAGACGGCTTCCTACACTTTAAGAGTATTAATCTTCACATGCAGCTCGTCTGCGTCGCCAAACACAAACAACGAGGGGTGAGTATTGAAATTATGTAACAATATAATGTAAACGAGAAAAACACGTAAGTAATCAAATTAACACAAATCTGAGAAACATTCAAGAACATAATATCAAAGATTAATCTAATTTAATCACAATAAAACAGTCACAGGGATAAAATGTTATGCATGTCCTATACTTTATACTTCTTCATCATTTGGTACCATTCTACTCTAAAGTACTTTGTTAGGAGGCCTGATACTATGTCACTACAAGAGTGGACAAACAATTCATGAATGGTCAAGTCCTCATAGATCCCCTCAACTCAACCTGAGACACATATACACGACGGTCGGGGTACTCTTGTTTTGCACGGTAACTCCCGGCCTTAGGGAATAACCCACTAATCCACTTAGGAATTCCCAACTAGATGTACCCCCAAGGTCTATCAGTCTACCTTATGGTTCTACTGTAGCCCTCCACGATCAGACTCATTCAGTTGTACTTCCCCAAATCACTAGGTTTGTCAAACCTTCCCTATATGATGACAAAATAATCTTCACTCCAAAACTACAACATCTATCTCATACTTACTCGATTATCACAATATTCATCAATATTTATATATATATACATATATAAGGTCAATCACAATTAAAATCCAAATATTTGGTTTACACTACTAACATTACACAATCCAATCTCATCAATCACATAATAAGAAATCAAACAGGTGGCATATTCAAGTAATATCATAACTTCAATCAAGTAACAAGAACACTCAAGTACATATCATTCATACAATAACAATCAGCATAAGGTTTCATAAAACAGACAACATGCAATCTTGATAGAAATAAATTCACAACAATTCTATAGGTTGGTAAAATATATTTTAGTCATCACTATTACCATTTATATATTATTAATTAATTATTATTACTCAATAGGGCTCGACCATATGTAGTAAGCCCCAAATGAATATCTGGGAATTTTAGTATTCCCGTTCATCTCATGTCATTTTATACTCATAATATCGAACTTCATCTCACCCCTTACCTTGGCTGAAGATTTTTCTCAACGAAGTTGATCCGTTGATGTAATGTGTTGCGTCTTCGCCAATCACCGTCTCTAACAACTTAGTCTTTGAAATCAATGTATGATTCTGGTATTAAGAGTTGCGGCTGGATGCAACAGGGCAATAGTCAATTCAATTTTCGTCTTCCTAATAGAACATGGAAATAGAGGCACAGAATGCACGACAACCTCCTTCATTCACTTATATACTTATCTATATGTACTAGTAGTATTAGGTATATTATTATGTTTATTATCATACCTATACACTTAGCCCATGACCCCTATTATTATTATTATTAATATTATTATTATTATTACAATCATAAACCCACTCTACCAGTGCTTAAGTTAATAGACTAATGTAGCAACACATACATTTACTTTTTATTTTCTTTTTATATAAATATATGTATATATATATATATTTTAAAATAAATTGAATATTATTAAAATTAATAATTTAATTAAATCATTAAGGCAAACACGAAGGAAATTATCGCACTTGTCAAACACACAGATAATAATAGTTGTGTATCATATTATAGTTAAAATATAATAATAAGAAATTGAGATGTTACACATAACATGTTAACTAACCCAATAATTTTATTGTAGTTTTTTTTATAATTTTCTATTTATATTTCAAATAATTTTCAACTATAAGTGCAAATAAATTAAAATTTAAGATAAAATGAAAAGACATATATATATATATATATATTAAAATAACAGAAATGTCCTTAAACAAAAATTAGATATTATTAAAAGAAAAACTAACAAAAAATAGAAAACATAAAGATGATAAAGAAGTGACATGTTCTTAGGGTTGTGTTCCTCGTTAACGAAACGTGCAGTGACATACACCGAGGGCTTAGGTCCTCACTATTGTCAATTCTGACACATTCTTCCATGTCTTAGGCACTCTCTAATAGTCTCAGATGCTAATAGTCCCATATTTAAAATAAAAAATATATTTTAGATTTATATTAAAATAATTGTATTATTTTATTTATTAAAAATTGTAATGAAGATTCATTTATATTTAATTATATACATTTATTTTTCTAAATATTTAATTTATATATATAATTACATAGTTATAAAATATTATATTAAATTATCTATTTAAAAAAATAAATAATATTAAATTTATATTAATTTGACTAATTTTCATTTTTATTATATTTTCAATATCTTCATTTTCATTAAAAAATAAAATATTTTTCTAATTTTTTAAATTATTTGCAATATTATGTTTATTTAAATTTGAATTAAATTATTCTATGTGATTAATAAGATATAAATAAATTTGAAAAAAAAAATTAAAAATAAAACATTCATGCATTAATATCCAAATATTCAAATAAAAATATAATGTCGTGATAAAAAAAACTAATTATCCCTATAATAAACTTATCCATGTCACATATCATTCCTATTGTTGGTAAAATTTTAACATATTAAATGTTAAATTTTCTTAATCAAGATTCATAGAGTTGAGTAGAAAAAATAGATGGTTCACATATGTGGATAGAATTGATAGAAGAATGACTAGAAGACTGAGGTGGATCCGAAGATTGTGCTTAAAAATCATGATGTAGAAATGGCTTATTCAAACAAGTTGATTATTACCATACAACGATGTTTGCATATCTGATCGATAATAACCTTCTTGTTGATATTGAGAAGATGTCGACGAACAAGTATCTCATGGAGGCATCAGCTGTTGATAATTATATTGAGGTGGTGCCATCTACACATGTTGATAATTATATTGAGATGAATTGGAAGATCGGTTTTGGATTTTTTGAGAATTACGGAGCTCAACCCTTTTTCGTCTCTTAAACTCTCGTCGTTTTTCATCCCCTCTCAATGTTGACTCATTTCAACAAGTGGATTTAATATATGTTTAGGCAAAGAACTAAAGACAATGCGAAGTAAACATTTTATAAATATGTGACAATTGTGATTTTTCATTCCATTCATCCTTCCATTTTCCACATCAGCAAATCTTGCCAAATTAGAAGAATAATTATCTGACATCTTTAGTTCTTTTATCCACGTGCAGAAAACTTTTGCACCATTAGGAGTTAAAGTATGATTTTCTGGTGGTTTTAAGGTTTTACCTTTGGACAGTTCCACTAACAACAAATCATTTCGTATGCGAGCTTTGTCATTGTCTTTAATTTTTCCTTTTACATTCATCACAATGTTAAATAAATTGTCAAAAACGTTTTTCTCAATGTGCGTAACATGGAGATTATGTCTTAGAAGGTTATCTTTACAATAAGGAAAATAAAAAAAAAACATCGGTGTGTCCAATTATACAATTGACCGTAACCATGACATTTCAAAACAACACTAACTATAACTTCAACATTTGGTAAATCTTTAACTTGATCCTAAACTTGTTCAGATGTTAATCGAATGGGAGGTCCACGACTTTCAACAACACCCTTAACAAATGCATTTTTATTTATGCTAAATGGATGATCATAAGGTTAGAACCTACAAAGCGAGTCAAACCAAGATACCTTCCCACCAAATTTCAATGTAAATGCTTTACTATCTTCCATACAAATAAGACATGCTAATTTACTATGTGTTCCTTATCCAAACAACATCCCATAGGTTTGGAAATCATTAATAGTCCATGTTGAAGTTGCTCTCATAAAAAAAACTTGTTATTGATCAATATTATATGTTAAAACACCATGTCACAACCTCTTTTAATCAGCAATCGTAGTTGTAAATAGATATCATTACTTGGTGCGGGATTTGATGGTCCAGGTATTACAGTGGCTAAGAACATATAAGGTTTAGACATGCACATATCTAGCGGAAGAGTGTATGGGGTGACAATAACAGACCAACAAGAATAGGGTGTAGATGAAACATGAATATATGGGGTGAAACCATTAGATCATAATCCTAATCATACATTACGCGGATCTAATGTAAAATCATGATATATTTGGTCAAAGTGCTTCCATGCTTGACAATCTGACGGACGTCACATTTTATCATTTATATTTCTTTTATTTTCATAATGTCTTGTCATTTTTTCAGAAGTTTTGCATAGATGCATACATTCTCTACAGCCTTAACAATCTATTGTCTTCATATTTAATCTCAACTTCAACACTAACTTTTTAGCATCATAATAGCTTGTTGGCAAAGTACCATTTTGAATTGGTGTTGCATCCAATATCATCTCGGTCATAAAATCTAAGCACATGTGTGGAACTTGAAATTGAGACTTTAGCCCTAAAATTCTAAAACACATGAATAACTTGGAGTTAAGAGACCAATCAAATAAATGTTTATTTGTTTGGCTTCTTCATTAGGGTGTTCATCTGTGTCGACATCATAGTTGCTTAACAAAAGACACATTAACCCCAAGAGCATCAGAGATCATATTTTATCGTTGATCAACGTACTCTTGATGAGGCCCAACCAATATACCAATACTAGATGAAATAACTGATGGACTGATACTAATAGATCAAGCAACTTATTGATTATTTTGAACAATATTGACAGTTCGTGGAGGCGTCGTTTCACCATGATTAGTCCAAATTGAATAATTTGACATAAATCTATTGTTATACAAAAGATCCCTTATTACATTTTTCATTTTCAGGATTTGTACAATGACATTTCTTACATGGAAGCTTCATTTCGCCGTGATTAGTCCAAATGTAATAACTTGATATAAATTTATCGTTATACAAAAGATCCCTTATTACATTTTTCATTTTCAATATTTGTACAATAACCTTTCTTACATGGACAATCAATACCACCATTATCTTGAACAAATAGATTGGCATCTTGCGACTTCTAAAATTTCTTCAACCCCAATTGTAAATGACCGCATGATACACCTTCTTTCGAAATAGTTTCTATCGTAAACTCAATTGCAATTCATTTTTTGATAATATATATATATATATATATATATATATAATATAAATTAGACACAATTATTAAATTGGTGTATCCTTTCACATTTTTGGTAAGCTTATATCCCATTCAAGAATAAAAAAAAGTCAATATTCGGTTAATAGTGATTTATTATTTTCTCGTTATATATATTTTTAACAAAATTTCAGCAACATTTTACTTTGGTATCTAAGTACACGAAATGATAACGATATATATATATATATATATATATATATATATATATATATATATATATATATATATATATATATATATATATATATATATATATATATATATCACAATCACTTATGCACCTAGAGACCAAAGTAAAATTCATGTTACTAAGATTTTATCAAAAATATATAATAATGAGAATTTAATAAACAATCATTATTATAATTTGTTTATTTTATTCTCAAACTGTCCAACTTGGTTAATTTAAAATTTAATAAATATTAACGAGTACAACTAAAAAAAAAAGAGTTTATTTATTCAATAATATATATTAAACCTTAAACAGAAAACTAAAGATTCACTCGTGATAATTGATTATAATATTTTAACATTTCACTTTTGCCTATTTAACAAATTATCCTGTTAAAATAAAACACTATATTAAGTGTAACAATATTAAATATTGTTATAATTAGTTAAGGGCATAAAAATTATAATATATTAATATTATTAAAAATTAACATATTCATTAAAAAAATACAAATAAAAATTCACATTAACGTATATTAAAAAAATTCAAATATATTAAGTAAAAATATAAATAAAATATAAATATTTGCTAAAAATACACGATAAATATACTAACATATTTTCAAATTTAAAAAAATTGCACAATAAATCTAGCAATTATTATATGTTCATAAAAATGCACGTATAATATTTTTTGTGTTGCATCCCTTGGCACTATAATCCTCGCAAAAAAAATTAATATTTTTCTAAGACTTTGGTCTAAGCAAAATAACTTCACTACTTTATTAGGGTTGTGGCCATAAAAAAATTTAGACAGGTCTCAGTGAGTATTAAATGGCCCTGCAAATTTTCTAAGGTTAAAAGTTCTAAGAATGATCCTAGATTTCACTGAAATCTTTTAGTATTTTTTATTTTTATATTTTATAAATTCTTATGGGTTGTTATGAAATATTTCTTTTTATTCTCTCTCCCATGTATGCCAAACATAAACATTATGTGATAAATATTTTTGGGACATCACAACTTTACATTTGGACATCGTATACTATATAATTTAGACTTATTTTAATTATATTTTCTCTCTTCTCAAAATTTGACTATACACAATGTGATTATATTTTATATTGTGTCTGATTTGTGTGTGCAAATCACACAACTCAAACTTGATATTTGTATCCCGACTGTTTAAAGAAAAAGAAGGAAAGAAAACTTCCTCTCGTTTTTATTTGTGATTCACAAGTTGATCAAGTTAATTTATAAAGATATACTTGACGACTATAAGGATTTCCTTAATTAGTTTATGTTACTTCTATACTCTTCACTTTCAACCATATATATAACAAATAAGCCAATAACTTAATTTAATAAAAAACAAAATCAAGCTATTAATAAATTTTTTTTGGTTTAATTGCAATTTTGGCACTCTAATTTTTTAATTGTGCGATTTTAGTTTTCTAGTTTTAAACAAGCGATTATTAGCCCCTCACATTTACTCATTTTCTGAATTTGGAGTCTTTCACTTATTTTTTTGACTTGACTTGACATAATAGAAATTATTTTAATGATTTTTTTTAAAAAAAGAATTATTTTAATTAAATAAAACAAAACAAAGTTATATTCACTTAATTAAAAGAAACTAAAATTAAAATCTCTAATTTTTTATTAGAAAATTTTAATTAAAAAAAATCATCATGTTATGCTAGGTTATTAGAAAATCCACATCTCATGTCACACCACCCAAAAAAATTGAGAAAAACAAATCAAAAAATATAAGGAACCAAAATTATTTATTTTAAAATATAGATCAAAATTGCATAATCGATAAATTAGAGAGATTAAAAGTGCAATTAATCCAAAATATTTATATTGACTTGCACGTTTAGCTTAAGAATCTTTCCTTGACAAAGAAAGCTTTGCAAGCTTGTTCTTTATTCTTTTCATCAACTGCATGCACTATAGTCACTATGGTTAAGGCCATCATCTATATAGTTCCATTTCCAACCGTTAGAGCGACACAAATCTATCAAGGACATGTAGCTACTCAAACTAACAAGTTCCAAAAGTAATCATAACATTCATCCATCAATCTTTCTTTCTTTTATTCCTTCATATTTTCGATTGGAATTTGCAAACTTAAATTTGAATGAACTTCATTATAAACTTAGTATCCCCGAAAGAGTAGCTAAGTGGATTGACTAATATTCGCATGTAAAAAAGAATTATATAAACTTAATTTGTAAAAGTATATAACCCTTTCCTTATTTACATATCAAACTGAATTTCAAGGTAAAATTGATGGAAAAATTCAATTTATAATCAAACCTAATTGATCAAACAAAATGTTAATTTTCATTTATGAATGGAAATTTAAAAGCTCCTAATTAAAAACACAACATTTATTAAAGCACAAAATAAAATAAGTTCCATTCACAAATAATAATATATATCTATTGACTAAATAAAATAAAATATATCTAGAACAACTTTAAGCATAATTATATAACTTCTAGGCCAAGATTTATGGGGGGGAAAAAAAACCACACACACAAATATATTAACTATTACAAGAATCAAGAGAGAAAGAGAGTACGAGGGTGAGATGCTCTAACAACAATATGTACGGTGTAAAAAGCAAATTCCTAGAAATTTTACAAAACATATGACTTTTTTTTCTAGCTATGATGTGAAGGTGTAATCTTGATAACAAGACCAGGGAAGACATCATCAGGGTCATGTATATGAGGATTATTCTCAACAATAAAAGGGTCATCACACTTATCACTAATTGTATGAAGTGTCTCACCTTCACCAACAACATATATTTCATCGCATGGTTTGATTGAGAAGAGGTGGTTATTTTCCATGAAGTTGTGATGAACATGATTTGGAATAATATTCATAGAGGTGTCTCTAAATATTGTTAGAAGTATGAGGGCTATAAGAACAATAGCACAATACCATGAAGCTACATCAGCTATATTTTTTGAGTTTAAGAATTTTTTTCCTTTTTTGGAGTTGAAAGAAGCCATGATGAATTGATGATGAAGAAGTGATCAAAGAGATAGAGAATATTAATATGAGAAGGAAAAAAAAGTGGTTTGGAAAGTTATAAAGAAAAATAAAAGATAAGACATGATGTGTGTGTGTGAAGGTCAGTTTTGGCGGTTACTAAGGAAAGGGAGTTGTTTGTGGGGGGAGAAAAATGGGGGAGAGATGGTGCTTAGTTGAATCAATTACATTCACTTTTTTATTAAATCACATTCTTTTTTTCCCCCCCTCTCTCTCTTTTTCTTTGTGATAAAAATCACATTCTTTTTTAGGTTAAACTAAACTTCTTGCTTCTTATCTTTTTTGCTTTAGTGTATTTTTGTACATACAATGTTGTGACTTGATTTGGACCTATAACATCTTGCAAACCACTAAAATAATCCATCACTGTACTAATTACCCAATTCTAATGCCTTATATTTTACTATCTTATCTAAGTCTATAAACATAAGAATCCATACACAAAATTACGGAAATTATTATTTATATTAAATTTTTTAATAATAGATATGGTTTTTATAAGTTTACTCTTAGTTAAGGTAAATATTGTAGTATTTAATTAATGTGAGTTGTAAAAGAAAAGTGTAAATTAATTATGACTATGTTAGTAAAGAAATAATTAACACAGTTAAAAATTTAAAAAAGAATTTTATAAAAAGACAAAAAAATTAATTAAAATAATTTTATATGTTGAAACGAAAATAATATTTTGTTCTTTACATGTTTTTAGTCTTTGTGTTGAATGTGTACCATGTGAGTTGTTTTGGAAACAAATATGAGAGATCTAGAAAATGCTAGAGGGGTCACGCCATTATTATATAGTAGTATATTTAATAGAATATTAATAGTATTTTAAAAAATGTTAGATTATATAAAAAGTTGCGATAATTTTAGAAAAAAAATTATGGTAATGTTAATAGTATTTTAAAAAATATTATTAGAGTATATAAAAAAAATTAATAAGAAAATAACTAATTTAAAAATTATCAATAGCGGACTAACCCACGACTCGTTTAGGGTTAGGCTTGGATAGTAGTTTTTGAAATTGAAAGCTCAATTAAAATTAGTTTTATTTTTAAAAATATAAACGAACAAAAACTACCTCGAACGGGCTTGAATTCGTATGGTTTGTTCTATGAAATTCTATATTTAAAAACGATACCAATTTACATATTAGTAACTCAATTCATATAGCTAGATGTCAAATATTCTACTTTTAATGAATGATTGAAAATTAGCAAAAAGATAATTGAATATGTTAGAATTGTATAAATTTGGTAAATTGAAATATTGTGATAAACTAAAGTAAAATATTTATGTTGAAGACAATTTACCTTTTTCTTTTTTGATAAAATGTTGAAGACAATTTTACCTTGCTGGAGACAATATTATATTATAGCACTCATATATTTAGGTAGATATAATTTAAAAAACTAAAATATGGCTATGATGCACATCTTGAAAATTAAATGGTGGCTTTGGATTGGTTGAATGTGGATTCTGAGTTTAATGATTACTCAAACCATGTTTATGCAAACCTTAATGAAGAGGGTAAAGACTTGGGTTGTGGGTGGTGGGCTCATGACTAGCTTATTGTAGTCATAATTTGAGTGAAGAAGAAACATGACGTGGAAATATAGTATTTCTTGACCGACGTTCTAAAATAAATAAAACTTTGATACGATTGTGTATCTAAGGATTTAATTCATGTATTAATCGATGTCGATCAAGAATTGAGATGTTGCGTTGTTGTTAAGAAATTTGAGATGTACGTAATATTTTCTTTGCCAAGCTAGTTGTATGTGTTACTAGTCATCACAAGGAAAGTTTATAATGAATTAGACAAATATGCTACTATGTCACAAGATAAGTATATGTTAAATATTTTAATTTTTAAGAGTTTAGGCTGGAAATAAAAAACTAAAATACTCTTAAAACACTGGAGATATACACCTATATTTTTCCACATTAAATACTTGTCATTGTTAAATGCACGTTTCGATATTTTGTAGCTTGCTATTACAAAAAGAATAGCTTTATAATACTTGAAACTTTAGAGAAAAATTGAATTGGACTGATCTATCTAATATTTACATCTTTTTTCAATCAATTTAGCTCAATGGTTTAGTCAAAATAAATTGACTTGTTTCACCAACTGTACAAATGATCATGACTCAAGTATGCTAGTGGAGTATAATTGATCGTATACTCTGCCTAATATGAACACTCAGTGCACATCAACAAGGTAGTTGGTGGAATAAATCAAAAGGTATATATCTTTCTCATGACTTAGGAGACTCTTCCAACCATTTCCAGACATTCATCAAGCCAGTACCATCTCCGGTGAAGAAAAGTCCACCAGAACCGATCTCTATCGATCCAACTTCTCGTCTAGCAAACAATCTACCCCTCTCAGAAAATCTAAAAATTATAAAAGTAGACATTGTCATTAAGAAACAAGTTTCAGTTTACACGAACAACAAGATAGTTGCAAGTTTACTTACGATGGTAATTCATAGAGGCAAACAGAATTGTCTCGGCGGGAGCATAACAATATATGTTTGCCTTCTGCATCAGTCATCCCACTAAGTGCAACAACACCCTGTAATCAAAATAAAAATGTTCAACCAACAACTTACATGACCATTATAAAAAATACCAGCTTGAAGTTATGCATAGATTTATACTAGTTAAGCAACTTACATTTTCTATACTATGTGAATATGTCACTTTCAAAGGTCCGTCTTCAGTGGCAGCCCAGATCTTAATAGTGTGGTCTAATGAACTAGATAACAAGTAATTGTCCCAACAAATAAGGGATGTAATTACATTTGTATGTCCATTGAGTGTCATTGTACACTCGAATGTGTCAAGATCCCAAACCTGAATAAAACAATAACAAATTACTATCTCAAACAAAACATAATGACAAAAACAAGATAAAACCATACAATACAACAAAATACACACAATAATGTCAGTTTCAGCAATTACACAAGAAAAAGACACTGTTTTGGCAAAGTCTACTTCGATATGAAGAACTGGACAACTGACAATATTATACTAGTCCAGTCAAAACCCTTATACATTTATTTAAAAAAATAAATAAATCTCCATTGAGAATTGCATAAAAAAAACAGAATCCTCACGGACAGACAATAGAAATACCTTAATTGTTTGATCCATTGATCCTGAGTAAAGCATCTTGTGGCAGCCAATGGTAAGGCAAACCACAGATTTAGTGTGACCCAACAGTGACGTAACCAGTTCAAAAGGGGAACTGGGTTCAGAGCTGCCTCTCCATGCAGAAATTACGCCATCCTGCAATATAAATAATCAAATTATAGATAAACTGATAGATAAATGAAAAGTTTGATTTATTTAGATAACAAACATAAAAGACTGTGTGAGTAGTTACCTCTGCTCCAGCTAACAGTGTATTGTTGCCAACAACCATGGCAAGGACTCGACCCTTAGGTCCATCAAGAGTAAACTGTGATGCAGTCTGAATATTGCATGCCTTCACAAAAATCACAATGACATAATCAGCTTGCAAGCAATGGTCCAATATAATTGACAGATCATACAATGAAACAAAATAATGACTGAAGTAAGAAGAAAGAGCTTACCTTTACAATATTCGGCAGACCAACGAAAATCCAAGGGCCCTCACTGATCAAAGATGTGACTTCAGCACCAAGATTCATCACATTGACCAGTATTGCAGTCCCATGTCCGAAGAGTCCCATCGGTACTTCCAGAATAAAGCTTGTTTGATCCAACGGGATGTGTAATTCCAGAAATAACCTATTGACAAGAATTATAATTCAGCTACTCTGGAAGTATTACCATAAAAGGAAGCCACATAATTTATTGCATTTCCTAGGAATACTCTAGGGTGCTTAAGTCCAAGTACCTTCTTGTGTCCTTGAAGCTTTGCTAATCTGGACAACCGATCACCAGAAAACCATGAATGTATGTTCCGACACTGATCACCATGCACGCAGTTGCTATTGATCCAGTATTTGCATATACTTGGTGACGGAGTCCGAGAAGCATCAACAATTTGAGTCTTATCTCTGCCGTCTCCACTGATTCTCTTCAAGACTGCCTTTTTGTTATGCTTAGGATCATTCTCAGACCCGGATAAGAATTGGCGCTTCCTTGCATTACAGTATCCAGTATTGACACTGTGAGAAGCTGTTGTAGAAGGCAACCGTGTTTCGCTGTGACGAAACCTACAAGGGTTTCTGTTGCATTTCCCAGCAAGCCAATAGAAGCATGTTTTTCCAATGACTCGTTCAGTTCTACTACTCCTTGCCACCTTCATGTCCATGATGATGCTCTAGAAAACAACCAACATTGCAATAGCATCCCAAATCAGCCACTTATCCAATACTAAAACAATAAGCCGTGGAACGCGAATAGTTACTCATCCCAAATTGTCCATTACCAAACTTTTACAATACCCAATTATAAAGTTTACATACAATGAATAAAGAAACAAAAACTACATAACAGAACGCCTTGAGTAGAGGCAAAAATCCTTAACAGAATCACCGAATAAAGGTTACCCCGAATCACCGTATTTCTGATCCCAAAACCCTAATAAGTAAATTAAAAGAAACCCCAAACCCACAATGCAATTGCTTTGATAATAAACTATATCGCAGAACTTCAACTGCATAGAAGCCAAAATCCATAGCCGAATTGCAAGAAAGACCATTAATTTAACGTCGATCAGCAACGCTTTGGCGTTCAGGAAAACCCTAATAAACGAATTAAAAGAAACCCCAAAATTTCAACCCTAATTTTGCACCTTGGAAGCGCATAACGCTTCGTTGGGAACAAAATGATCGAAGAGAAAACAGTTTCTCGATGATGATCCATGGTAACAGAGTGAGGTGAAACCCTAAAAACGAAATTCTTAGATTATCTAAGAAGCAAACCTGAGTAGCGAAAAACTTCAAAATCTGAACTCTGAGAATTGTTGGAACGAACGAACGAACGGAGAAGAGAAGGAAGGTTTCGAAAGCAAATGAGTTTTGTTTTAGTAAACGTCGATGTTGTACGAAAGAAACGAAGAGAGAAGAAAATAAGGGTTTGGAAATCTGGTCAGAACTTAGAACATATGGCGCGTTTTTTTATATATTTTTTGGAGCGTAAAATTAGGACAATGCTTCCAAGGGCAACCGCTTATTTGTATTTTAGGAATAATAATTTATTTATTAATTATTTGTTATATTTTATTTTATTTTACCTTTTTATTTATGATTTATTTTACATTATTTTTAGGAACAATTAACATTTTATTTTATTTTCACTTAGAAAAAATTTAATGTTGTGATAAATGTCAAAATTAGGTTTACTTTGTGTGATGCTTTTGTAATTCTTTGTTGATTTTCTAATCCATAACATTCAAAAATGTCTTGTATAAGAAAAAATAACATGAAAATCATATTTTATTATGAATAATTTTAGTTGCATGATAGAAACATGTTGATATACTTTGAAATGCATTAAAAATATTTTATAAGTGATTTTTAACTTTGTAAATCAATTCACATGTTTGTAAATTGATTTACAGGTTCTTTAACTCATTTTTTATGTTCCAAATCTTGTGAATAGACTTACACTACTTCATGATGAAATCTTATATGAATAGACTTACATTGTTTTATGATGAAATTTTGAACTTTTAAGAAACATGTGAATTGATTCATAGGTATGTAAATCGAATCATACGACCTACAAAATTAATATTTGATTATTACAAAGCAATTATTTCAATTAGGATACATTGTAGTTTGATTAACTACCACATGTCTCTTTATATATGAATCTGAACCTTCACTGATACTAGAACACATCCATATATTCATCAACTTCATGCATTCAATATTATAATATAAATTAAACACTTTTGTGTCTTATTTGTGAGGGAATATTTGAGTGAGAAACTTCAAGAGTAGGGTATCTCTTGTTGGGGTGATTGTTCCAAATGTGAGCAATTGAAGAGATATCAATTAGTGTCGCATTGAAGGTTTGAAGTATAATTTTCTTCAAGGTCTAGAACAAGATTGACTCTAGGGTGCTATTTTGCAAGATTGGAGATGTTGTCTTCATCTTAAAGATAATGGTTCATATTTTATCTTAAAGGGTGTTTCAATAAATTTGTCTTTGGGCGTTTAGAGAAGAATTAATTGGTTTACAAGGCTTGTAACAATTCACAAAAGATCTTGTAAACGTTGTATCAAAATAAAAGAAGAAACTCGTATTCTATTGAATATGGACTAGATGTACTCTACATACAAGGACAAAATAGAGAAACTATTAGAAAAATTGTGGTGTGATTGTCTCTTTCTCTCAACTCTTTACATTATGTATTTTATGTTAATTATATTTTTTATATTTAGTGCTCAGTAGCGCAAAATCTATTTTCTAGTTTTTGAATAATATAAAAATTAGTGATTTTGATACATTTTCATAATTTGAATTGTTGAATTAGAATTTTGTTTTAAAATTACATCAACAATTGTGAATTGTGTCAAAGGTTGAATTTTATGTTTACTTCGATTCTATATCATTAGTGCATTCAAATTAATCCATTGTAGTTTAGCTCATATATATTTGATCAAATCACTTTCATTTTAATAGATTCAATCAACTTGTTTTTCTTGTGTAAACTTGTCTTTTCAATTTGGAACTGTTAATTACAATACCAAATCGAATTTAAAAGAATATTTCCATACTAATTAGCACTATTCCATCTGGTTCTCAAATATTATCATCCGTGTAATTGAAAGCCTTTAAAAAGTTGGAACTCTATTTAACGCCCTTTTAAAGTCCATAGACCATCTCGACTAACAAGTGACATTAAGATTCAGATTTCTTAGTGTTACGAGTCTAACGCTTTTAAGAGTTATTGAAAAGGCTATTAATGTGATTCCAAAATATAAGGGAGCGTATAATAGAGCACCGAATTTCAAAGGTAATGGTTATTTGTATTGAAGAGAACGAATAAAAAACCACATCATTGCTTATGATTTGGATGTATGAAAGGCAATTGAAAATGGTTTCTATATTCCAAATATTGTTCGAAATGGTATTGTTGTTGATAAACCAAAAATAAAATGGACCCATTTAGGCAAGCAGAAAGTTCAATGAAATTGGAAAGTTAATAAATTTATTGTGTTCACTTTAAGCCGACAAGAATATTAAACATGTAGTTACTCAAGTAATTCAATTGTAAAACTATACAATAAATGTAGAACATTATAAATATTAAACATGATGGAAAATGTGAAGCAAATTGTTCTAGAACAAATAGATTGACAAGCAAATATGAATTGTTTTGTATGAAACAAGGTGAAATCATTAGTAAATTAAAAAACCGATTTACACGAATTGTCAACAAGTTTAACGCATTGGCCACTATTTCTATGTCAAAGGACTTGATCACTATGACCATATAGTTACCTTGTTTGAAAAGTTATAGGAACTTGAACAAGAGTTCAAATGTCAAAACGCACATGAAGTAAAAGAGTCCAAGAAGGAAAAGAGATACGAAACCATGGTGGGCTCATCCTCAAAGTTAAGGAAGAATGATTAATCCAAAAATAGAAAACTGAACCAATGTTATTCAAGTGATGAAACCTCAAGTAGAAAATTCGGTGAATTAAATCTATATCTCATGGCTAAAAACTATAGAGAAGAGGTTGCCGACGAGGAAGTTTATCTTTTATCTACTTATGATTAATTGTCTTATGCATTTGAGGAACTTTAGGAGGAAGCTAAACATTGAAAAATTGTTGGGTCATAAAGGAAGAATCATTCTAAACTTATAAAATCAAGTGACAAGACTTGAAATTATTTAAAGGCTTGAAGTTACTCAAGTAGTGCAATGTTCTCAAACTTCGTCACTTGTTTAATATCATGTTAGAAAGAATTTTTTTCTCTAAATTTCAACGATTTTCCAACTAATATCATGTGATTTGGAAGCTTTAAATTATATTATGTTTCAAAATTTTGCCCGTGGAAATCAATGCTCCGTTATATTGTCTTTACAACTCGAATTAAAGCCAACATGTAACAGTTGATCAACTCAACAATGACATTCTTATGAGATAATATAGCTCTGCATTGAAAATTTTATAGACCAATCAAATTTTCTAAAATTGATGCATATGATGAAAGTAAGTTATACTATAGACCTGATCATTGAACAGTAAAGCATAAACTCATGCCATGAGCAAGTAAGTTATGTGTGACAAAATAATAATATTTACTTTAAAAAATAAATATTTCAAACTTCAAAATAATTAAATTTGAAATTTGAAAAATATTGCACAATAAAAACACAATATTCATTGTTTTCCTTCAAAATAATTTGTTTTTTTTTTTTTACAAAATTAAAACAAAATGTTAATCAAATCAAACTTTTATAAATATTGTAACAACAAAGTGAACAAACCACAATTAAGTATCAAATTTTTTGACCGTAACCACAATGAAGCATCATAATTCTTGATTTTAAAATCTATTGATGTATAAATGTAAATTTGGTTTCAATTTTGGAGGGTCTAAATCAATTCTGAATGTGTCAAATTGATTATGGCATGTTTAGATGTTGTCAAATAGAATTAATTTTGCCTCTAAAATTGATTATAACTTAAAGTTAAAATTTGTAGCTTTTGAGTCTAAACGTGATTTTTTTATTAAAATTTATTATTAAACTCATTTTTACCTAAACATATCCAAACATAAATCACTTTGCATTCAACTCACTTTTAACTAAACTCAATTTTACAAAATAAATTAACTCAAAATCAGTTTTAACTAAACTATTTTCAACTAAAACAGGAACATGTTTATATGATATTAATGAATAATTCTAAGAATAGGCAATTTTTAAATTTGGAGTAAAATAATTAAAATTCATAATAGTAAAAACATAATAATAAAATAAAATACAGTTAGTAGCATCACATTTATATCGTTTTCCTGCAAATGCTCCCAAGTTTTATGTCAATTAGGAAATATAATTTAAGGAGAAAGAATTATCTGATCCCCATTCAAAAACCTCACCAACATTTCCTTCCATATCATGATACCAAGATTAAAAGAAAAAAAAAAACTTCTATTAGAGGGCCAAAAAAACTTGTAAATATATATCAATACCCCATGACACTGCATAATCTCTAAATTAATATTGAGATCATTGAGAGTAACTAATAAGGCTATGCTAGATGATTAAAAATAAAAAACTATTTCTATTCCCATCTTTGAAACCCACTTTGTGAACATCATTCCATACCACTATATTGACTCCAATGTTGTTGTACCGCGTGGAAGAACAAATTAATCATTCGTTTTTTCAATGTCTAATAACATGGATGAGATATTGTTTGAAAAATCAAGAAGAGTGGAAGATATATATTTGCAACTTTAAAAAGTTCTAGTTACTTGTCGCACTAAACCAATAAAAAAAGTACTTATATAACTTATCGTAAATGTTTCTGGGAATAAGGAGTCGCGTGTTATATCATTTTCTAAGAAAATGTTAAAGAGATTGGCCACAAAAATGATGTAAATCGAGTTTGGGAAAATGTGCAAGTTTCATGTTGGTTACGAAAAAACTCAAATTTATTAGATGCAACCCTAACTATTAGGAATAGCGGTAATTAATAGGGGTGGACAAAATTTGAAAACTGAACCGAACTGTTTGAAAAACTGAACCGAACCAGTTTTCAGTTTTAAAAAATCGAACTGAACCGGTTTTCAGTTCAAAAAAGTGAACCGAACCGAACTGGTTTTAATTTAATTTTTTTGTTTCAATAAGCCAAATTTTACATAATTACCCCTAATTATTTCTAAAAAAAATATGGTTCTAACTTTTTTAACCAAAAACTGGTTCGGTTCAATATTTTGAACCGAAAACCGGTTTGGTTCGTTTTTTTAGAACTGAAAACTAGTTCGGTTCAATTTCAATTTTAAAAAATTAGTTCGAAAACCAGTTCGGTTCGGTTCAGTTCTGCAGTTTGGTTCAAATTTTTGGTTTTTTTGAACACCCCTAGTAATTAACACTTATGTCATTAAAGGTGGGCGTCTTCATTGGTAACTAACATTTATCCATTTGAGGGGTGTGCATGCTTAATTATGATTGTGTTAGTTTCTCATAGATTTGCGTTGGTTGAATAAATGTGTAGAAAATTGGCGGCTAATTGGTGTTCAAAAGTTTAGGATCTGGTTAGCATTGGAAGTATAATATGGTTTAGCATTATGGTTGATCACAACATAAAATTTCGAGTTTTCGAGTGTTTCTTAAATTTAATAAAGTCATCACGATAGTTTATTTATAAAATAAGAAAAACATTTTAAAAAATAAGAAAAATGATCTTTAAAATCAAATTTTGGAATCGAGAATATATTATGTGTAGAGAATGTATTAGCACCCTACAATTTCAGCTAAAATACGATTACATATAATTAATAGTGTATAATTAATATAAATTTATTTCTCATTTTTTAAAATCCAAATATAACTTTTTTTCACAAAAAAAATCTAAAGATAAAAGTGTATTTAAAATGTAAAGGAAAAAAAATTTTAATTATTATACTTGACAAGAGTGCGATCTTGCTCATACGTATCTCTCGGTGCGATTGAGAAATCAAAACTACGTAATTATTCGGTAGAAAATGCGGATGTGTTGATTGCTTTTAAACAAATGCATTTGTGTTGCAATAAAATGGTTTGAAAAATGTTGTTGATCTGATAAAGGAACAAAAAAGATATTGAATACAAAAGTGTTTATGATGATTGATTTCATTAATTTGAATTTGGTTAAGAAAATTTAATATCACCATGTTGTCACAACTTAGACGCCTTAAATTATCACTCACAAGATGTCGCATTTCTGTCAGTCTTATTTTATTAAAAGATAATTATTACTTAGAGTTTAAGATCATCAAATTGTCGCAACTCAGACGTCTTAAAACTAAGGTTGACAAAATGTAACATCTCAACCAATCTTTTTATCTACATTGATTTTGAATAACATGTATTTTAGTTTATTAAAAATAATAGTAATAAACCTAAGAATGAATTTAGATGCATATGTAACTCATTAGTGGTTGATGTTGGTTGTAGTGATAACTCTTTATCATATGCATATTTTTCACTGTTTTTAGTTTTATTTATCTGTGATCATTAGTTAATTTAAGGAGTTAATTTATATATTTTGTTGATTTTAGTTCTTGGATTCAATAAAATGTTTATGTTCTTATTTCATTGATTAAGTAGAGATTTTTCGTAGTTTTACGTTGTTTCCTTGTTGTAGTGTAGTGCTGAATTTTGGTGAGAAATCAACATAAACTATGTGGAGTATTTCAGCCACATCTAGAATTGTAGATGTTCAATTGGAGTCAAACTAAGTGCAAATGAAAGCTAGGATCCAAAGCTACAACTTTCATAAAGACACTAGAACCAAATTCGAACTCAAAAATGGAGAAAAATGCAGTAAACGTTAAACAGAAAATGTTGTGCGCCTGAAGCGCAAAAGCTGCGCCTGGGGTGCATTTCTGCACCAGTGAATCTGTCAAATTGTGCTTGAAGTGCATATCCCACGCCTCTGGCGCGTGGCGCGCATCATAATGTATAAAAACGTGTTTTTCTCACTTTCTAGGGATCTTTTTGGCTATTTGGAAGTTTGGAGACTTGTGCCCTAACAGAGAAATTGAGAGACGACTGTTTCTAACAACATTGAAGGAGTTTTATCATGAATTATTTATGAGTCTTTCTTGTAATTCTTCTTTAATCTTTATCTCTTTTGTCTCTGTCATGAGTAACTAAACCCTATCTGTTGGGGATGAGTGAAGCCAGATGAAGCCCTTATTTTTCTAATTTGATTTCTGGTTATATGAATAAGTTTATTGAATTATTTTTCTTATCTTTGGGCTTAATGCTTTTTATTGCTTAATCAACTTTAAAATGTTTTACAATTCGTATTTTGAAACGAAAGTGGACTTTACGAATGCTTGAGATGAGAAATTCGTGATATTGTAGTATAGGGATAAATGCATGTCATGAAACCAATTGAATTAGTTGAAGAGGCAGTAATTTAATAAGAGAATTCTTGTGCTATAAAACTTAATTCTAATCTTAAATCCGCTAAGGAATTAGGGGTTACTTTGGAATTAAAGGTTTTGTCCCTAAGACATTAGGGTAAGATTAATAAACAGAATTCGATAATAATTCAATAAAGGAATTTAGTAACTAGGATCAAATTAGAAACCAAGGTTGGACTCGAAGTGAAACCCATCCATGACATTTTTCTTTTTATAAAGTTCAATTCTATTACCCTTGTTAGTTTCAACCATTATTTCAATCAATTCGGAAACATTTTGTTCAATTTTTAGTAATTAAACATAATTCCATAGTAAAACGCAATCCTTGAGTTCGACACTCGGTACTATCGTTTTAATTATTAGTTGCAACGATTCAGTACACTTATTGTAACGCTCTCAAGTTTTTGGCGCTGTTGCCGAGGACTGCCATATTACTGTTGAGTTTCAACTTGTTTACTTAATTGAAATTTTTTGCTCTGCAATAAATTTTTTTTTCTTTATTTTTATGCATCTCATTTTTTTCTCTTTCTTTATTTTCATTTTTATTTTTTAGTTTAAAACTTTTCATTACTCACGATTTTTATTTTTATTCTCATTTTTTACTTTATTTTTATGCATCTTATTTTTTCTTTTCTTGTGAACAACTTTGTAAGACCCTTAAATTTAAAATTAAATTATGGATTTAATATTAAGTGTATTTTGAGGAATAATTGTAAAATATTTAATATATGTATATTTTGTGTAAATATATATATATATATATATATATATATATAAATATTTATTTTGGAGGTTGGATTAAAATTATTGGATGAAGGGCAAACTAAATTTAATTACGAGTAATTAAATTATCGGACAGTTAATTAAGATGTTATCTGCTAATTGCGACAAGACTGGTTAAGTGCTAGAGGATCAAACAATATTATAATATTATTGTTGGATGAGGTTGCACCTACATATGCCTATAAATATGAATGAGGAGGAAGAGAAAAGGAAGAAACACATTTCCCTCCTCCTTACTGCATGAAACAGTAAATTTCTTCTTCCTCTTCCCATTCTGTTTCACGTTATAGAAAAAAAAAAGAGTTGCTCAAAAGTGAGATTACATGGAAATCCAAGCACCAAACCAGCAAGTACCAAGAACAAAATTTGTTCCTCTCCTCATTATGGAGCTAGGGAACCCACTTTGGTAGCGGCAAACACAAACGGAAACTTCGCCGACTTTTGTCGCGAAAACGTGAACGGGAGCAGAAACGTAACAGAGGTAAGGGGCACCTTCCACTTTCTAGTTTGCATTTTAGGGCTGTAAATGCATGTTTGAGGTGTGATCATATTTGAGTTTCTGTTTTGAAAAACGAAGCTGTTGTGCATGTCGCCATAAATGCGAAAAATGCATCCTATTGATGTTTGAAGATTCTGTGATGTTTGATGATTCTGTGATGTTGCTGTTCTGGCTGATATAACTTTGCTGTTTTGGTTGTGTGGGAATACTGGAAAATGCTTTGCATGTTGTTTTGGTTGTGTAAGAATACTAGAAAATACTTTGCATGTTGTTTTGAGAAATGATCAAAATGTAAACGTTGAAAAATGTGTGTTTTGTTGTGGTTGACATTCTATTTTGGGTGGTTTAAGCAAAACTATGATGATGTTCTGGTGTTGGTGATTCTGTTTCTGTTATGTTGAAAACAATCTGGTGTTGATGATGGTTTTCAAAAGAAAAAGATTTAAAATGGTGGAAGTGTTTTCTGGAAAATCTGTTGTTGATGAAAAACGTTTTGAGTTTTGTGGTTTCAAAAGAATGGTGATTTTATTTTGGTGTTGTGTTGGTTTTTCAAAGAAAAGAATTTGAAAATGTGTTAAAGTTTTCTGTGAAATTTCACTGAATTCGAAGGTGTATTCGAATACGGCATGAGTATATTCGAATACAGCATGCAAAACTTCAATTTTATTCAAATTTTTCGAACTTGTATTCGAATACGAGCCTCTGTATTCGAATACAAATAAGGAATTTTTGCTTCTAACTTAGCCTCTATATTCGGCTACGACCCTGTCGTATTCGAATACAGGACTGCAATTTTTGCCACTATATTCGCATCTGTATTCGACTACGATAACCTCGTATTCGAATACAGAATGCTGATTTTTCATTGTTTTTGCCTCTGTATTCGAATACAGCATGTTTTTTTTTCAAAAATTTCAGTTTTAAACATTGGTTTATGAACTTAAAGTGTTGGGAAAATATTAGGAAGGTTTGTGATGAATTAAAATGAAATTTTTGAGATGGTTTGAAGTGGTGAGGATGAAGTTCTTGAGATCTTTATTGATGCTGTGAAAAATGCTAAGTTTACACTGCTGTAGCTTCTGTATTCGAATACACGAAAGCTGTATTCGAATACGGAGTGTTGATTTTGCACTGTTTTAGCTTCTGTATTCGAATACAAGGAAGCTATATTCAAATACAGATTCGGTTTTTCCAGAAATCTCAGTTTTAAACACTGTTTTATGAACTTTAAGAGTTGGGGAAACGTTGGGAAGACTTGTGATAAATAAAAATGGAGTTTTTGAGATAGCGTGAAGTGGTAATGATGAGGTGCTTGAATGTTTTTATTGATGTGATGATAATGAAATTATTTGGGTTGATATGGTTTTGGGGAAATGATGGAAAGACTGAATTTTACTGATGTTGCATACTATTTTCAGTGAAGAGAAAACATTGCATGTTCATGCATTGCATAGTCAGGTGGTAACCGCGATGGGCCACAGAGTAATGCGTAAAACGTGCTGGCTGTTGAGCGACTGCATGAGTGCTGGTCTGTTGAGCGACTGCACTGGTACTGGTCTGTGAGCGACTGTACCTTGATATGTGTAGAACGTGCTAGTCTGTTGAGCGACTGCACGAGTGCTGGTCTGTTGAGCGACTGCACTAGTTTTGGTCTGTGAGCGACTGTACCTTGGTATATGTGAAACGTGCTGGTCTGTTGAGCGACTGCACTAGTGCTGATCTGTGAGCGATTGCACCATAATCATGTTGGCCATTAAAGTCTAACATATGTAAATCGTGTTGGTCTATGAGAGACTGCACGTTTGCTGGTCTGTGAGCGACTGCACCTTGGTAATTCCAAGAAGTTGAGTACACGAGCATATACATATTGCATCGGGGTGGTTGACCGGTGGGTCATGATTTGGATATGTGTTGAGGATTGGAAATTGATGTGTGTGAGTATATTATGAAATCTGAATTTTCTGATGAATGATTGTGATTGATGAGTTGATGGTTGTACTTACAACATGTTTTCCATATTAATTTGGTTGTTGTTTGAAAAGGGATACATGTCATGAAATTTCAAAATGAGCATCCTTATTTATCATCATTGTTAGATGATATGCCATGGATATAATTGTTACTGTTGATATAAATGCTATGTGTTATTTGTTAATTTCGGTCGGTGACCCTTTACTATTATTGTGGAAATTGGGCTTTGCCCTCAGATGATACCCAAACCCGTCCCACCGACGGTTACACTAACGACGGAGACGTCGTTAGTTTTCCCTGATCGTCACGTACGGAGTATTCGTGGACAACGTAGAGAGACGGACAACTGGGGTGAAGATGAGACTTGTGGAGGAGGCGGTGGAAATCGCTTGCTACTGTAGCTCAGTGCATGATCAAACTAGACTTTTTGTATAGGGCATAGTGTTGACGGCTGTATTTACTTATTTTGGGATTATTGTATATTTTCCTTCCGCAACTCTGATAATATTTTGGTTTGGGATAATTGTATATTTTCCGCACTCTGATAAATATTTTGGTAGGTTCAGGATACAACTTTTGGATGTATCTTTATTTTGATATATTTTGTAGATTAAATTCCCAAAAATATTTTACTTGATTAATCGTGATGTAGTTGTTTAACTACTTTTGGTCGTTTTGGATTACGACAAATTATTTTAAGAAATGACGTAATCTTATTTTTAATTTCTTTGAAATTAATTCTGAAAACTCTTTTATTTATTTATTTATTTGGTTAAAAAAAAAATACACTCGCGCTGTGTTTTAAACTCGCGATGTTACAAACTTCGTCGGGGCTTAGAGCTTCGTACTAGGAAGAAAAGCGGCCAAGGTAAGGGCTTTTCCCCACACAAATTATAGTTAGACCGTTAGTTGGATTGTATGAAATTAATAATTGTGATCGCATGCTTTTTGAAAGGAATAAAATGTAGACTAATGAATTAAAATAATGAAACCCGAATCCTTTGCGTTGAGTCAATATTTAATGTATAATTTTTTTAAGAAGTAAAGTATTGATTTTTATGTTATGTATGATAAAGTTTTAATTTTTATGACAAATATGAAGTAAAATATGAATTTTTATGTTATATATATGAGGTTTTAATTTTGATGATGTATATGAGTTGGAGTTTGAATTTTCTTGTTATATATGTTAAAGTGCTAATTTTTATGGTGTGTATGATATCAAGTTTTTGATTTTTATGTGTATGTGGTGAAAGTTATAATTTTTATGATTATTTGTTCATGAATATGTGATACTCGTGATATGGATGTGTGATATGTGATCTTAGTGATATGAGCATAAGATGTTGATTTTAAAAAAAATTGATTTTGAATGCATATGACATGATTCTTAGTGGGCTGTGTGGGAATATATCTCTTTGATAATATATCATCATGTCATGGCATATGCATCTTCGTGGGAGTTGCCTTAGTGACAGATTTATTTTTCCCATTGGTATGGGTGATCTTCTGTGTGGAAGTTGCCTTAGTGGCATGTTTATTTTCCTCATTGGTATGAGTGATTTTTGTGTGTGGAAGTTGCTTTAGTGGAAGGTTTATATCCGAGTCATATAGTTATAGAAGCATGCATTATACATATGTTTTTTATATACAATTTATCAGTTTGCGCATTTTTTTCTTTTAAATTGGAAGTTTTTTTTTTATATATTTTGTGTTATTCTTCTATATGTTTAGCTTTGGTTTGATGTGGATGATGAAAAAATATGACTCTTACAACAACATTTTAGGTACTAATGAGTTCGAGGAGATTCAAGAGTAGTTGATGAGTATTAACGTGCGGCGAACGTGGGGTAAAAATAGGATTTTTCAAGACAATTTTGTAATTATAGAATTGCCGCGATATTTCTAAGTCTATTTTTAAATCTTTTGTCACCAAAGTTTAAAATGCACTCGAATTCTAGAAATACGGAAGTAGGTTCCATTCTGTTAGGAATAATTGTTTTTCTTTGTTTTAGCTTTGAATAAATATTTTTTTTAATAATATTAAATAAACGCGATTGTTACTAATTATTTAAATGGTTAAATGTTAGATATTCTTACAAAAAAAAATTGTTGTAAATTTTTCTAAAAGTATTTTTAAGTAACGTTTTAGATCAAAAAATTTGGGGCGTTACAATTTCCATTGTCATTGAAAGATTATGCTAAGGAGTGACTTAATTCTTTACCTTCCGGTAGCATCACCACACGAGATGACCTTGAAGATAAGTTATTGGAACAATACTTTCCCTTAGCTGTGTACGTCAGTAAAAGGCAAAAGATTTTCGGTTACAAACAAAAAGAAGGATAATCTTTTCGTGACACTTAGAGGATGTTCAAGAGTTTACTAGCAGGATGCCCTAATCACGCTTATGACGACACTGCTCAAATGCAAATATTTTTTAATGGTTTGAGGCATAGCACTACAATTATGTTGGATGCTACAGTAGACGGTTCTTTGAATTACAAAACCGCATCACAAGCACGAAAAAATATCGAGATCATGGCATCAAATGAACAAATGATGTTGTATGATAGAGGAGGTGGGTCAAAAAGTGGTCTTTTGGAATTGAATGTCATGGATGCTGGGTTGGCTCAAGGGAAATTGCTCTCAAAACAAATAGTAGATGTTATCGCTGCTGAGATAAAGAAGGGGATGACAACTCTAAATATACATTCCCAAGTGGCCCCCGTCAAATTATTGAAACATACAGGTTGTGAATTTTGTGGGGGAGCACATAAAAATAGAGCTTGTGAAGTACCAGATGATGACAATACAGGGGACTAGAAGAGTTAAACTTTGTGGATAACAACGGGAAGTAGAACAATCCCTCCTTTAGTACGTACAATCTGGGTTGGAGAAATCATCCAAATTTTTCATGGAGAGATCAATAGGGGGTCCTCAAGGTCAACAAGGAGCTCAAGGAAATCAAGCTCCAGCTCGTAAAGCTGCTTGGGAGATTGCTATTGAGAAGTTAGCAACTAACACAAATGTTTTTGTTGAGGAGTTAAGAGCCGTTCAAAAAAATCACTCAGCCTCAATAAAGAATGTTGAGACCCTAGTGGGTTAAATTGCTCAACAACTAGCACAAAGAGCGCCCGAAAATATGCCTAGTGAGATAGTTCCGAATCCGCGAAATAATGTCAATGTCGTGACAACAAGGAGTGGCAATGTAATTGAACCAATACCACCTAAAGCCAAAAAGGGTGGGAGTGCTTCAATTCTAACCTTCCTGGTGGAAATTGTCACCCAAACACTAGTTGAGGAGGACATCAGTCTTGAAAAGGAGGAAGAATCTGTGGTGCATAAAAAGGAAGCCCTGTCAAAGCCCAAAATACGACTTTCGTTTCTTTAATGATTAGAAAAGGAAGAAATTGAAAATAAATTTGGTAAGTTTCTTGATGTTTTTAAAAAATTGCAAATTAACATTCCTTTTGCATAAGCACTAGAGCAGATGCCGACATATGCCAAGTTCATGAAGGAGATTCTGTAAAAGAAAAGAAAAATCGGCGGTGAAACAGTGATGCTTATCGAAGAGTGCATTGTTATTCTACATAGGAAGTTGCCACCTAAGCTCAAGGATCTCAGAAGCTTCTCTATCCCTTGGGCTATTGGGAATAGAATTTTTGGGAAGGCCTTGTGTGATCTTGGGTCTAGTGTGAGTCTTATGCCCGTTTCTATATACAAAAGGTTAGGCATTGGAAGAGTCAAAGACACAGAGATGATGATACAGTTCGCAGATTGGTCAATGAAACACCCATATGGGGTAGTAGAAGATGTGTTGGTCAAAGTGGATAAGTTCATTTTCCCAGTGGACTTTGTGGTACTAGACATGGAGGAAGACAAAGACATCCCCTTGATCTTGGGGAGACCATTCTTAGCAACAGAGGGAGCTATGATTGATGTGGCGGATAACACCTTAACCTTGAAAGTAAATGGGGAAATTGTCACTTTCAATATTCCAAAAGCCATGGAACATTTAAAAGAAAGAGAAGGGTGCAATTGAATTGAGATTTTCGATTCGATAGTCGATGAATATGTTGAACATCATGTACCCATTCTACCATTAAAAAGGGTGTTATGCCTACCCCAAGATGTTGTTAAAGATAGTGAAGATCCAAGAGTAAAAGATGGCTTAGCCATGTTAGAAGCATTACCATCTCACTCCCCTTGCTTCCATACTAGTTGGGAGGAGTTAAAAGGGAATGAAGACGAGTCTGTGGAGAAAAAGAAAGAAACGCCACTGATTGAGCTCAAGCAGTTGCCACCTCACTTGAAATATGTATTCCTTTGTAAGAAAGATATTAATCCAACTATCATCTGTGCAAGCTTGAGTGAGTTACAAGAAGAGAGGTTGTTGAGAATTTTGCGGAAGCATAAGGGCGCCATTGGTTGGTCCATTGAGGAATTGAAGGGAATAAGTCCTACTTTTTGTACGCACAAGATTATGGGTGACAATCACAAATCGGTTGCACAACTCCAGAGAAGATTGAATCCGACAATGAAAGAGGTTATTAGGAAATAAGTGATAAAGCTCCTAGAAGCTGGTTTCATCTACCCTATTTCATATAGCTCTTGGGTAAGCCCCGTCCAAGTCGTACCAAAAAAGGATGGAACGACCGTCATCATGAACGAAAAGAACGAGCTAATCGCTATGCGAACGGTTACAAGGTGGAGAGTTTGTATTGTTTATAGGAGGTTGAACAGTGCTACGAGAAAAGATCATTTCCCGCTCCCTTTCATTGACCAGATGCTTGAGAGGTTGGCAGGACATGATTATTAGTTGTTGCACTGGAGGATCAAGAGAAAACCGCCTTTACATGTCCCTATGAGATGTTTGCTCATTGGCGGATATCGTTTGAGCTATGTAATGGCCCCGCCACATTTCAGAGGTGCATGATGTCCATATTCTCTTATATGATTGAGAAACATATCGAAGCCTTTATGGATGACTTTTTTGTTTTTGGTTCATCTTCTGATAATTGTTTAACTAATCTATTGGATGACTGTTCTGTTTTTGGTTCATCTTCTGATAATTGTTTGATTAATCTATCTCTTGTATTAGAAAGGTGTGAAAAATCCAATTTGGTCCTAAATTGGGAAAAATGTCATTTTATGGTAAGAGATGGAATTGTGTTAAGTCACCAAATCTGCCACAAGGAGATCGAGGTTGACAAGGCCAAATTTGAAGTTATTGAAAAACTTCCCCCTCTTACCAAGGAAAAAGGCATTAGAAGTTTTTTAGGCCATGTTGGATTTTATAGGAGGTTTATAAAATATTTTTCGAAAGTTGCAAAACTGCTTACAAACTTGTAAGAATAGAGGCGCACCTAAGAGGGGGTTGAATTAGGTGTTTAATAACCTTTTCTGGTTTTTAGAGTTTTGTGAGTTTGTTTAATTGGCTGTGTTAGTGAATGAAAGCTTGTAAATGACAGAAAGTAAAGCACACATGAATTTATCCTGGTTCCCCTTACAACCAAGGGTACATCCATTCCTCTTGCACACCACAAGAGATTTTCCACTATTTGTTAGAATAAGTACAAGTCTAACACTAAGACTTCAATTACAAATTCCTAACACTCTGCCTAAGATAACACACCACTATCTTAGTTTACAACACTTGAAGAAAATACACCACTTTCTTCAAACAATAACTTTAATGATTTTTTTACAACAATGTTCTTAATTAAGAACAACAGGATATAACAGTTTGTACAATGATAACAATCCAATATACTTTTCAAGTACAATAGAGAACTTTTCTCAATGATATGAAAATGTAGAGAATGTACTTGAAGTATGAAAATATAACTTTGAAAAGTTCACAAAATATTTCAGAAAGTTGTTCAAAGTTGGTAGTATGATTGATTTTTTTTAGAACTAAAGCTATGAGGTATTTATACTCCATAGGTAACACTTCAGATCAGTGGCAATTATTCCCAAAAGTTTTGATGAACTTATGCAATGTTCCAAAACTGAAAAATTGCATTGTTTCGAAGTTGTATTCGAATACATCCTCAGTGTATTCGAATACACTTCTATAACATTCATTTTTTATTTAAAATTTGAACTTCGTATTCGAATACGATACCTCGTAGTCGAATACAAGTATGAGATTTTGTCACTGACTTGAGTTATATTCGAATACGCGAAGCTGTAGTCGAATACAAAAGTTCAATTTTAGCTACTGACTTGCAATCTGTATTCGGCTACGACACTTCGTATTTGAATACAGATATTTAATTTTAGCTACTGACTTCATCTGTATTCGGCTACAAGATACAGTAGTCGAATACAACTTTGATTTTAGCCAAAAACTTGATTTTCAAATATAGTTTATGCATTTTTGACACTTTGAAAATTCTTGTGATGCATATGCTAAAATACAAAGTTTCTCATATAATTGTATTTGAAATGTATTTGGATTTTTATCAAGTACCTTAAAATCTAAGTTTCCTAATAGATGAGTTGAATGTTGATTTCAGTTTGAGCTGGCATCTTGATCTTTATTCATAGTCTTTTGTCTTCATCAAAAACATAGATCTTATATATTTTCAAAACTTACTTGTGAAAGACACACCTCTCAAATTTAATGAGGATTGGTTGAAAGCGTTTAACACCTTGAAAAATAAGTTGATAACAACCCCCACTTACACTATAATCGATTGGTCACTACCCTTTGACATTATGTGCGATGCAAGTGATATTGCTGTCGGAGCAGTCCTAAGACAAAGAGAAGATAAGATGTTGCATGTAATCTACTATGCTAGTCATGTTTTGAATCATGCACAACTTAACTATGCCACAACTGAAAAATAATTATTGGTTGTAGTTTATGCTTTTGATAAATTTCGATCTTATTTATTAGGATCGAAAGTTATTATTTACACTGATCATGTTGCCTTGAGATATTTGTTTGCTAAGCAGAAATATAAGCCAAGCCTACTCAGGTGGATTATGTTGCTACAAGTGTTCGACATTGAGATCCGAGATAAGAAGGGTTCAGAGAACACTGTAGCTGACCACCTATCTCGGTTGGAGAAAGTGGAGGAAGATGGTGACAATAGACCGATTCGAGACCAGGTTGTTGATGAATGCATCTTCACAATTGCCAAGTTAACTTGGTTCGTTGACCTTACAAATTTTAAGGTAGGTGAGGCAATTCCATTTGATTTCACCTACCAACAACGAAAGAAATTTATCCATGACGCAAAATTCTATGTATAGGATGAACCCTTTCTGTACAAAAAAGGAGTGGATGGGTTGTTGTGACCCGAGGAAGAGCAAGAAAAGGTATTGTGGCACTGCTAAGACTCTAGTTATGGGGGTCATTTTAGTGGGTTTCGAATTGCAGCAAAGGTTCGCTAATCAGCACTATTTTGGCCTTCATTGTTCAAAGATGCATTCCACTATGTGAAGAAGTGCAATCGATGTCAGCGCACCGGTAACATTTCAAAACGGAATGAGATGTCTCAAAATCCTGTGTGGGAAGTGGAAGTGTTTGATGTGTGGGGTATTGATTTCATGGGTCCATTCTCATCCTCATTTGCAAAAATTTATATTTTGGTAGTTGTGGATTATGTCGCTTAAATGGGTTGAAGCAATTGTTACTCTAACCAATGATTCACAGCAGGAAATTACATTCCTCAATAAGAACATCTTCACGCGTTTTGGTGTACCTAGAGCTTTGACTAGTGACGAGGGCACTCATTTTCTTAATTGAAAGATGGAATTTCGTCTTAAAAAAATATAATGTGCATCATATGGTGGCAACCCCATATCACCCATAAACTAGTGGGCAAGTTGAAGTATCCAATAGGCAGATCAAGCAAATCTTTGAAAAGACGGTCAATGCTTCAAGAAAAGATTGGTCAACGAAACCTGATGATGCACTTTGGGCTTACCGAACAACCTTTAACACCCCCTCGGTATGTCACCATATCAAATTGTGTATGGTAAAGCTTGTCATTTACCACTTGAATTGGAGAATCGAGCATTTTGGGCGACAAAGTACTTCAATTTTGACTTGGTCAAGCTTGACTTCTTGAGCTTCACGAGTTAGAGGAGTTTAGGAATTTTGCATATGAAAACACCAAGATCTATAAAGAAAAAACCAAGAAGTGGCATGACAAAAGGATTTAGTTCAAGGATTTCCAAGAAGGACAACTTGTTTTTCTCTTCAACTCGAGATTAAAGTTATTTCCAGGAAAACTAAAATCAAGATGGTTGGGTCCATTCAAAATAATCAAGGTGTCCCCACAAGGTGCAGTGGAATTAAAGGATACAAACTCAAACCGAAGCTTCAAGGTGAATGGACAAAGGCTCAAACCTTACCTACGGGGAGAGTCAAAACTTCAAACGAAACCTATCAATTTGATCACCATTATGCGCTGGGTTGGGGTATAAAACCTTTGTCCCTCCATTATCCCCTCAACTCTCTTCATTCTAAAAAAATAAAAAATTATATATGTTTCTAATACTTCTCCAAGTCTATTTTTCAGCACAACAAGGGTAATTTTTCTTACCCCATCAAGTAAGTTTTTTGTTTCTTCTACAAAAAATTAAGAAGAAAAAAGAGTGTCTACAAAAAATTTTCAGTTAGAAGAGAATGAATTTGTTGACATCCAAGCTATGATTGTTGCCAGAGGATGGGAGAAGATGACCACGTTTGTCCCTAAAGCGAGCAAATCACTTGCAGTGGAATTTTTCTCGAATGCCTCTGATTTGAATCTTGACAGACCCGTTCCACATGATCAATTTGTGAGTTATGTGAGAGGAAAAATGGTGCCCTTTACGCCTCAAGTCATCAATGAAATCTTTGGTCTGTTGAACTATAAGGATTGTCGCTTTCAAGCAATGGAAGACAAAAAGGTAAAAATAGACACTCGGGAGCTTTTGCTCACTTTGTGCAGACCAGGCATAGATTGGGTCAGAAATAGATATGGAAAACTAGAAAATTGCGCTCATTGGATCTCTCCCTAATTGCAAAAGCATGGAGTACCTTTGTTCATCATTTGTTGTTGCCATGTTCAAATGTGTCAGATGTAACATTTCAGAGAACACGTTTACTAGCTACAATTATAAAAGGCGAAAGAATTAATGTGGGCATGCTACTAGCTTATGATATGTAGGGGACAACAATTCTTGATCCTCTGGTGTCTTACTTTAATCATGCCTTCTTGATAAGCAAGCTCTGTGAACATGTGAGAGTATTAACTAAAAAGGGTGAAGAAATGGTGAAACCTGCTACCCCAATCACCGCAAAATGGATAGAAAAACACTCTATGATTCCAACAGAATATCCTAGTCTTCCACAAGCAGCAACGCCGATAGAGGAAAGTTCTGATCCTCCAGATCCACATGGCCATACTCAACATCCACCATGTTTCCCACTAAGGAAAGACTTGGAAGGCTGGAAGCTATGTTGGAACAATTGATGATAAATCACCAAGACGGACATGTCAGAATAGAATGGGGGATGGCAAATCTCTATCGAGCGTTCGCTTCATCTCAACAGATACTGAGAGGCATGTTTTATTCTGATTTGTTCTCACCTCACTAGCATACTGGCGACTACTGTGGTACAGAAATAGAGAACCCTAGCAATGTCCCTTGAATTACTCAACTGAGAGAAGTTTCCTTTCCTTTTTCTTTGTTTGTGTTTTCTTTGTTTTAGTAGTCAAGTTGTATGTTTTTGTTCTTTCACTTAATGTGCACTATGATGAAGAAGTTGTAATAACTTGTAGTTGGTCTTAGGTTTTCAGTTTGGGATTTTAAAATTTAAATGCTATTTCTTGGCTCATGTCATTGCTCAATTCAACAAGTTTCACTAATGCATACATTGTTGATTACTTTGTGGTTGGAGAAGTTGAACTTGCCATCAATTTTTCAAATGAAAAATAAAAAATTTCAGTGACATGCTTGGCATAATTTTGATAGTTCATACTCTCTCTTATTATACTAGCTGTGAGTTTTTGAGCCTAAACACGTTAATTCTTTGTTGTGTGATTATCCAGACATGTGTTATCCCTTCAGAACATGCACTAATTCTGACTTGCATCACTTGTGATTTACGCATACACTGAGGCAATTTTATTTAGTTGTTTGAGCATTTCGAACTATCTTGTGCAAATTTTATCATTTTCTAGCCCCTTTGAGCCATGCCCTTTTCTTTCGGTTACTAGCCACATTACAAGCCAAAGATCTTACTTTAATTAAATCACCTTAGCTGGAGTTAGGTAGGAAAAATTTTGTCTCGTCTTGGTAAAGTTCAAAATTTGGGGTTGCTCATGTGATAAAAACCTTTTATGTTTGGGGTGGTGGTTCTCAAAAATAAAAAATCAAAAAAATAAAAGTAAAAAAAAATCGAAACAAAAAGGAAAAAAATCATGTGGTGTACTTTGATAAATAACATGTTCTTAGTTCTTTTGTCAATGTTTGAGAATCTCCACAATGAAAATGTGAAAAATAAAAAAAGAGGTAGAATAATTTGAAAACGTGTACCTAAATCCAAGTAGTAAAGCCTACTACCCAAAATGTCCTACCCTCACCTAAGTCTCATTACAACCCAAAAGTCCTCCAAAAGTGTATGTGTGTGTTGCATTTGGATCGCTAACTAGAATTCTTTCAAGCCTATGGTAGCGTGATGCATGTTCTAGGATTTGAGTGATAAATTCATAACCCTTGCTAAACACTTGAGAGAAATTTTAGTGAGATTGTGTAAAGAGAGAGTTGAACTTGAGGAATGAATGCTAAGCGTACAAATGGTGTTTTTTTTTTAATGTAAGCAACCATGGAGCATGATGAATATTTTGGAGTAGCTAGAACTTTGAGAATTGGGTTTGATTTGATTTGAGAAATTAAGTTTAAGCCGATGTTAACTGTATCAAATCGGAAATTAATTGTTGCTTGGGGACAAGCAACAGACTAAATTTGGGGTTGTGATAACTCTTCATCATATGCATATTTTTCAATGTTTTTAGTTTTATTTATCTTTGATCATTAGTTAATTTAATGAGTTAATTGATATATTTTGTTGATTTTAGTTATTGGATTTAAGAAAATGTTTATGTTCTTATTTCCTTGATCAAGTAGAGATGTTTCGTAGTTTTATGTTGTTTCTTTGTTATAGTGCAATGCTAAATTTTTGTGAGAAATTAACATGACATATGCTGAATTTTGGTGAGAAATCAACATGACCTATGTTGATATGATAAAGGAACAAAAAGATATTGAATACAAAAGTGTTTACGATGATTGATTTCGTAATTAATTTGAATTTGGTTAAGAAAATTTAATATCACCATGTTGTCACAACTTAGACGCATTAAATTATCACTGACAAGATGTCGCATTTCAGTTAGTCTTATTTTATTAAAAAATAATTATTACTTAGAGCTTAAGATCATCAAGTTGTCGCAACTCATACGTCTTAAAACTTTGGCAAAATGTAACATCTCAACCAATCTTTTTATCCATACTAATTTTGAATAACATGGATTTTAGTTTATAAAAGATAATAATAAACCTAAGAATGAATTTAGATGCATATGTAACTCATTAGTGGTTGATGTTGGTTGTAGTGATAACTCTTTATCATATGCATATTTTTCACTGTTTTTAGTTTTATTTATCTGTGATCATTAGTTAATTTAAGGAGTTAATTTATATATTTTGTTGATTTTAGTTCTTGGATTCAATAAAATGTTTATGTTCTTATTTCATTGATTAAGTAGAGATTTTTCGTAGTTTTACGTTGTTTCCTTGTTGTAGTGTAGTGCTGAATTTTGGTGAGAAATCAACATAATCTATGTGGAGTATTTTAGCCATATCTGGAGTTGTAGATGTCCAATTGGACTGCAAATGAAAGCTAAGATCCATAGCTACAACTTTCATAAAGACACCGGAACCAAATTCAGACTCACAAGACGAGAAAAATGCAGTAAACATCAGACAAAAGATGTTGTGCGCTTGAAGCGCAAAAGCTGCGCCTGGGGCGCATTTATGCACCAGTGAATCTCTCAAATTGCACTTGAAGCGCAAATCCCGCGCCTGGGGCACGTCGCGCACATCAAAATGCATAAAAACGTGTTTTTCTCAGTTTCTAGAGATCTTTTTGTCTATTTGGAAGTTTGGATACTTGTGCCCTAGTAGAGAAACTTAGAGAGAACTGTTTCTAACACCATTAAAGGAGTTTTATCAAGAATCATTAATGAATCTTTCTTGTAATTCTTCTTTAATTTGTATCTCTTTTATCTTTGTCATGAGCAACTAAACCTTATTTGTTAGAGATGAGAGAAACAAGATGAAACCCTTATTTGTCTGATTTGATTTCTAGTTATATGAATAAGTTTATTGAATTATTTTTCTCATCTTTGTGCTTAATCCTTTTTATTGCTTGATAAACTTTCAAATGTTTTACGATTCGTATTTTGAAACGAAAGTGGAGTTTACCAATGGTTGAGATAGGAAATTCATGATATTGTAGTCTATCGATAGATGCATGTCATGAAACCAATTGAATTAGTTGCAGAGGCAGTAATTTAATAAGAGAATTCTTGTGCTATAAAGCTTAATTCTAATCTTAAATCACTAAGGAATTAGGGTTTACTTTGGAATTAAAGGTTCTGTCACTAAGACATTAGGGCAAGAATAATAAAGAGAATTCGGTAATAATGAAATAAAGGAATTTAGTAACTATGATCAAATTAGAAACCAAGGTTGGACTCGAAGTGAAACTCATCTCTGATATTTTTCTTATTATAAAAGTTCAATTCTATTACTCTTGTTAGTTTTAACTATTATTTCAATCAATTAGGAAACTTTTTATTCAATTTTTTGTAATTAAACATAATTTGATAGTAAAATGCAATTTTTGAGATCAACACTCGGTACTACCTTTTTAATTATTAGTTGCAATGATTCATTACACTTGCTGAAACGCTACCATGTACCTAGCCCAAGACTTAATAGGAGAGTAGAATAACAATTATTATAACACAAAAGAATAAAATGCATTGAATAAAACTAGTAAAAACATAAACTAACACTAAAACAAAAGCTTGAATTTCTAAACGAGAGCAAATATATTTTTTAATAGAAAAAAATAAAAGAAATAAAATAAAATAAATTAAAATAGATGTGTTAAACGAAACACAACCTTAGATTGAAGTCTTTGACAACTTCACTGGAGATTTCGGGTGTATAACAATTTTAGATTGATAAAAAAATTTTATTGCAAAATGCATCAAAAAAATTTTGTTCTTATTATTTGTTTGTTGATTTATGGTTGTGAGGTTGAAGAAGACATAAGGCAAAACAAGATCAATTTAAAGATATAAAACTTAAAAAAAACTATAAATTTATTATATAGATGATTTTAGAAATAGTTACCACACAAGTTGAATATTTGTTATACTCTTTTGATTTGTTTTGATTGTATTTTGCTCAACCCATTTCATGTTTCATATCCCTTACTAACAAAAAACTCTCACTAGCTTAAAGATGAAAAAACTAGCCTCCTGTGTGTTAATCTTTTGCTCTCAATTTATAGACTAAATTGATGAATCTTTGTATCCATAAGATAAAATGGAGTTATGGATTATCGCTTGTTTTTGTAGAAAAATTGAATTTGCTAAGGTAAATCTAAAAAAGAGATGATGCATTTTCTAATTGCTTGTATACATGGTAAAAATTATATTCATTTTAGGAAAAAAGAGAAAAGAAAAAGAGGTTAAAAAAGATGGCTGAAGAAATGACATGTATACAAAGAAATATTGAAGCTGTTTTAGGAAAAAAGAGAAAACCAAATGAGGCTAAAAATAGGTCGGAAAGATGGTGTGTATATAAGGAAAAATTGCAGATGTAAAGGGGAAAACAAGTAGGCTGAAAAGATGGAAGGGAGTGCTAACGCTGCCAAAAATAAATAAAAGAGACAACCAAAGGCAATTAGAACCAGATTGGACCAGAACTAAAACCAAAGGGAACCAGAACCAGAGGCATAACTAGAAACAAAGGGAACAAGCGGCAGAACCAAAACCAGAACCAGATGCAGAACCAGAATTAGAGGGAACTAGAGTCCGCGACAGAACCAGAACTGTAGTACTCTAATTTTCTCTAGCTAATCAGAAAAGGTTTTCCAGTTGTAGCTGCAGTTTCTGCCTCCGGTAGTATCCTTTGGTTCTGCCTCTAGTGGTATCCTCTGGTTTTGCCTCTAGCTCTGTTTCTTCCTCTAGTGGTATCCTCTAGTTCTGCCTCTATTTTTTCCTCTAGTGGTATCCTCTTGTTTCGTTTCTGCTTCTGGTTCTGTTTCTACCTTTGGTTTTGTTTTTGCCTCTGGTGGTATCCTCTAGTTCTGTCTCTGGTTCCGTTTATGCCGCTGGTGATATCCTCTGCTTCCGTTTTGGCCTCTGGTGGTATCCTCTAGTTCGACCTCCGTTTCTGACTCTAGTGGTATTCTCTGCTTCCGTTTCTGCTTCTGGTAGTATCCTCTAGTTCTGCCTCTGGTTCCGTTTCTGCCTCTAGTCGTATTCTCTAGTTCTAGTTCTGGTTCCCTCTTAGTTCTTGTTGGTTTTTTATTTTTATTTTTTATTTTTTTTGTTTTGTTTTTGAGCAGCATTAACACTCAATTCCATCTTTTCAACCTCCTTGCTTTTCACTCTTACAACTGCACACACAATCTTTCTAACCATTTTTAGCCTATTTTGCTTTTCTTTTTTTTTTTCCCCTAAAAAAGCTGCAATTTTTCCTTGTGTGCATGCCATCTTTCCAACCTTTTTTTAGCCCCTTTTGCTTTTACTTTGTTTTTCCTAAAATGGTTACAACTTTTACTGTGTATACAAGCAATTAAAAAATGTATTTTTTTTTCAGACTTAGATTAACAAATCCAATTTTTGTGTAAAAACTAGTAATAATCCAGAACTCAATTCTATCCCATGGATACAAAGATTAATCATTTTTGTCTATAAATTTAGAACAAATTCATCCTAGAGAGAAAGGGGGAGAAAGTTTTCAGCTTTAATTCTTTTAAGCTAGTAAGTGTTTTTGTTAGTAAGATAAATGAAGCATGAAATGAGTTAAGGAAAAATACAACAACTCAAAATAAAAACCAAATACAATCAGAGCTAATCAAGGAGTATAGTAAATATTCAACTGGTTGTTGGAACCAAGTTGGTTCGATCAATCAAAGTTTTGATGTTAACAAAAGTATTTTATGTAAATAGTATTTTGACTTAGAAGAACAAATCAGAAGCCGTGCAAAATTAGAGGATGACACCACCAAAGGAAGCAACCAGAGGATAGAAATGTCACCAGAAAGGTTCGGCCAGAGGAAACATCCAGAGGGTACCAGAGGATTCATCTTGAAGGCACAAGATGATACACCTCCAGAGGATATCAGAGGATGTCATCAAAGGCAAAATATCAAAGGACAAATAACATCATCAGAGGATATCTTTCTTGGCCCAGACCAGAAGGAAGCAGAGTCCAGAAGGAGACTTGGTCCAGACCAAAAGAAAACCTGTCAGAGGGAGACTTATTCTAGACCAGAAGGAAACATAAGTCAGACTTGGTCTAGACACAATCCTAACCAGAAGATAGCTTGGTCGTGAATATAAGAATCAATCCAGACTTAATCCAGACTTGGTCAAGAACAAATGACTTGGGCCAGACTAGAAGATAACATGGTCCAGAACATAAAACTCAGTCCAGATCAGAAGAAATGATTGTCCAGATTTAATCCAGACTTGATCCAGATCAGAAGATAAATGTCCAGAGTAAAAGATCAATGGTCTAGATGAAAATATCATAAGTCCAGATTTAATTCAGATTCAATCCAGACTTAGTCCAGACTTGGTTCAGATCAGAGGGAAAATGTTCAGATCAATGGTCCAGATTTAAGTATCATGGCCCAGTGTTGGCCGAGATCAGAAGATCAGATCATATGGCCTAGTGTTGGCCGAGATCAGAAGATCAGATCATATGGTCCAGTGTTGGCCGACATCAGAAGATCAAATCATATGGTCCAGTGTTGGCCGAGATCACAGGATCACATAATTGGGGCAGATCAGATTACATAAGTCCAGAGTTGGTCGAGATCAGAAGATCACACGATCCAGATTTTAATCATGATGAAAATCAGTGATGACTTGATTAAAATTCGAAAAAGACTTGATTAAATTTTGATAGAAAATTTGATCAAATTATTAAGGGGATTTGATACAAAAATAAATTGAAGTCTTGGAGGGAATTTAAAAGCAATCGGAGGGAAGAAATATACGGTCCAGAATTGAACATGAACAGGATTGGCCAAAGTAATTTTTAGAACAAATCTGAAGCAAAAAGGTTCGGATCAAGCATAAAGCTCAAACCCGATTGGCCAAGTTATTTTTGCAAGAGAATCTGGACAGATACAACTCGAATTTGATCATGAAGAAACCCTAATTTTCATCTATAAAAGGAGGCTCAGGCAGAAGACTTTGTAATCGAAAATCAGTAAAAGAGTCATAAATTTCTAGAGGCAAACACTCGAGTTTTCAGTGAGGTTAATTGTGAGTATCAGCTTTCCAGAAGCAAGTACTCTTGTTTTTCGTTCCCTTGTGTCAGATCTATATTGTTGAAGTAGAGTCTACAATCTGAAGAGTCAGAAGAATAGCTGGTGACTTAGCAATTAGATTCAAGGTGTTGAAATCCCTTCTGCAATATGGAGTTGTCAGATTCGTAGGAGAAGACTTGACTTGTGATGTCAAGGTGCTGTGTTCCTCAAAAGTCTAGGATTGTTAGACTGTTTGGGAAGACTGTCTTAGAGGGTCAGTAGTGCTGTTGTAATTCAGAGGTTTTGAATTAGTAGAAAAATCCTTCAAGGTGAAGGGACTGGATGTAGCCTAGTTAATGGTGAACCAGAATAAATATTTGTGTTGATTATTTTACTTTATCCGCTGCTAATTCTGCTTGCTTATATATCAGATTTCAAATAATCATCAAAAAAAAGAAAAAGAATTCAAGTATTACAAACACAATTTAACTCCCCATTCTCGTGTTTGCACCTTCAATTGGCATCAGAGCTCGGTCTCAAGGCTGAGCACTTAACAGTGTTTGAGGAAAGGTCCAAGGGGGTTCAACATGTCAGAATCCAAAGAAGAATTTGGAGGCAACATCAACAGCCCACCACTGTTTGACGAAGATCACTTTGAATATTGGAAGGACAAAATGAAAAGCTTCTTAATCTCCCAAGATCCTGATCTCTGGACCTTGGTAGTGAAAGGCTACACTGCACCCAGTATACCAGGAGACGAAACTGGTCAAGAACTGGATGTTGCAGATATGAATCCCAACCAGAGGAAGTTATACAAGCTGCATCACAAGTCCATAACCATCATAATCAATGCTATCAGATTTAATGAATTTGACAGATGCACCAACATGGAAACAACAAAAAGTATCTATGACAGTCTGGTTCTGACCTATGAAGGAAGTCAACAAGTTCAAGAGGCAAAGGCAAACATATTGGTCAAACAGTATGAGCTGTTCAAGATGGAAGAGGATGAAGACATTGAAGCAATGTTCTGCAGATTCCAGATTATGGTATCAGGTTTAAAAGTATTAAAGAAAAGCTACACTACTGTAGATCATGTAAAGAAGATCCTCATAAGCTTACCAGCCAAATGGAGACAAAAGATTACTGTAGTACAGGAAGCTAGGGATCTGAATACTTTGAGGCTTGAAGATCTAATCAGCTCCCTGAGGTCTCATGAAATAGAGCTGGATGCAGATGAACCAAAGAAGAAGAAGACTTTAGCCCTTAAGTCAAAACAGAAGAAAGCTGCAAAGGTTGTATCAGAATTAGAGGATAGTGATTGTGATGATGATGATCTTGCTTACATAACCAAGCAGATTGCAAAGATGTGGCAAAACAGAAAGAAGAAAGCTCCCAGGAAAAATGGCAAATACTCCGACAGAGGAAAAGAAGAAGCTGACAAGAAAAGCATCATCTACTATGGATGCAATGAACCTGGACATATCAAGTCAGAATGTCCAAACATGGAGAAAGGAAAGCATCATAAGAAAGGTTCCAGATTCAAGAAGAAGGGTCTGATGGCAGCATGGGATGCATGTGACTCAGAAGAGAAATCAGCTGATGATGAAGAGGCAGAAACAACTATGATGGCTCACATCAAGTTTTCCTCTGGACTCCATAAAGTTACTAGCTCTGGAAGTAAAGTAGAAGGTAAGAAGAATGGACAAATCATTCATTCCGGCAAGTCTGGAAGCACATAAGAGAAAGCAGTATTGGATCTGATGGCACATACCAACTCAAGTTCTGGATCCAGCACAGACTCTGGAACTGATTCAGAAGATGAAAACAAAGAGGTATTCTCTAATCTTACTAAATCTGAATTAATTACTGCTCTTAAAGACTTTCTAAATGCCAACAACAAAATGTCTTTAAAACTGAAAACTCTTAGGGAAGAAAAGAAAATTCTAAACAAAGAAGTACAAATTTTAAAGAATCAGAATGCGGAGTTTGCAACTGAAAAAACTAATTTTAAAACTGAAGTTGCCAAATTCAATTCTGAAAATCTAACTCTCAAAAGTAATATCTGCTCTACTTCCAATATTGTTTGTGAATCTGATATGCATGAACAAGCTTTTCAAAACTTTATTGCAAATGGTATGGAAAGAAGTAAGTATGCTTCCACGATTTATGGAATTAGTAACAATGGTAAAAGGGGAATAGGTTTTACTGAAGCTGTTGCTGAAATTAAATCTGCTCATTCTAATGTTCTGTGTATTATTTGTGCTAAAAAGGGTCATTTTAAATTGTCTTGTCCTATGATAAAATCTGGGAAAGACAAGAGACTTGTTAAGTCTAACAAACCTGGACCCAACTAGTTTTGGGTACCAAAGAACAAAATTGTTTATGTTGCAGATATTCTGAGCAACCAGAAGGAAATATCAATCGTGGTGCCTGGTCAATGGATGCTGGCAATGCACAAACAGAAAAAGGTGTATGTTCCAGTTTCCACCAGAAAGAAGCAAAATGAGTCTGATGAAAGAAGGTCTGGTCAGTACAATTCACACCAGAATCAGAACCGGAACCAGAACCAAAACCAGAACCAGTATCAGTATCAGAATCAGAGGTTCAGCCACAAACAGCAGAATCACACACATCAGCTTTAGTATTACCAATAGAAGCAGAATTACCAGAATCACCATAAGTTCCAGAATCACCAGAGGAACATGGTGTATCAGCCGAAGCAAAATCAAGGGAATAGTTCAGCTAGACTGAATAAGCCAGAAACAGAACTGGCTCTAAAGGCTTGTACAGAATCTGACTGCGGCACTAAGTCTGAATCTGACTCTGACGGTTAAGTATTAGAAGAAGAAAGGTTTGATGTGCAACATAAAGCATGGTATTTGGACAGTGGATGCTCCAAGCATATGAGTGGAGAAAGATCAATGTTCCAGAAGCTGACTCTGAATAAAGGAGGCAAGGTTTCCTTTGGAGGAAACTAGAAAGGTCAGATCATTGGTACAAGCACAATTGGTAATAGTTCTTCTTCCTTATCTATTAAAAATGTTTTATTAGTTAAAGGTCTGAATCACAATCTGTTAAGCATTAGTCAGCTAAGTGACTCCAAGTATGATGTTGTGTTTAATCAGAAAACCTGCAAGGCTGTTAGTCAAAAAGATGGATTTGTTTTGTTCATTGGTGTTAGGCAGAATAATGTCTATAAGATAGATTTGTTTATTCTACTTAAGGAGAAAGTTAAGTGTCTTTTATCTATTATGGAGGAAAATCTGATTTGGCACAAAAGGTTAGGCCATGCAAACCCTAGGCTGGTTTCTGAGTTAAGTAAACTTCAGCTAGTGAGAAGTCTCCCCAAACTAAGTACCAAATCTGAGATTCTGTCTGAAGCATGTTAAACAGGTAAACAGACCAAAAGCTCTTTTAAACCTAAAAACTATATTTCTACTTCATAACCTCTTGAACTGCTTCATTTAGATCTGTTTGGTCCTGTTCAAACTGCATCCCTTAGTGGTAAGAAGTATGGGTTTGTCATAGTTGATGATTACTCAAGGTGGACTTGGGTAAAGTTTCTGAGAAACAAAGATGAATCCCATAAGGTATTTATTTCTTTCTGCAAGCAAGTTATGAATGAAAAAGATTTTAAATGCAGATTAGGGTCTCTTCCAAGCTTAATTTCGAGCTGAATCTTGCTGGATTCTCTTGCAAAAATATCTTCACCAATCGGGCTTCACTTAAATAAAAAACATATCTTTTTAAGCTTCAGATTTTCTTTCAAAAATAACTGGCCAATCATGTCTTTAGTTTCTTCCGGCCAACAGCTTCAGAACTCCCATACGAATTCAACTTATTTTTGTAACAAATCCTTTTAATTCTTTGATCAAATTTAATTAAATCTCCACCGTTAATCCTCATGATTAAATCTATACCATTTGATCTTCTGCGCTAGTCCACATCTGGACCATACTAAGTGATCTGCTGTGATCCTCTGATTTTGGCCAACCATGGACCACACTTTCTGATCTTCTGATCTCGGCCAACACTAGGCCATGGTCTGATCTGCTGTGATCCTCTGATCTCGGCCAATGCTGGACCACACATTCTGACCTTTTGATTTCGGCCAACACTGGGCCATGGTCTGACCTTTTGATCTCGGCCAACACTGGGCCAAATACTTAAATCTGAACCATTGATCTGAATATCTTCCCTCTTATCTGGACCAATTCTGGACTTGGTCTTGATTAAACTGAAATTAAATCTGGACAAATAATATTTCAGTTTGGACATTTTACCTTCTGTTTTGGATCAGTTCTGGATCAAATCTGGAGATCATTTCTTCTAGTCTGGACTTAGTTTCATACCCTGAACCAAGCTATCTTCTGGTATGGGTCAAATCTAGATTGAATCTCTTGTTCTGGATCCATTAACTTATCCTATGATTAAGTCTGGAACAAGTGTAGCCTTCGAAAACCAGTGTTCCTGAGACTTCAACACATTTCATAATGTTTCTTTTGAAAAATCAGCACAACTCCAAAACAGTTTTATCACTCTTTTAAACCACAAACTCAGACTTTTACATCGAACCAGATTTTCCTGAAGAAAACACTTTCATCAGTTTTAAACCCTTTTTATTTTGAAATCATCAGCAACACCAGATTTTCAAACCATCAGAACATCATGTAAGCATTTCAGTTTTCTCAAACATCAGAACAACATGCAAGCATTTCAGCTTTTCTCAAACATCAGGACAACATGCAAAGCATTTCAGCTTTCTCAAACATGAGAATAACATGCAAGCATCACAGAGCAGCAAAACACCAACATAATGCATTTTTGCATTTCAAAACCATTTTCAAAACAGTTTTATGAACATGCATTTTAATCATGTTTAAAATAACATACAAGACATTTTTCTACTTTCCCATATAAACAACACAACTTTTAGTGCATTCAGCCCAAACAGCAATCATCACAGAGCTTTTAAAACATCAATATGCAGTGTGGCCCATCGCGATCACCGCATCAACTCTGTGGCCCATCGCGGTCACCACCTTACTATGCAAATGCATGAATATGCAGTGTTTTCTCTTCAGTGAAAACAGTATGCAAAATCATAAAAATTCATGCCATCCCACCATATTTCAAAACATCTCAACATAATCAATATCATCATCAACACATCAATGATTAAACAGTTAAGCAATCATTAACAATTCACATTATCTCACAAATTCCATACTTAATCATCTCAAGTCTTTCCATTGTTCCCCAAACTCTTAAAATTCACAAAACAGTGTTTAAAACTGAGATTTATGGAAAATACAAATATGTATTCGAATACAGCCTCTCTGTATTCGAATACAGGAGTCAAAACAGTGCAGAATTAACACTCTATATTCGACTACAGCCCCCCTGGTAATCAAATACAGAGGCAGTCTCAATGCACAAATCAACATTTTTCACTACATCAGTAAAGTCCCAAAAACTTCATCACCACCAGTTCAAAATATCACCAAAAGTTCCATTTTAATTCACCACAACATTCCCAATATCCCCCAAACAATCAGGGTTTACCAAACACTCTTAAAAACTTGGAATTTCTGAAAACTCGAATCTGTATTCGAATACAGACCTCTTGTATTCGAATACATAAGCATAAAACTGCAATTTTAACATTCTGTATTCGAATACAGCATGCCTGTAGTCGAATACAGAAGACAAAACCAGAATGATCAACATCAGAACATTAGAAACAGAACCAGAATGATCAACATCAAATCATCAGAAAACAGAACCAGAATGATTAACATCAGAACATTAGGAACAGAACCAGAATCAGAATCATCAACACCAGAACATCAGAAACAGAACCAGAATCAGAATGATTAACATCTGAATCATCAGAAGCAAAACAGAATGATTCACACCAGAATCATCAGAATCAAAACAGAATGATTAACACCAGAATCATTAGATGCAAAACAGAATGGTTAACACCAGAATCATCAGAAGCAACACAGAATGATTCACACCAGAATCATCAGAAGCAAAACAAAATGATTCACACCAGAATCATCAGAAGCAAAACAGAATGATTCACACCAGAATCATCAGAAGCAAAACAGAATGACTCACACCAAAATCATCTGAGGCAAATCAGAATGACTCACACCAAAATCATCAGAGGCAAAACAGATTGACTCACACCAGAATCATCAGAAGCAAAACAAAATGACTCACACCAGAATCATCAGAGGCAAAACAGAATGACTCACACCAAAATCATCAGAGGCAAAACAGAATGACTCACACCAGAATCATCAGAAGCAAAACAGAATGACTAACACCAGAATCATCAGAGGCAAGACAGAATGACTCACACCAGAATCATCAGAAGCAAAACAGAATAATTAACATCAAAGTCATCAGAAACAAAAATAGGATGATTAACATTAGAATCATCAGAAGCAGAAACAGGATGATTATCATCAAAATCATCAGAAGTAGAAATAGGATGATTAACATCAGAATCATCAGAAGCAGAAACATGATGATTATCATCAGAATCATCAGAAGCAAAAAATAGGATGATTAACATCAAATCATCAGAAGCAGAAATGGGATGATTAACATCAGAATCATCAGAAGCAGAAACGGAATGATTAACATCAGAATCATCAGAAGAAGAAACAGGATGATTAACATCAGAATCATTAGAAGCAGAAACAGGATGATTATCAGAATCATCCGAAGCAAAAACAGGATGATTAACATCAGAATCATCAGAAGCAAAAACAGGATGATTAACATCAGAATCATTAGAAGCAAAAACAGGATGATTATCAGAATCATCAGAAGAAGAAATAGGATGATTAATGTCAGAATCATCAGAAGCAAAAACCCTTCCTCTGTATTCGACTATAGGGGCTTGTAGTCGAATACAAGTTTGAAAACTTGAATAAAACAGAAGCTTGACAGGTTGTATTCGAATGCACACATGTTGTATTCGAATACACCTTCGAAAACTGTTTCAAACTGTTTCTTTTGAAAAATCAGCACAACTCCAAAACAGTTTTATCACTCTTTTAAACCACAAACTCAGACTTTTACATCGAACCAGATTTTCCTGAAGAAAACACTTTCATCAGTTTTAAACCCTTTTTATTTTGAAATCATCAGCAACACCTGATTTTCAAACCATTAGAACATCATGTAAGCATTTCAGTTTTCTCAAACACCAGAACAACATGCAAGCATTTCAGCTTTTCTCAAACATCAGGACAAGATGCAAAGCATTTCAGCTTTATCAAACATGAGAATAACATGCAAGCATCACAGAGCAGCAAAACACCAACAAAATGCATTTTTGCATTTCAAAACCATTTTCAAAACAGTTTTATGAACATGCATTTTAATCATGTTTAAAATAACATACAAGACATTTTTCCACTTTCCCATATAAACAACACAACTTTTAGTGCATTCAGCCCAAACAGCAATCATCACAGAGCTTTTAAAACATCAATAAAATGCATTTTTCATTTCTTTCAAGCAACAGGCAAACCAGTTTCAAAACAGTAATGAAAACACTAGTAATGCCATGAAAGTTATGCACTTACAGCCCTAATGCAACTAGAAAGTGGAAGGTGCCCTTACCCTTGTTGCGTGTTTGCTACTTCTCACGTTTCTGTTTTCGTTCCCGTTTGCGCGTCAAAAATCGGCGAAACTCCCGCCTGCGTTTGCTGCTATGAAACTGGGTTCTTTAGCTCCGTAATGATGTGGGGAATAACTTTTGTACTGGGGGTTTTCTGGTTTGGTGCCTAGGTTTCCAATTAATGGCACTTTTGAGGAACTCCCTCTTTTTCCTTTTGTAATCGTGAACAGAATTCAGAACACAGAATGGGAGAGAAGGGTGTTGTTACATGCAGCACTGTTACATGCAGAATGGGGAGGTATGGAGTTCTGATTTTGCTCTGCCTCCTCACGTGTATTTATAGAGTTACTTAGGTGTCACCTCATAAAAAAATAATGTTAAAATATTGTTGGATCCTTCAGCACTTAATTGTCTTGCAATTAGCCACTAATCCTCAATTAACTGCCCGATTAATTTAATTACTCGTAATTAAATTAATTTAATCTTCATCCAATAATTTTTATTCATTCTCCAAAATAAATATTGATATATATATATATATATCTATATATATTTACTCAAAACATACATATATTAAATATTTTACAAATATCCCCAAAATGCCCTTAATATTAATTCCATAAATTAATATTAAATTTAAGGGTTTTACATTACCACCCCCCTTAAATGAGTTTCGTCCTCGAAACTACATGTCAATGAACAACTGAGGATATTGTTCCCTCATCTTACTCTCCAGTAGTCGGGTTCCATATCACTTTGACTAGTGAGACTTTCTTGTTTCTCAACTGTTTAATCTTCCTATCTTCAATCCTTACAGGGAATACTTCAAATGACAGGTTGTCCCTCAGCTGAATTGTATCCGGCTTGATCACATGTGACAGGTCTGCAATGTATTTCCTTAACTGCGACACATGAAATACGTCGTGGATATTGGACAGTATGGGAGGTAAAGCAATCCGATAAGCCAAAGGTCCAATACGCGCAGTAATCTGGTATGGTCCAATAAATTTCGGAGTCAACTTTCTTGACTTAATAGCTCTGCCAACATCAGTTGTAGGCGTAACCCTTAGGAATACATGATCACCCTGCTCGAATTGCAAAGGACTGCGACGCTTGTCCGCATAACTCTTCTGACGATCTTGCGAAACCTTCATTTTCTCTTGTATCCTCTTGATTTTCTCTGTAGTCTGTTCTACCATCTCAGGTCCAACAATTATACTCTCTCCGTCCTTATACCAGCATAAAGGCGTCTGACACTTGCGTCCATACAAAGCCTCGTAGGGTGCCATTCCAATACTTGTGTGAAAACTGTTGTTGTAAGTGAACTCAATCGATGGCAACACCTCATCCCAGTTTCCTCTGTCGTCCAACACACATGCTCTTAATAGATCTTCCAAGGACTGATTTGTTCTCTCAGTTTGTCCGTCTGTTTGTGGATGATAAGCGGAACTCAATTTACTCTTATGAGCCTCTTCCAAAATCATTCTCCTCAAATCTGCAACTTCTGGTACACAAACTCTTCCATTACATCTCAGAATGTTATCTGGTCCGACCCTTAAGCTCGCTTAATTCCAATGGCGACATCCGGTACGGCGCAATTGAAATAGGTCTAGTTCCTGGGTGCAAATCAATGAAGAACTCCACCTCTCTCACCAGGGGTAATCCTGGAATTTCTGATGGAAATACGTCCGGATATTCTTTGACTAACAGCACATCTTCTATGTTCACATCCATCTTGGTCTCACGTTAGCCAATGATAAAAATTCCTGAGTTCCTTCTCTCAGAGATACTTCGAGTTTGTTAGCAGCCAAATACCGAACAACTCCCAATTCACCTCCTTGTGAGCTGATCCCATTAGTAGCCTTGTACTTCTCCATCAGTACTCTGCATCCCCTATCAGCAGATACGTGGCATAGTTGACCTTTACCACTGCTCGGCAATTAATCATCTCGAAGATTTTCTCCATCTCTTGAATCCACTGGTTCGCTCTTTCTGGACCCTCATCACCCTTGAACTTGGGAGGGTTATGACGGCGAAAATCCTCTAGTCCTCTAGATTCAGCAGCGCAAATCTCTCTTTCTCTCTTCTCCAGATCTCGTTGAGTCTTTGCAGCTGTCTGTGCAGCAACAGATGCAGCCATGCTGTTCATCGCCTTAGCCATCATATCTTCCCGACTGGCATTGGCTCTTGTGGTGTCGTCTCTTCTTTGGAGGCATTGTTCCTTACAAAACCATCATCAAGTAGAAATCTCGCACTACTCGGAATAATTTTAAAACTTAACACATCATCACTTCAGTCACATCACAACTTCCACAAGACTTGACACATTAACTACATGCTCCTATGCATGATCAGCTAATGACTCAAAACAATTACTTTAATCAGAGCTTTTAACCCAAAACTTTAACCAAATGCTCTGATACCACAATTGTAACACCCCGAGTTTAAAAGACAGCGCGAGTGTATTTTTTTTCCACATAAAATAAATCAATAAAAGAATTTTCCGAATTAATTCAAGGGAATTAAAATAAAATTTTCATCAGTTCATTTCAAAAGAGAATACCCGGCCTGTGGCCACTAAACAGTATCAGAGTGCGGAAAATACAGCGGAAAAGTCATACATTAATTCCCAAAATAAATTACATTTCCCAAAACTCAAGACCCTATACAAAAGTCTAGTCTGATCATGCACTAAGCTACAGTAGCACGGTCTCCACCGTATCCTCTATAAGTCTCGTCTTCAGCCAACCGTCCATCCTTCTGCGTTGTCCACGGATACTCCGTACGTAAAGATTACATAAGTCCATAGTTGGTCGAGATCAGAAGATCATACGGTCCAGATTTTAATCATGATGAAAATCAGTGATGACTTGATTAAAATTCGAAAAAGACTTGATTAAATTTTGATAGAAAATTTGATCAAATTATTAAGGGGATTTGATACAGAAATAAATTGAAGTCTTGGAGGAAATTTAAAAGTAATTAGAGGGAAGAAAGATACGGTCCAGAATTAAACAAGAACAGGATTGGCCAAAGTGATTTTCAGAACAAATCTGAAGCAAAAAGGTTCGGATCAAGCATAAAGCTCAAACCTGAATGGCCAAGTTATTTTTGCAAGAAATTTGGACAGATATAGCTCGAATTTGATCATGGAAGAAACCCTAATTTTCATCTATAAAAGGAGGCTCAGGCAGAAGACTTTGTAATCGAAAATCAGTAAAAGAGTCATAAACTTCCAGAGGCAAACACTCAAGTTTTCAGTGAGGTTAATTGTGAGTATCAACTTTCGAGAAGCAAATACTCTTGTTTTTCGTTCCCTTGTGTCAGATCTATATTTTTGAAGTAGAGTCTACAATCTGAAGAGTCAGAAGAAGTAGCAGGTGACTTAGCAATTAGATTCAAGGTGTTGAAATCCCTTTTGCAATCTGGGGTTGTCAGATTGGTAGGAGAAGACTTGACTTGTGAAGTCAAGGTGTTGTGTTCCTCAAAAGTCTAGGATTGTTAGACTGTTTGGGAAGACTGACTTGGAGGGTCAGCAGTGCTGTTGTAATTCAGAGGTTTTGAATTAGTGGAAAAATCTTTCAAGGTGAAGGGACTGGATGTAGCCTAGTTAATGGTGAACCAGGATAAATCTTTGTGTTGATTATTTTACTTTATGCTAATTTTGCTTGCTTATATATCAGATTTCAAATAATCATAAAAAAAAAAGAAAAAGAATTCAAGTATTACAAACACAATTTAACTCCCCCTTCTTGTGTTTGCACTATCAATTGGCATCAGAGCTCGGTCTCAAGGCATCTGCATTTTCTACCCAAGAGCTATGTAGCTTTGATTTCTCCATCGCACTGGTAGATACGTAGGAGCAAAATCACCTCTTGTCAAGCACATTAATAAAAAATTTATTTATTTTCCCTCTCTTTCTTAAGCACACATTTTAATCATATAAGAAAAAACAATCGATATTCATGTTTAATAATAATGAGAAATAAATATATTTAAGTTAATATTAATTTTGCACAATTAATTATAGGTAACTGTATTTTAGCGGATGTCGTATGGTGCTAATACCTTCTCTACGCATAATCGACTCCCGAACTCAAAATTTGGCTTCAAACACCCTTTTTTTATTTATTTCTAAGGGTTTCCCAATGTTTTCCCTATTTTAAAAATAAACTTTGGTGACTACTCCATTGAATTCGAGAAACACTCAAAATTTTAGGTCCTGACAAGAACCATAAGCAAAACCAGAACTAAAGGGAACCAGAACCAGAGGTAGAACTATAACCAGAACTAGAGGGAACTAGAACCAGAACTAGAGAGAACTATAACTAGAGGGAACCTAAACCAGAGGCAGAACCAAAACTAGAGGGAACTAGAACTAGAGGCAGAATCACAAGTTACCAGGAACCCTTTTATGGCCAATATTAAAAATTATGGCAAAAACTAAAATTAAACGTATGAATGATTTAAAAAAAAAATTAATTGGTTGGACAAAATTGGGGTACTACATGGTTAATGTACAAGTTTGCATTAGACGTGGACAATTTGTTGCTATTGGTTAATTTGGGTGGCTTGTCAAACTAAACATTTAATGTTAGTTGTGTTGTAGGATTGATTGTAGTAGTCGATGGCTGATAGTTTGGACGGGAGGACATTATTTACTGCAGTTTTAGGATTAAGAGGATAAATGATATGTGAATGCATGCTACACAAACCCAATATTGTACATGCATGTAGGATAGATAGGCTTTCGGTATTAATGTAGGTAGCAAGAACAGTTATTACAGATATCATTTTTATCTTTTGAACACAATAGGTTGCATTTTTTTTTTATGCAAAACTTGGTTTAGACATAAAAAATTTAGAAGTTGTTAGATTATAATAGTAATAGATATAAGCCATTATTTAAGACTACAATATAAGCAATAGTTGGTTGTTGCTATCAATATAATTTCCATTTAAGCATTTAATCCATAGTTATAAGCCTTTATATAAGTCAGTTAGCCTTCTCAATCATATTAAAGGATCCAGTTTTAATTAATAAACAACAATTCCATTTTCCAACATTGAAATCTCTATTACAAGCATTTTAACAATTGGTATCAGAGCTTTGAAAGAGGTCTGATAAACGTGAGAGTGTGTAAGGACGAGTGAAGTCCAGAACAAACACGAGAGTTTGAGTGTGTGAGTAAAACACAAAAAGAAGTTAACATGTCAACCTCAGAAAGGTTCGTGCAGCCGTCCATTCCCAAATTTGATGGCCATTATGATTACTGGTCAATGACAATGGAGAATTTCCTTAGGAGCAAGGAGATGTGGAATCTGGTGGACGAAGGAATTCCAGCACCAGCAGTTGGAAATACACCAGCAAGTGAGGCTCATAGAAAGAGTGTGGAGGAAGCCAAACTCAAAGATTTAAAAGTGAAGAATTATCTGTTCCAAGCTATTGACAAAGAAATACTGGAGACAATACTTAACAAGGAAACATCAAAAGTAATTTGGGACTCAATGAAACAGAAGTATCAAGGGTCCATAAAGGTACGAAGAGCACAACTTCAAGCCTTGAGGAAGGAATTTGAGTTACTGGCCATGAAAGAAGGAGAGAAAGTAGATAACTTCTTGGGACGGACTCTAGCCGTGGTCAACAAAATGAAAACAAATGGTGAGGTGATGGAACAAAGTACAGTGGTTAGTAAGATACTTAGATCATTGACCCCCAAATTCAACTATGTTGTTTGCTCAATAGAGGAGTCAAATGATCTAAGTACCTTAAGCATTGATGAACTACATGGAAGTTTGCTAGTTCATGAACAGAGGATGCTGGGACAACAGGAAGAAGAACAAGTATTAAAAGTAACATATGATGAAAGATCAGGCAGAGGTAGAGGCAGAGGCATGAATAGAGGAGGACGAGGTAGAGGACGAGGCAGACAAACCTTCAACAAAGCTACAGTTGAATGTTTCAAATGTCACAGACTGGGACACTTTCAAAATGAGTGCCTAGAATGGGACAGAAGAGCTAATTATGCAGAATTGGATGAGGAGGAAGAACTTCTGCTGATGTCCTATGTTGAGATCAACAAATCAAAGAAAGAAGCAGTATGGTTTCTTGATTCTGGCTGCTCCAATCATATGACAGGAAACAAGCAATGGTTCATGGAGCTGGATGAACAATTCAGTCATTCAATGAAACTGGGAAACAATCTCAAAATGCCAGTAAAAGGGAAGGGCAACATCAGACTTGAAGTAGAAGGTGCAACTCAGGTGATCTTTGAAGTCTATTATGTTCTTGAGTTGAAAAGGAATCTGTTGAGTATGGGTCAACTACAAGAGAAAGGGTTAACTATCCTAATACAAAATGGAGAATGCATACTTTATCATTCTAGAAGAGGACTAATCATGCACACACGTATGACCTCTAATAGAATGTTTGTTGTTCGAGCCAATGTTCTGATGGATACACCTTCTGCATGTCTGAATATGAGCAGTGATGATACTGGTGACTTGTGGCATAAGAGATATGGTCACTTGAGTATTACCAGTCTGAATTTACTACACCAGAAAGAACTTGTCAGAGGACTTCCCAAGTTTCAGATGTCAACCTATGCATGTACAAGCTGTATGAAAGGAAAACAACATTGGAAGATCATTCCTAAGAAAAGCAAATGGAGGGCAACTCAGAAGCTACAACTTGTACACTTAGACATTTGTGGACCTATCACTCCAAAGTCATATGGTAACAAAAGGTACCTACTAACCTTTATTGATGACCTGAGTCGCAAGCTCTGGGTTTACTTTCTAAATGAAAAGAGTGAAGCTTTCACAACATTTAAAAGCTTCAAAAATATTGTGGAGAAGGAGTTTGGTCTATCCATTTGTGGACTAAGAACAGACAGAGGAGGGGAGTTCACCTCCAAAGAATTCACAGAATTCTGCAGACTTGAAGGTATCAAGAGACAACTGACTACAACCTATACTCCTCAACAAAACGGAGTTGCAGAACGTAAAAATCGTACCATACTTAACATGGTGCGATGCTTGTTAGAAGATAAGAAGATGCCAACTCCATTCTGGCCAGAAGCTGTGAGAACGACATGCCACATTCTCAATCGAAGTCCAACTTCTACTGTAAAGAATAAAACACCAGAAGAATGCTGGAGTGGAGTGAAACCTAATGTTGATCATTTCAGAGTGTTTGGATGTGTAGGAAATGTGCATGTACCAGAAGCAAAGAGATCAAAGTTGGATGCTCGAAGTCAAGAGTGTGTGATGATAGGGTACAGTGAAGAGTCTAAGGGATACAAAATGGTCAACCCGACTACAAAGAAGGTGATAATTAGCAGAGACGTTGTGTTTGAAGAAGGGAAAAGCTGGGATTGGAGAAAGACAGAAGGAGAAGCTAAGAATGACATTCTTGACTGAGGAGAAGTTGATGATGATACATATGCCTCCAGTGATGAAGAAAGCGAAGAAGAAGAAGAATCTGGTCAAAGTAGTACTGCCAGTGATTCTGCTTCTGGTCACATTAGTATCTCCAGTGATACTACCACATCTACACTTCCAGAAAGAAGAGTCACTCGAGCTCCAAACTATCTTCAAGACTATGTAAGTGGAGAAGGACTATCAGAAGAAGATGAAGAGGTACAAAATCTAGCACTGTTTATATCCTTTGATGATCCTGTTTATTATGAAGAAGTAGTAAAATTGAAAAGATGGAGGGATGCAATGGATATGGAGTTCAATGCTATTGTAAAGAATGAAACCTGGGAGCTTGTTGATGCACCAAAGGATGCTAAAGTAATTGGTGTGAAATGGATCTATAAAACCAAATTAAATGAGAAGAGTGAAGTAGATAAGTGTAAAGCTCGTCTAGTGGCTAAGGGATATGCACAGGAGAAAGGAGTAGACTATAATGAATTTTTTGCTCCAGTTGCTAGGTGGGATACTATTAGAACAGTGATAACTCTAGCAGCAAGAAATGGTTGGACAATCTTTCAGCTTGATGTCAAAAGTGTTTTTCTTCATGGTGAGCTGAATGAAAATGTTTACATTACTCAACCTCCAGGGTATGTGATCAGTGGGGCAGAGAAGAAAGTATACAAATTGAAGAAAGCACTCTATGGTCTAAAGCAGGCACCAAGAGCGTGGTTCAGCAAAATAGAAAGCTACTTCATTAAGGAAGGGTTTGAGAAAAGCAGCTATGAGCACACCTTGTTCATCAAAAGAGAAGCAAAGAACAAGATCCTAATTGTAAGTCTCTATGTTGATGATCTCATTTTTACTAGCAACGATCTAGTTATGATAAATGAGTTTAAATAGTCTATGAAAAAGAAGTTTGAAATGACTGATCTGGGCAAGATGAAGTATTTTCTGGGAGTTGAAATACGACAGAACTTCAATGGTATTCACATTGGTCAGAAGAAGTATGATGAAGAAGTTCTAAAAAGGTTTGGTCTGGAAAGTTGCAATGGAGTCAAGAATCCCATGGTTCTAGGAAGCAATAGACTCACAAAACAAGAAGATGGTAAGAAGGTAGATGCAACCTTATTCAAGCAAATGGTGGGAAGCCTGATGTACATGACTGTCACAAGACCTGATTTAGCCTACAGTGTTTGTCTAATAAGTCGTTTTATGGCCAACCCGATGGAGTCTCACATGATGGCAACTAAGAGAATTCTAAGATACATCAGTGCTACTACTGAGTTTGGTGTATTCTACAAAAGGGAATGTAAGGAGATCTGGATGATTGAAAAAGCACCTCTGGGTATGTTTTCATGCTAAGTGGAGGAGCAGTAGCTTGGTCATCAAAGAAACAGCCAGTTTTGACACTTTCAACCACAGAAGCAGAATATGTGGCAGCTGCTTCTTGTGCATGTCAGTGTATTTGGTTGCAACAAATACTTAAACAGATTGGAGGCACACAGAGTAGATGTGTCAAGATTCTATGTGATAATTCGTCCACAATAAAACTTGCAAAGAATCCAGTCTTCCATGGTAGGAGTAAGCACATTGATGTCAGATTTCATTTTCTAAGGAATCTCACTAAGGATGAAGTAATTGACTTGGAATACTGTGGTACAAGTGAGTAGTTGGCTGACATTATGACTAAACCAATGAAGCTGGAAGTGTTTGAGAAACTCAGAAAAGCACTTGGAATGAAGTCAGCTGAAGAAGTAAACTGAAATGCCTCTGACATGTTCAGTTTAGGGGAGCGATTGTTGGCCGCATATTCAGCTCGGGTGTCCACTTTAGGAAGTAATTGTTAGATTAATTAGAAGTTTAATTGTTGATTTAGTCTCTTAGTTGGATAATAAACGTGGCAAAGAATAGGTTAGATTAATTAGATTTCAATTTGGTTGTTAGGAGACCGAGTAAGTAGGCGTAGAATTCTGCTTCTGGCCGCGTTTTCTACTTTTGGTTAGTCTGTTTGTCCGTTTGTCTGGTGTACTGTACCGGTTCGTCTGGTACTTCTGTCTTTGTATTTTTGGCTATTTAAAGGATCCAATTTTAATTAATAAACAAGAATTCCATTTTCCAACATTGAAATCTTTATTACAAGCATTTTAACAGACAGTGCATTGATATGCTTACCAAGACATAGACTTGCAAGAAATCCTAAATTAAAACAAACACATGACATTGACATGCTTACCAAAATAGAAAGGAACTACAAACTTGGATACCATAACAAAACATTAAAACATCATATAGTTCAAAATCTAAATGCAATGATATGAAAAGTAAAATTAACTAATAAGCCAATTACTAAAAGTATTTTAACACATTTTACCCGAGTTCCTTTATTGATAATCAGGATAAAAAATGGCTTGGTGATAATTATTTAACTTAAAGAATTTTATTAATTGGAGATCATGTCAAGAAAAAACGCATACCTTTTAATTAGGTTCAACAGTTCAAGTGTAGCATAATGGCTGTTCAATGTCATCAATATGAATACATGCTAGAGAGTACTTTAATGAATCGAATGCTTACACATGCATGTAGGAAAGATAGACTTTAGGTATTAGTGTAGGTAACAATGATAGTTATTTTATCTAGCATTTTTTTTTTATACACTGGAAATTTTGGCTAGAATTAAGTCACATGTTGATATTAATATGATTTAGATTTTAGGGGCCAAATTTTTTTTATTGAAGTTGTTAGATTATAATAGTAACAGATTTGATACATATAATATGGGAGTAATTACACTATAAGTCATTTATTTTATTTTATTTTTGCTAAAAAATCATTTATCCTATTTACATATATAATATTTGGATCTTTTAAAACAATTATAAAATTATCATTTTTATTTTTATCTCATTTATATTTTTTCTCTTATTTAAATATTTTATCTTTTAATATATTTACAAAAAATTTCTTTGAAAACATCAAGATATCTCTGAAATACTTTGTGATTATATATATATATATTTTCTAAAATAAAATAAAAATAAAAATAGTAGTTAAAAATTTAATATATTTATTAAAAATTAATACTAAATATATTAATTTTTTAATAGTATTTTTATTTATATTTCATATCAGAATAATATTAATTACATATAGCCTTCGCCGCCGGTTGACAATTTGCCGCGTGCATGTTGCCAATATATATAGTGAGTACTCTCGAATAAACAAACGTAACATAGCATGAAGACAAGTTTAATAATTTGTCTATATTAGTTGACAAAAAAAGTAGTATTTGTCTATATCAATTATGACAATAAACCATTTTAAAAACAAAAATAGGTATACATGGAAAACAAAATAGAGTTTCCAAGACACTAGTAGCCTCCTAGCAGTCCCAAGTAGGCTGTCGTGCCTCCTTCCTCTTCATCTCATCATAATTCCTATAATTTGAGTCTTTATATTTATATATTGATGTTTTGGATTGTTAAATTAAAGATCCAACGATTTAGATTTAAATTTAATATTTAAATTTATAAATAAAAATAAAAATTAGGATTTTTTAAGATCTATTGATCAAAATCAGACGGATATTGATTGTCTAACTATGTTGACGGCTAAATTTCATGGACCACATTGAATCTAATTTCTTTTTCATCCATATACATTGATTGTTTGACTATGTTGATGGCTAGATTTCATTGACTACATTGAATCCAATTTCTTTTTCATCCATATACAGAAGATGGATATATAATTGATCTCTACTAAATCATATTTTTCTCTCAATTTAACTAAATACATCGTTTTCATATAGATTTAACTTTTTGTGTGTATCTTATATGAGATTACGTTGTATAAGCGCACGTGACATTATTTTGATCGTTATTTTTGTGTGGTATTTGATTTTTTCGTCTTGTTGTGGTATTCTTGTAGTTTAAATTGACATATTAGCTTCTATTAATTATAGATTCAATAAATGAGTTTGACATATTCAACATTATCGATATTGAGAAATGAGTATTTCAGACACTTTAATTTTGTCACATTTATAGATATTTTATAATTTTATGCTATTAACTTTAATGTGTAAATTGTTTAAAAATTTATTCTTTTAAATTTCAGCAATATTGAATATTATTCTATCAATTCAAATGAATAAATATTATTTTTTAGTTAAATAAAAAAACACGAAATAAAAAAAAATTACTTTAAACAATATCACTTTAAATGAAACTGTACGGTGACACATAAATAACTAAGAAATTAATTTAATCTATAAATGATGATTGCATGCAAAGGTTTCATTATATTCTTTCTATTTTTTTTCTTCTTATCACATCACTTATATATTACATCTATAAAATCATATTCTCTCTATTTCTTTCTCTTTCAAGCTATAAAAGAGGTATATAAGTATACACTCATAATTTTTCTATTTTTAATAGCATAGTTGGGCACAATCTTTCTATATAAATACACTTATTCACTTTGTATATTCTCAACCATGAAGGACACAATAGTTCTTTACCCTGCTGTTGGGAGTGGACATTTAATGTCCATGGTTGAACTAGGAAAACTCATATTAACCCACCACCCTTTATTTTCCATCCAAATTCTCATTCTCAATCCACCTAACCAAAACGCTACCACCAACAATAACAATGATTCCACCACTCAATACACAACATCTATCTCTTCCAAATTTCCCTCCATAAACTTCCAATTCATTCCTTCCATTTCACTCACTTTAACACTCCCACTTCACTTACAAACCCTTGAACTCTCCCCTCGTTGCAACCACCATGTTCACCATATTCTTCAATCCATCTCAAAAACTACAAACCTCAAAGGAGTTATTTTGGATTTCTTCAACTATAGTACTTCACAAGTTACCAACACTCTACAAATCCCTACTTACTTTTACTTCACCTCATCAGCTTCTATGCTATCATTTTTTCTTCACTTTCCAACTTTTCATAAAAATGCCACAAAACCCATAAAGGACTTTGACATTCATACACCTATTGAACTCCCCGGGTTACCGACGTTATTTGTCGATGACTGGCCCGATGAAGCGGTGGATCCAACAAGTCCAAGTTTCCAAATGTTGCTTGAATGTGCTAAATCAATGAGGGAAAGTGATGGGATCTTTGTAAACAGTTTTGATGCTATTGAAAGAAAAGTAATTAAAGCTATGAAAGATGGGTTGTGTGTTCCTGATGGAACTACTCCATTGATTTTTGGCATCGGACCTGTAATTTCAGCCTTGTATGAAAAAGATGAAAATCAGTGTATGAGGTGGCTCGACTCACAACCGAGTCAAAGCGTTGTGTTGTTGAGCTTTGGAAGCATGGAAAGATTTTCTAAGGCTCAGTTGAATGAGATAGCATTTGGATTGGAGAAAAGTAAGCACAGATTCTTGTGGGTTGTTAGGACCAAGTTGGATTTGGAGGAGTTGGGTTTGGATGAGTTGTTGCCTGAAGGGTTTTTGGAAAGAACAAAGGAAAATGAAAATGGAATGGTAGTGAAGAACTGGGCCCCACAGAGAGCTATATTAAGTCATGAATCTGTGGGAGGGTTCGTGACTCATTGTGGGTGGAACTCAATTTTAGAAGCTATTTGTGAAGGAGTTCCAATGATTACGTGGCCACTGTACGCTGAGCAAAAATTAAATAGATTGACTTTGGTGCAGGAAGGGAAAATTGCATTGAAATTAAATCAGTCAACAAACAGGTTTGTAAGTGGGACTGAATTGGGAGAGAGAGTTATGGAACTGATGGAATCAAATAAAGGGAAAGAAATTAGAAACAATATTTTGCAGATGAAAATAAGTGCTAAGAAGGCAAGAGCAGAAGGTGGATCTTCTGTTGTTGATTTGAAAAGGTTTGGAGAATCAAGGAGTGAGTATGATTCTTGGAATAATTATCATCAAATTCCCCTTCCTTAATTAGTTGAATTAGTTAGTGAGAATAAGCTTAGAAAAATAAAAGTGATAATAAGAAGTGAATTTCTCATCTTATGTTATGTGATGAAAAGATTTTGAACTGGATAAGTTCAAATGTCTTATGTTTAGTGGTTTGTTACTTTTGTTTGCAATAAAATAAAAGAGATATTTTGTTTAAATGCATAATTCTTACAAGCACAAGAAATTCTATGCGAGAGAATATTACACCTAAAACATCCAATTTACATACTTAGAAGAAGAAAATGGTACTTCAATAACAATAATCATTTGGGGAACTAAAAATACATTAAATGAATAAATGGTACGTACTCCACCCTCATATATAGAGTTTTGTTTCCACTTTAGTTCTTGACTTTTGAATCCTCGTTCGTAGTTTTTGACCAAATCAGAAAGAGAGAAACCAAAGCAAACGAATGATCAGTGTCATATTTCACAAATTTGTTTGCTACGGTTTTAGCCTTAGAATATATAGTTCTGTTTTGATTGTCATAGATTTGTAAATGATTGAATAGATTGTGAGTTTCATGAATTTGATACAAATTTGTAGGTTTTGGGTATTAGTCATAAATTGTGATTGTCATTAAATTAGTGACTTGTGTAATACATCATACATGTCGTTGTTTATGAATTTTTTTATCTTTAGAAATTTTAGTGTGACGTATAGTGGGTTGTATTGTTATTATGGGTGATTTTCCACTTATTCACAAAGATATATTTTGTTAATCAAATGCATATTCTTCTTTGGATTAATTGACTTGTGAAGTATTATCTTTAATTTTACTATATGATAAGAGAAAATATATGTCTTTAATTTTACTATTTGATCTAAGAAAATATAAGTCTTGTGTACAACTTGTTCAGGGAAGAGAGAATCATATAAATAGGCTTAATTTAGATTTGGTCATTTTATTTTCATCAATTCATTCAATTGGATCTTTTATTTTAAAAGTCGACAGTTTTGGTTTTTTAATCATATTTTTGAACTAAAAAATGATTTGATATATTTTAAATTATATGACGTACGATTTCATGATATAAAATCATATAAATGCGTTAATTATTTGAAACTTCATTAAGTAATTTATAATGAACGTATAATAAGTTTTTAAAAAATATAAAGAAATATCGATGGCTGGATTACATAGCTACGAATTTCATATTTATATAAAATTTTGTGTGTTTGATCATTAATATATAATGTCAATAATCAACGATTGGATTAGTGAAGTTTATCGTTTATATTGAGTTATTAAGCGGAGTAATTCATCACATTGTTACGCCTAGAGTCAACAATTGGCCCTAAGATAATACTTTTGAAAGTCTCTAACATATTATTCATTAACACATCATATTTTGAATGTATTGTGAATCTTGATCTACTTCAGAATATTGGTGGAATATTGATAAGGATTTTGTAAGCCTCTACAGTAACTACTCTCATTTCCTACATATGTTTTTTCCATTGTTGGTGATATGACGTCATTGCAGATTTCCACATCAATTCTTTTAAAAATTTCTCTTCATGTTTACTTCTGAAGTTGATGTAGAGGTGTCTTAGAGAACCACTCCTCAACTCCGAGTAGAAGTTCTTCCATTGTAAGCAACAATTCGTAACACACATGAAACCAAAATTAAATGTCACATCTAACTTGATTAACTATTACTTCAGAATAATAATTTTGAAAATACAACGGTTATATCTAACCTAACTAAGCTAACTTAGGTTTAGGAATTTTAACTTCGATGATTCAACGATCCAATCTCACTTAACTACACGAACGCTAGTGTATAAATTATTATGACAATGATCCAACAATTCAATCTCACCTAATTAAACTAATTATGACTTGTAAATTCAATTTTGGATGGTCTAAATGTTCAATCTCGCCTAATAAGATTAATTTAGACTTAGAAATTATAATATTGAAGATCCAACATTTCAATTTAACATAATTAGATTAACTGCGACTTAGAAATTCTAATTTTAATTATCAAACGGTCCAACCCCAACTAATTAGACTAAAAATGACTTAGGATTTCTAATTTTGATGATCCAATGGAATACCTCCTAATTAGATTAACTTAGACTTAAGAATGCTAAATTGAATTATGCAAAGGTTCAATCTATTGGAACCAAGTTTGTTCTATACTTAGTTTTGATGATTAACAAAAGTATTTTATGTAAATATTATTTTGACTTAGAAGAACAAACCAGAAGTTGGGCAAAACCAGTGGATGACACCACCAGAAGATACATCTAGAGGAAGCAACCAGAAGATAGAAATGTCACCAGAAGGTTCAGCCAGAGAATGCATCTAGAGGGTACCAGAGGATGCATTCTGAAGGCACCAGAGGATATCAGAGGATGTTAACAAAAGTCAAATTACATCATCAGAGGATATCTTTCCTGGCCCAGATCAGAAGGAAGTAGTGTCTAAAAGGAGACCTGGTTCAGACTAGAAGGAAGCTTGTCAGAGGGAGACTTGGTCCAGACCAGAAGGAATCATAAGTCAGACTTGGTCTAGAATTAATCCTGACCAGAAGATAGCCTGGTCGTGAAATAAGAATCAATCCAGACTTAATCCAAACTTAATCCAGACATGGTCCAGAGCAGAAGATAACTGGTCTAGAACAAGTGACTGGGTCCAGACCGGAAGATGGCATGGTCCAGAGCATAAAATTCAGTCCAGATCAAAAGAAATGTGTTGGAACCAAGTTAGTTCTAAGTACTTAGGATTTTGATGTTTACAAAAGCACTCCATGTAATCTTATTTTGTACCTTGAATTATTACATTAAATACCACCAGAAGATAACGTTTCCAGAGGCAGAAGATGAAGACATCAGATAATGCATCCAGAAGGAACCAGAGGATGCATCTTGGAATTACCAGAGGATGCATCTTGGAATTACCAGAGGATATCTTTGCTGGCCCAGATCAGAAGGAAGCAAAGTCAGAAGGAGACCTGGACCAGACCAGAAGGAAGCCTGCCAGAGGGAGACTTGATCCAGACCAGAAGGAATCATAAGTCAGACTTAGTCCAGAAGTTATTCTGACCAGAAGATGGCCTAGCAGTGAAATGATAAATAGTCCAGACTTGATCCATACTTAATCAGAGGATAAATTAATGGGTCCAGAACAAGAGATTCAATCCATATTTGACCCAAACCAGAAGATAGCATGGTTCAGGGTATGAAACTAAGTCTAGACCAGAAGAAATGATCTCCAGATTTGATCCAGACCTGATCCAAATCAGAAGGTAAAATGTCCAGACTGAAAATATTATTTGTCCAGATTTAATTTCAGTTCAATCTAGATCCAGTTCAGAATTGGTCCAGATCAGAGGGAAAAGGTTTAGATCAATGGTCAAGATTTAAGTATATGGCCCAGTTTTGGCCGAAATTAGAAGATCAGACCATGGCCCAGTGTTGGCCGAAATCAGTAGGTCAGAATGTGTGGTCCAGCATCGGTCGAGATCAGAGGATCACAACATATCAGTTTGCTAGACCAGGTTGGCTGAGATCAAAAGATCAGAAGATCAGAAAGTGTGGTCCAGGGTTGCCCAAATCAGAGGATCACAGCAGATCACTTAGTATGGTCCAGATGTGGACTCCAGATGTGGACTAGCGCAGAAGATCAAACAGTCCAGATTTAATAATGAGGATTAACAGTGGAGATTTAATTTAATTTGATCAAAGTATTAAAAGAATTTGATCCAAAAATAAAGTGAAGTCTTGTGGAATTCAGAAGCTATTGGCGGGAAGAAAGATTTGTTCCAGAATTAGTTAAAGACAGGATTGGCCCAAGTTATTTATGAAAGCAAATCTGGAGCTAAAAAGATATGTTTTTTATTTATATTAAACCCGATTGGTCAGAGTATTTTTGCAAGAGAATCCAGCAAGATACAACTTGAATTTCAGCTTGGAATAGACCCTAATCAACATCTATAAAAGGAGGCTCAAGGCAAAATACTTAGTATCGAAAATTACAAAAGAGTCATACACTTCCAAAAGCAAACACTCATGTTTTAGTAAGGTTAATTGTGAGTTCCAGCTTTCCAGAAGCAAGCACTAGTCTTATTCGAAGGTGCAAACACGAGAAGGGGGGTTGAATTGTGTTTGTCAAACTTAATTTCTTTTGCTGTTTTATTAAATATTGATTTGAATTATTCGATAAATAATTAATCAGATCAGCAGCAGATAATAATAACATAATAACACAACAATTTATACTGGTTCACCATTAACTAGGCTACGTCCAATCCCTTCCTCCAGAAGGCCTTTTACTAATTCAAACTCATTTGAATTACAACACCATTGACCCTTCAAGTCAGTCTTCCCAAACAGCCTGACAACCCCAGACTTTTGAGGAACAACAACACCTTGACTATACCTACCAAGTCTTCTCAAACAGCCTGACAACCCCAGACTTTTGAGGAATAACAACACCTTAACTAAACCAGCTAAGTCTTCTCCTACCAATCCGACAACCCCAGATTGAAGAAGGAATCTACACCACTATAATAAAGGTTTAGAACTTTGCAACGTTGCTTCTGGAAAGCTGTTTGTTGCACTGTATTTCTCTCTCGAAAACACTTAGAAAATATTGCTCTTGTTCATTTGTGTTTCTCTCTTTTGAACTCTCAGATATCTTTGAATTAAAGCTTGAGTTCTTGTGTTTTTCAATTATTTATTCTTCAGCATTAAGTCTCTATTTATAGTTGAACTTTAGAACTTCACTGATGCTTTACTTCTGCAGTATATTTAGATTAATCTGTTTTGAGAATATTCTGGAGTAATTTGCTCAAATTCTGTTTTGAGCCTTTTGCTCAGATTCTGTTTTAAGCCTTTTTCTCCAATTCTGTTTTGGAACGTTTTTCTCAGATTCTTTAATCCTCATGATCAAATCTGCACCCTTGGATCTTCATGTGATATTCCACAACTGGACCAGCCAAATTGATATGCTGTAATCCTCTGATTTCGGCGTTTGCTGGACTGCACAGTCTGTCCCTCTGATTTCGGCCACCACTGGGCCATGGTCTGATTTTCTGATCTGGACCATCACTGGACCAAATAATTATTTCTGAACCATTGATCTGGAAGTTTTTACTCTGATCTGGACAGATTCTGGACTTTGGTCTGGAACAAATTGAAATTAACTTGAACAAAAAATATTTGAGTTTGGACATTTTACCTTTAATTTTGGACCAGGTCTGGATTGATTCTAGAACTCATTTCTTTTGGTCTGGACTTAGTTCCATGTCCTGAGTCATGCTATCTTATGGTCTTGGCCAAATCTGGATTAATCCTCTTGTTCTGGACTCACAAACATACCTTCTGGTCAAGTCTGGAACAAGTCTGGACTGTGTAATTTTTCACTGCCAGGCCATCTTCTTGTCAGAATAACTTCTGGAATAAAATTGATATTCGACTTCTGTTTGTCTGGAACAACTCTCCTTCTGGCAGGCTTTCCAATGGTATGATCCATGTTTCATTATGATTTTTATTCCTTCTGTTCTGGGCCACCAAACATATCCTCTGGTGATGTTTTGACATCCTGGAACATCTTCTGGAAATTCCAGAATTCATTTTCCTTTGATCTCTGCTTCTGTTTCCTTCAGTTTGTGGGGCATTTAACTTAACAATTCAAAGTACAAAATAAGTTTACATTGAGTACATTTGTAAGCATCAAAATCCTAAGTACTTAGAACCAACTTGGTTCCAACAATCTCCCCCTTTTTGATGATGATAAAACCTTAACTTATTTTGCTAACTTATGACTCGAAAACTTTGAATTACTCCCCCTCAGACCAATCTCTCCCCCTAAGTCTGATACTCTCCTTTCCTTTGTTCTCTCTTTCTTTTCTTCTCTTCTCCTCTCCTTTTCAACTCCTTCTTTTTGCTCTCTTTCTTTTTTTTTCTCTTCACATTTCCTCTCCTTTTCAACTCCTTCTGTTTTCACTCTTTCTTTTTCTTTCTTTGTTTTTCGTTCTCCCTGTTTCCTCTCCTTTTCAACTCCTTCTATTTTCTCTCTTTCTTTTTCTCTCCTTCTTTCTTTTTATCTCTCATTTTCTACTTATTTCTCCTTTCTTTCTCTCTCTCTCTCTTTCTCCCCCTTTTTGTCATCAGCCAAAAAGTGGTCCTACTATTTTTGATTTTTTGTTTCTCTTTACAAAGTACAGAACATAAATTAAAAGACAGAAAATAAAATAACAGGAAATTTTAAAAACTCCTAAGATGACTACTTGAGCTAGTCAGATATGGAGGTAATGCTGAGATGCTTCTTAATGAACTCGAACCTATCTTCTGGTAAAGCTTTGGTGAAGATATCAGCCCATTGATGATCAGTGTCCATAAACTGAATGTTGAGTACTCGTTTCTGAACATAATCTCTGATGAAGTGGTGTTTGATTTCTATGTGTTTGGCTCTAGAATGTAGGATAGGATTTTTGGTTAGGCAAATTGCAGAGGTGTTATCACAATAGATGGGTATGTTGGATTCTAATATTTTGTAGTGTTCAAGTTGATGCTTCATCCAGAGTAGTTGAGAGCTGCACCCAGCTGCTGAAATGTATTCAGCCTCTACTGTTGACATGGCAATAGTGTGTTGCCTCTTACTGGACCACGAAATTAAATTGTCTCCTAAAAAGGTACAATAGCCACTGGTGCTTTTTCTTTCAAGTTTATCTCCAACATAGTCAGAATCACAGTATCCACTCAGTTTGTAGGTAGGAGTTTTCTTGTAAAACAATGTAAGGTTGGTGGTTCCTTTAAGGTATCTCTGTATGTTCTATAGTCTACCTTTTGGCTGGTTTCATCTTTCTCAAGTGAGCAGGTTGGGTGCATGGGGGTGTATTTAGATGAGTATACCTAATTTACCTTGATGAATCTAAATTCCCAGGAAGAACTTAAGTTCTTCCATCATGCTCATTTGAAACTCCTTCTGGCCACTGGAACAAAAGTCTCAGTGTAATCTATACCTTTCTGTTGAATTTGTGTCTGAACATCTACTTGGTTCCAATAATGTTTTTGTTTGGTCTGGATACCAGATTCCAAACATCATTCCTTTGGAATTTATCCAGCTCTTCTTGCATTGCAAGTATCCAATCTTCCTCTGCCAAAGCTTCATCAACATTGCTTGGTTCGCATCAGCTTCTGATTCTGTAACAGCTTCTGATTCTGATGAATCAACTTCTGGTTCTGGTGAATCTGTAATAGCTTTAGATTCTGGTAAATATCTAGATTTCTCTTATGACTTATCTTGGCTGTTTCTGACTTGATCAGATTTATCTTTTGAAGATTTGTCAAGCAGTTTGTCATATACCATAATATAAATCAATTAATTTAAAAATGAACATAGTACAACCAACCCATTAATTCTGCTTCTGGTGGTTTCTGTTTGTTTTTGAAACCACTGGAATGCTATTTCAATTCGTGTGAATCACCTGGTTCCTCTGATAATTTGAAAACCTGCAGAACAGTTATCTAGCTTTGATTTGTTAAGATCAAGCTTCTTGTTATCACAGTAAACATAAATATTAAATAATAATAGTATTAACAGCAAGATGTAGCCTCAGTTCTGAAAATCCTCTTGCTTCTGATTTTCAGATTCCTAATCTATATGTTCTGAGATTACATGTTTTGGATGAGGGAATTTGAATTCCCTTCCATTGTTGGTAGTCTTGATGAATCTTACTGGAGTGTTTGAAGAACTCTCCTGATTATGATATTTCTGCTTTGGCTCATATACCATGTTCCTCTGGTGATTCTGGAACATGTGGTGATTCTGGTAATTATACTAATTCTGATAATTAAAGTAGTTCTGATGATCATACCTCAACCTTTGATACTGATACCTGTTCAGGTTCTGGTTCTGGTACTGATTCTGATTCTTGTTCCAGTGTTGATTCTGGTTCCAGTTTCTGTGCCTCCAGTTCTGGTTCTGGTTCCAGTGTTGGTTCTGGTTCCAGTTTCTGTGCTTCTGGTACTGGTTCCAGTTCCTGTTCCTCTTATACTGGTTTCAGTTCTGATTCTGGTTCCAGTTCTTGTTCTGATTCGAGTGATGTCTATGATATTTCCTGTTCCTCCTATGGTTCTGGTTCTGATTCTGATAGGTATTGTGTCGACTAGTTCTTCTTCTACCAGAGTCACTTGGCTTCTGTTTGGTAGATATTGGAACATAAACCTTCTTCTGCTTGTGCATTGCCAGCATCCATTGTCCAGGCACCATTGTTGGTGTCTCCTTCTGGTTACTCAGAACATCTGCAACATAGACAATTTGATCTTTTGGTACCCAAAACTGATTGGGTCCAGGTTTGTTAGTCTTAACAGCTCTCTGATCTTGTTCAGATTTTACCATTGGACAAGATAATCCAGAGTGACCTTTCTTGTAACAAACAGTACACACTATATCAGAGGGAACAAGTTTAAACATAGGTTTAGGTTTAATTATTGTTTCTTCAAATCCTATACCTCTATTTCCGTTCCTACTGACTCCATAAATCATAGAAGCATATTTGCTTCTTTTCATACCACTATCAAGAAATTCTTGAAGAACTTGTTCATGCATATCAGAATTACTTGTGGTATTTTCAATTGTTGTTGAATTATGATTATTTTTCAGATTTAAACTTTCATCTTTAAGTTCAGCAAAACTGTTTTTCAAGCATACATTCTCTGTTTTCAATTCTGCAATATCAGTTTCAAGAATGACACTTTCTGTTTTAAATTCTGCAATATGATTTTTTAAAACATTAACTTATTCTGTTAGATTTGTATTTTTTTTCTTAAGAGTTTTCAGTTTTAAATATAATTTGTAATTACAGTTTAAAAAATATTCAGAACAGTAATCAAATCAGATCGAGTGAATTCAGAATATACCTCAGTTTCATCATCTTCTGATTCTCTTCCAGAATCAGATTCTGTGTTGGATCCAGAGTTGGTGTGAGCCATCATAGCCAAATCTGCTTGTTCATCTTTAGAAGATTCATCAGAATCATCCCATGTTGCCATCATGCTTTTCTTCTTAGTTCTGAAATCTTTCCTCTGGTACTTCCCTTTTTCCATATTTGGACATTCTGACTTGATATGTCCAGATTCATTGCATCCGTAGCAGATGATACCTTTCTTGTCATGTGTATCATCACTTCTTTTGTTAGACTGATTGGAATATCTCTGGGGAAATTTATGCCTTCTGTTATGCCACATCTTTCTGAACTTCCTGGATAAGAAATTGGTTCCAACATTATATTTTCTTTCCCTTGTGTTAGATCTAAGTTATTGAAGTAGAGTCTACAATCTGAGGGAGTCAGAAGGGGTAGCAGATTATTTGGCAATTAGATTCAAGGCGTTGTAATTCCTTCTACAATCTGGGGTTGTCAGATTGGTAGGAGAAGACTTGACTTAGGAAGTCAAGGTGCTGTATTCCTCAAGAGTCTAGGATTGTTAGACTGTTTGAGAAGACTGACTTGGAGGGTCAGTGGAACTATTGTAATTCAAGGTTTTGAATTAGTGAAATCCTTCAAGGTGAAAGGACTACTGGACGTAGCCTTGTTAACGGTGAACCAGTATAAAATTATTTGTTTTTTATTTTACTTTACATCCGCTGCTAACTCTGTTTTATTCATACATCATGTTTTGTTTTAAAACTGCAAAAACAAAAAAAGTATTCAAGTTAGTCAAACACAATTCAACCCCCCTTCTCGTGTTTGCACCTTCAATTGGCATCAGAGCTCGGTCTCAAGGCTGAGCACTTAACAGTGTTTGAGGAAAGGTCCAAGGGTTCATCATGTTAGAAGAATTGGGAGGCAACATCAACAGACCACCACTGTTTAATGGAGAAAGGTTTGAGTATTGGAAGGACAGAATGAGAAGTTTCTTCATATCTCAAGATCCTGAATTGTGGAAGTTGGTAGTCAAAGGATATACTGCACCTACTGTTTGAGGAGATCCAACTAAAGAACTGGACATGGAAGATATGAAACCAGATCAGAGCAAATTATACAAGCTGTATCACAAGTCCAGAAACACCATGATTAGTGCCATCACATTCAAAGAATTTGACAGATGCACAAATAAAGAAACATCAAAGAGCATATTCGACAGTTTGGTTCTGACCTATCAAGGAAGCCAGCAGGTTCAAGAAGCAAGGGCTAACATACTGGTTAAACAGTATGAGATGTTCAAGATGGAAGATAATGAAGACATTGATGGAATGTTCTGTAGATTCCAGACTCTGATATCTGGACTGAAGGTCTTGAAGAAAAGGTACACAACAACAGATCATGTCAAGAAGATTCTAAGAAGTTTACCAACCAAGTGGAGACCAATGGTTACTGCAGTTCAGCAAGCCAAAGATCTGAATAACTTAAAACTTGAAGATTTGATCAGCTCACTCAAGTCTCATGAACTAGAACTGGAAGCAAATGAACCAAAGAAGAAGAAAAATCTGGCCCTGAAGTCGAAACAGAAGAAAGTTGCAAAGGCAGCATCAGAATCAGAGGATAGCGACAGTGACTGTGATGATATGGCTTACTTAACCAAACAGATGGTTAAGATCTGCGAAAACAGAAAGAGGAGAGGCTCAAAGAAGAAACATAACAACAAAGGAAAGGAAGAATCTGACAAGAAGAGTATCGTCTGTTATGGATGCAATGAACCTGGACATATCAAGTTAGAATGTCCAAATCTGGAAAAAGGCAAACAGCACAAGAAGAGTTCCAGAAGCAAAAAGAAGGGTCTGATGGCAGCCTGGGATGTATCAGAATCAGAAGAAGAATCGTCTGATGAAGAAGAGGCAGAAACAACAATGATGGCACACATCAGGTCTGCCTCTAGACCTCATAAAGGCACAACTTCAGGAAGGAAAACAAGCAGAAGGAAGAATGATCAAAGCAGTCATTCAGGCAAGTCTGGAAGCACATCAGAGGAAGCAATTCTGGCTCTGATGGCTCATACCAACTCAAGTTCTGGATACAGTTCAGGCTCTGGAACAGATTCAGAAGATGAAGACAGTGAGGTATTTTTTGATCTCTCTAAATCTGAATTAATAGAGGCTGTAAAAGACTTTTTAAATGCAAACAATAAGATGTCTTTAAAACTGAAAACTCTTAGGGAAGATAAGAAAAATCTGACCAAAGAAGTACAAAAATTTAAAGAATCGAAATTCTAAGTATGCAACTAAAAACAAGGATTTTAAAACTAAAGTTGCAAGACTCAAATATGAAAACCAAACTTTCAAAAGTAATATTTGTTCCACTTCCAAAACTGTTTGTAAATCTAATATACATGAGCAATTTTTTCAAAAATTTATTTCTAATGGAATGGAAAGAAGTAAATATGCATCTATGATTTATGGAAACAGTAACATTGGAAAGAGAGGTCTTGGTTTTATAGAAAGTGTTGCTGAAACTAAAATTGTTCATTCTAATGTTCTATGTATTGTTTGTGCTAAGAAAGGTCACTCTGAATTATCTTGTCCAATGGTAAAATATGAACAAGATCAGAGAACTGTTAAAACTAACAAACCTGGACCCAATCAGTTCTGGGTACCAAAAGATCAAATTGTCTATGTTGCAGATATTCTGAGCAACCAGAAGGAGACACCAAAAATGGTGCCTGGACAATGGATGTTGGCAATGCACAAGTAGAAGAAGGTTTATGTTCCAACATCTACCAAATAGAAGCCAATTAACTCTGGTAGAAAAAGAACTGATCAACACAATACCTATCAGAACCAGAACCAGAAGCATAGGAGGAACAGGAAATATCAAAGAAATCACACACATCACACGAATCAAAATCAGAACTGGAACCAATATCAGAAGAACAGGAACTGGAACCAGAACCAGTACTGAAACCAATATCAGAAACACAGGAACTGGAACCATAACCAACACTGGAACTAGAACCAGAACGAACATTGGAACCAGAACCAACATTGGAACTATAACCAGAATCAACACTGGAAACAGAACTAGAATCAGTACTGGAACCAAAACCAGAACAGGTATCAGTATCAAAGGTTCAGGTATGATCATCAGAATTACTCTAATTACCAGAATCAGTATAATCACCAGAATCACCATAAGTTCCAGAATCACCAGAGGAACATGGTGTATCAGCCAAAGCAAAAAGAGAGGAATCAGAATCAGGAGAGTTCTTCAAACACTCCAGTGAGATTCATCAAGACTACAAACCTGGAAGGGAATTCAAATCCCCTCATCCAAACCATGTAATCACAAAACATACATATTCAGAGTCTAAAAATCAGAAGCAAGAGGATTTTCAGAGTAAAACTGAAACTGTTGACATAGAGGTTACATCTTGCCGTAAATACTATTATTGTTTGATATTTATATTTACTGTGATAACAAGAAGCTTGATCTTAAAAATCAAAGCTAGATAAGTATTCTGCAGGTTTTCAAACTGTCAGAGGAACCAGGTGATTCACACGAATTGAACACTTAAGCAGAAATAGCATTCCAGTGGTTTCAAAAACAAGCAGAAACCACCAGAAGCAGAACTAATGGTTTGGTTGTATTGAGTTCATTTTTAAATTATTTGATTTATATTAAGTTATATGACAAACTGCTTGATCTTGACAAATCAAAGCAAGATAAAGATAGTGCATGTTCACCAGAACCAAAGGGAGCAGAAGCAGAAGAAACAGAAGTACTTGGAAAGGTAGAGGATACAAGCAAGTCAGCAACACATGACACATCTCCAAAAGATAAATTTGATCAAGTCAGAAACAGCCAAGATAAGTCAGAAGAGAAATCTGGATATTTACCAGAATCATAAGCTGTTACATATCTACCAGAATCAGAAGCTGTTGCAGATTTACCAGAACCAGAAGTTGATTTATCAGAATCAGAAGTGTTGGATTCCAAAATTGTGGCTGAGAATAAGTCATTTATTGACTGGTTATTTTGTAAATAATTTATTATATTATATAGGATAACTGTAGAGAATATCAAGGGACTTTGTACAATAAATCCCTCCTATTTAATTCTGATTTATTTACTAGACTAGGGAATGCTGTATTAAAAAACCAGAATTGTAACCATTCTGATTCAAGAAATGAAAAAATCATTTCCTCAATAATTTACATGGTATTAGAGCAAACCTAGTCCAAGTAAAAAAAAACACCATTATTCCATGGCTGAAGAAAGCAGTTCAATCACAGACCCAAACCCTAAAAAGGCAGCTGGAACTTTCACAATTACCAGCCTGACCGAAAACACCACTATACCCATCACTGGCTACAAATTAAATGGCCAAAACTACACCCAATGAGCAAGATCTGTCCGGATCTTCCTTTAAGGAAAAGGGAAGGAAGATTACATCTCTGATGATGCTGAAGAGCTAGAGAAAAAGGACCCCGATTACCCAAAGTGGAAGTTAGAGAACAGTTTAGTCATGACATGGCTTCTGAACTCAATGACCCCTAAAGCAGGCGAAAACTTCATGTATTACAACACTGCAGCCGAGATCTGGAGCGCTGCCAAGGAGACATACTCAAATACTGATAATACTTCTGCCATATTCGAGATCAAGAGTCTCCTCCATGACCTACGACAAGGAGACACAACAGTACCGATTACTACCATACCCTCACTCGTTACTGGCAGTAGCTGGATATCTATGAGGATATAGTATGGAAATGCCCTGAAGACAGCAAACAATACAAAAAACTGGTGGAGAAAGACCGAATATACCAGTTCCTCCTTGGCCTAAACAAGAATCTAGATGATGTAAGAGGAAGAATCCTTGGAACCAAACCTCTGCCCAACATCAGAGAAGTATTTTTAGAAGTGAGAAGAGAAGAGAGCCGAAGGAAAGTCATGCTTGGAAGCATGGATCAGAGCTCTATTAATGAAGGTTCAGATTTGGCTGTGAAAGGAAACTACAATAAATCTAGAGGTTGATCACTGCAAAAAAACCAGGCCACAATAAAGAAACATGTTTGGTCATTCATGGAAAACCAGCAGACTGGAAACCATCTAGGAACAGGGACATTCGCGCCCATGCTGCCACATCAGAAAGAGGCAAAGTGTTGGCAGCCCCAGTACCTGAACCAAGTCCATTCAACAAGGAACAAATGGAGATGTTGCAAAAATTGCTACAACAATCCCTTCAAAACACTAGCACACACTCAACTGCTGCCTTGGCTCAAAAAGGTAATTCTTCATGTGTTTATTTTGTTGACAAGGGAATATCTAACTCATGGATTGTAGACTCTGGAGCCTCAGACCATATGACTGGGGATATCACTCTATTTGATGAATATTCCCCATGCAATGACAATTCTATGGTACGAATAGCAGACGACACAAAAACAAAAGTGATTGGTAAAGGCTCAGTAATCATCTCCAAGGACATTACTCTTAAATCATTTCTTTATGTTCCAAAGTTGAATTGCAACCTTTTGTCCATAAGTAAATTGACTCAAGATCTAAATTGTTTCACTAAATTCTTGCCTCACCTATGTGAATTTCAGGATTTGGATTCGGGGAGGAAGATTGGCAATGCTGAGGAATGTGCAGGTCTCTACTTCCTTCAAGCTAGTGAGTTCAAGAAGAGAAGAAATAATTCAGTCTATGTTGCTGCATCAAGTGGTGAAAACCTAGAGGAAGCTGTCATGCTATGGCACTATCGATTAGGACATCCAAACTTTATGTACCTTGAAAAAATGTTTCCTTCTCTATTCAATAAAAATTCAAATTTGTTTCAATGTGAAATCTGTCAATTATCCAAACACTCACGCAACCATTATCCTCCTCAATCTTATAAACCATCCCAATCTTTCTCATTAATCCATAGTGATGTTTGGGGACCTTCCCGTGTTAAGAACATAACTGGTTCAAAATGGTTTGTGACCTTTATAGATGATCATACACGAGTTACTTGGGTGTTCCTTATGAAAGAAAAATCTAAAGTGGGAGAAATCTTTGAGAACTTCAACAATATGATCCAAACTCAATTCCAAACCAAAATCCAAGTCCTACGAACTGACAATGGCCGTGAATACTATCACCACTCCCTTAAATCTCACCTTCTCAAGCATGGAATAATTCACCAAACCAGCTGTGTGAACACACCACAACAAAATGGTATTGCCGAGAGGAAAAATAGGCACCTCATGGAGGTTACTAGATCCCTTATGTTATCAACTAATGTACCAAATCATTTTTGGGGTGAAGCCGTCCTTTCAGCATCATATTAAATAAACAGAATGCCTTCTAAAGCCCTCAAGTTAAAAACCCCTTGCCAAACACTTCTATCCATTTACCCACACATTAAAATCCTTTCATCCATTCCTCCCAAAGTCTTTGGCTGCACTGCATTTGTGCATGACAACCAGCCTAACAAAGGAAAATTAGAGCCCAAATCCCTTAAATGCATATTCTTAGGATACCTGCCAAATAAGAATGGATACAGGTGCTACTACCCCATAAGCAAAAAATTCTATCATTCCTTGGATGTAACTTTCTTTGAAAATCAACCTTACTACCCCAAAATTGGCCTTCAGGGGGAGAGAGAACTAAACATAGCAGAATCCCAACCTTGGGAAATGGAACAGAATTTTCAGCAGCACCAGCAGAATTTGCAGCATTTTTTAGAAACAGAACAGACCTCCGTACAACAGCAAGTTGTAGAACCAGAAATTGACTTTGTGATTGGAGAAACAGCAAAACTTGCAACCAGATCTGAGAAAAAACAAGAAAAAGAACTACTAGTGTACACAAGGAAGAAGAAAACTCAAAGGGAGGAAGAAATCTGCACATCTCCAAGGCCAATCCAAAATTCTAAACCTAATACAGATTTAGAAGTTCTACCAGGTAATATTGTTTTTGAGCCTAATGATAATTGTGGTCTAAATGAGAGTGATCTTAACTTACCAATTGCTATGAGGAAAGCAGTGAGATCATGCACTCAACATCCAATTGGCAATTATGTATCTCATAGAAATCTGTCACAATTATACAGGGCCTTCATCACCGTATTGGATAACATTAAACTTCCAAAAAATGTACAAGAAGCTGTCCAACATGCCTAATGGAAGGCTGCAGTGGAAGATGAAATTAAAGCACTGGACAAGAATGGAACATGGAAATTTGTGGAGCTGCCAGAAGATAAAAAACCAGTTGGGTGTAAATGGATCTTCTCAATAAAGCACAATGCTGACGGGAGTGTGAATAGGTACAAAGCCCGCTTGGTGGCAAAGGGGTTCACCCAATCATATGGAGTGGACTATGAAGAAACATTTGTTCCAGTGGAAAAACTAAATTTTGTTCGTGTCATTATCTCCTTAGCTGTAAATCTAGATTGGCCCTTACACCAACTAGATATCAAGAATGCTTTCTAAATGGTGAACTCGAAGAAGAGGTATACATGAAAATACCACCTGGCCTAGAAACTCCCCAAACAATTGGCAAGGTATGCAAGCTCCAGAAATCACTTTATGGTCTTAAGCAATCCCCATAAGCATGGTTTGAAAGACTAACCCGAGTTGTTAAGGGTCACGGCTTTACTCAATGCCAAACCGACCATACAATGTTTGTCAAGCATTCTAGTGAAGGAAAGGTGGCAATATTTATTATTTATGTGGATGACATCATAATCTCAGGCGATGATGACAAAGAGATAGAAGAACTCAAGAGATTTCTAGCTAAAGAATTTGAGGTCAAGGACCTTGGATACCCAAAATATTTTCTTGGGATGGAGATTGCTTGTTCCAAACATGGAATCTATGTATCCCAAAGAAAATATGTGCTAGACCTGTTGGAAGAAACTGGAATGTTAGGGTGCAAGCCAGCGGATACACCGATGGAACCTAACCTTAAATTGGCAGAACAAGAAGGCAGTCCCCAATTTGATAAGGAGAGATACCAAAGATTGGTAGGAAAACTAATTTACCTAACTCACACTAGACCAGATATTGGTTACTCAGTGAGTATGGTAAGTCGTTTCATGAATAAGCCAACTGAAGATCACATGAAAGCTGTGACTTGAATTTTGCAGTACCTCAAAAATACACCTGGGAGAGGTCTTCACTTCAAAAAGGACCCAATTAGGAGTGTGAAAGTGTTCACAGATGCAGATTGGGCTGGTTCATTGACTGATCGCAAGTCAACTAGTGGATATTGCACATGTGTGTGGGGAAACTTGATTACTTGGAGAAGTAAAAAACAGTCAATGGTGGCAAGAAGTAGTGCAGAGGCTGAGTTCAGAGCAATGGCTCATGGCATTTGTGAGGGAATTTGGTTACAGAGAATGCTTAAGGAATTAGGAGTACCAACAGATTCCACCATGAGCCTATGGTGCGACAACAAGGCAGCCATCAATATTGCAAAAAATCCAGTCCACCATGACAGAACGAAACATGTGGAGATAGATAGACATTTCATAAAAGAAAAGATAGATGGTGGGATTATCAAGTTGGAAGACATCCCTTCCCAGAACCAAATTGCAGACTTACTGACCAAGGCCCTTCACAAATCTAATGTTGAGAACTTAAGGTCCAAGCTAGGCATGATTGACATCTACTGCCCAGCTTGAGGGGGAGTGTTGGATTCCAAAATTGTGGCTGAAAATAAGTCATTTATTGACTGGTTATTTTGTAAATAATTTATTATATTATATAGGATAACTGTAGAGAATATCAAGGGACTTTGTACAGTAAATCCCTCCTATTTAATTCTGATTTATTTATTAGACTAGGGAATGCTGTATTTAAAAACCAGAATTGTAACCATTCTGATTCAAGAAATGAAAAGATCATTTCCTCAATAATTTACAAGAAGCTATTACCGATCTTCCAGAACCAGAAGTTGATGCAGACCAACCAATGTTGATGAAGCTTTGGCAGAGGAAGGTTGGATACTTGCAATGCAAGAAGAGCTGAATGAATTCCAAAGGAATGATGTTTGGGATATGGTATCTAGACCAAACAAAAACATTATTGGAACTAAGTGGGTGTTCAAGAATAAACTCAATGAAAAAGGTCGAGTGGTAATGAACAAATCCAGATTAGTAGCACAAGGATACAGCCAACAAGAATATATAGATTACACTGAGATTTTTGCTCCAGTGGCCAGATTAGAAGCAATTAGAATTCTCTTATCATTTGCTGCTAATCATGATATAGTTCTGTATCAAATGGATGTTAAAAGTGCATTCTTAAATGGCTATATAAGTGCGGAAGTCTATGTCAAAAAGCCCAATGGATTTGAAAATTCTGATTTTCCATACCATGTTTTTAAACTTAAAAAATCTTTATATGGTTTAAAACAAGCACCAAGGGCATGGTATGACAGACTTAGTACCTTTCTGCTTAAGAACGAATTTGATAGAGGCCAGATTGATAATACTCTATTTAGGAAATCCATTAAAAATGATATTTTAATTATTCAAGTTTATGTTGACAATATCATCTTTGGATCGACTAATGACACTTTGTGCAAAAAGTTTTCTGACCTAATGCAGAAAGAGTTCCAAATGAGCATGATGAGAGAACTTAAGTTCTTCCTAGGAATTCAGATTCACCAAGGTAAATCAGGTATCCTCATTCACCACTCTAAATATACTAAAGAACTTCTTAAAAAGTTCAAAATGAGTGAACGTAAGCCTATGGCCACCCCCATGCACCCAACCTGCTCACTTGAGAAACATGAAACCAGCCAAAAGGTAGACCAGAAAACATACAGAGGTATGATCAGAAAGAGATTAATAGAGAAGGAGTTGAAAAGGAGAGGAGAAGAGAAGAAAAGAAAGAGTGATTTAAGAAGGAGTTGAAAAGGAGAAGAAAAAGTCATTATTAGACGTAGGGGGAGAGATTGGTCTAAGGGGGAGTAATTCAAGTACTTCGGGTTACAAGCTAGCAAAATAAGTTAAGGTTTTGTCATCATAAAAAAGGGGGAGATTGTTGGAACCAAGTTGGTTCTAAGTACTTAGGATTTTGATGTTTACAAAAGCACTCCATGTAATCTTATTTTGTACCTTGAATTATTACATTAAATATCACCAGAAGATAAAGTTTCCAGAGGCAGAAGATGAAAACATCAGATAATGCATCCAGAAGGAACCAGATGATGCATGTTGGAATTACCAGAGGATATCTTTGCTGGCCCAGATCAGAAGGAAGCAAAGTCAGAAGGAGACCTAGACCAGAGCATAAGGAAGCCTGCCAGAGGGAGACTTGATCCAGACCAGAATGAATCATAAGTCAGACTTAGTCCAGAAGTTATTTTGACCAGAAGATGGCCTGACAGTGAAATGATAAACAGTCCAGACTTGATCCAGACTTAATTAGAGGATAAAATAATGAGTCAAGAATAAGAGATTCAATCTAGATTTGACCCATACTAGAAGATAGCATGGTTCAGGGTATGAAACTAAGTCTAGACTAGAAGAAATGATCTCCAGATTTGATCCAGACCTAATCCAAATCAGAAGGTAAAATGTCCATACTGAAAATATTATTTGTCTAGATTTAATTTCAGTTCAATCCAGTCCCAGTTCAGAATTGGTCCAGATCAGAGGGAAAAGGTTTAGATCAACGGTCAAGATTGAAGTATATGGCCCAGTTTTGGCCGAAATCAGAAGATCAGACCATGGCCCAGTGTTGGCCGAAATCAGAACGTTAGAATGTGTGGTCCAGCATTGGCCGAGATAAGAGGATCACAACAGATTAGTTTGCTAGACCAGGTTGGCCGAGATCAAAAGATAAGAAGATCAGAAAGTGTGGTCTAGGGTTGGCCGAAATCAGAGGATCACAACATATCTTTTAGTATAGTCCAGATTTAATCATGACGATTAACGGTGGAGATTTAATTTAATTTGATCAAAGTATTAAAAGAATTTGATTCAAAAATAAAGTGAAGTCTTGTGGAATTCAGAAGCTATTGGCGGGAAGAAAGATTTGTTCCAGAATTAATTAAAGACAGGATTGGCCCAAGATATTTATGAAAGAAAATCTGGAGCTAAAAAGATATGTTTTTTATTTATATTAAACCCGATTAGTCAGGATATTTTTGCAAGAGAATCCAGCAAGATACAGCTCGAATTTCAGCTTGGAATATACCCTAATCAGCATCTATAAAAGGAGGCTCAAGGCAGAATACTTAGTATCGAAAATTAAAAAAGAGTCATACATTTCCAAAAGCAAACACTCAAGTTTTCAGTGAGGTTAATTGTGAGTTCCAGCTTTCCAGAAGCAAGCACTTGTGTTATTTTCTTTCCCTTGTGTTAGATCTAAGTTGTTGAAGTAGAGTCTACAATCTGAGGGAGTCAGAAGGGGTAGCAGATTACTTGGCAATTAGATTCAAGGCGTTGTAATTCCTTCTACAATCTGGGGTTGTCAGATTGGTAGGAGAAGACTTGACTTAGGAAGTCAAGGTGCTGTATTTCTCAAGAGTCTAGGATTGTTAGACTGTTTGAGAAGACTGACTTGGAGGGTCAGTGGAACTGTTGTAATTCAAGGTTTTGAATTAGTGAAATCCTTCAAGGTGAAGGGACTGGACGTAGCCTCATTAACGGTGAACCAGTATAAAATTCTTTGTTTTTTATTTTTACTTTACATCCATTGCTAACTCTGTTTTATTCATACATCAAGTTTTGTTTTAAAACTGCAAAACAGAAAAAGTATTCAAGTTAGTCAAACACAATTCATCCCCCCATTCTCGTGTTTGCACATTTAAAATGATTGTCCAGATTTAATCCAGACTTGATCCAGATCAGAAGATAAATGTCCAGATTAAAATATCATAAGTCCAGATTTAATTCAGATTCAATCCAGACTCAATCCAGACTTGGTCCAGATCAGAGGGAAAATGTTCAGATCAATGGTCCAGATTTAAGCATCATGGCCCAGTGTTGGCCGAGATCAAAAGATTAGAAGATCAAATCATGTGGTCCAGTGTTGGCCGAGATCAGAGGATCACATAATTGGGGCAGATCAGATTATATGGTCCAGAGGTGGTCGAGATTAGAAGATCAAACGGTCCAGATTTTAATCATGATGAAAATCAGTGATGACTTGATTAAAAATTCGAAGAAAACTTGATTAAATTTTGATAGAAATTTGATCAAAGTATTAAGGGGATTTGATTCAAAAATTACTGAAGACTTGAAGAAATTCGAATGCAATCTAAAGCTTAAAAAGATATGGTTTGAAATTAAAAGAAACAAGATTGGTCAACAGAATTTTCAAATACAATCTGGAGCTAAAAAGATACGATTTTTATTTAAGTGAAACCCGATTGGCCAAGTTATTTTTGCAAGAGAATCTGGACAGATACAGCTCGAATTTAAGCATGGAAGAAACCCTAATTCTCATATATAAAAGGAGGCTCAAGGCAGAAGACATAGCATCGAAAATCAGTAAAAGAGTCATACACTTCCAAAAGCAAACACTCGAGTTTTCAGTGAGGTTAATTGTGAGTTTCAGCTTTCCAGAAGCAAGTACTCGTGTTTTTCGTTCCATTGTATTAAATCTATATTGTTGAAGTAGAGTCTACAATCAGAAGAGTCAGAAGAAGTAGCAGGTGACTTAGCAATTAGATTCAAGGTGTTGTAATTCCTTCTGCAATCTGAGGTTGTCAGATTGGTAGGAGAAGACTTGACTTGTGAAGTCAACGTGCTGTGTTCCTCAAAAGTCTAGGATTGTTAGACTGTTTGGGAAGACTGATTTGGAGGGTCAGTAGTGTTGTTGTAATTCAAAGGTTTTGAATTAGGGGAAAAATCCTTCGAGGTGAAGGGACTGGATGTAGCCTAGTTAATGGTGAACCAGATAAATCCTTGTGTTATTTATTTTACTTTATCTGCTGCTAACTCTACTTGATTATATTTCGGATTTCAAATAATCATCAAAAACAGAAAAAGAATTCAAGTAGTATAAACACAATTCAACCCCTCTTCTCGTGTTTGCACTTTCACAGTCTAACCTAATCAGACTAACTATGATTTAGTAATTATAATTTTGATGATTAATTGGTTCAATTGAACCTAATTACACTAACATAGACTTAGATATTCTAATTTTCATGATTCAACAGTTCAACATATTATAATTACGACTTAGAAACTATAATTTCGATAATTTAACAACTCAAAATCACTTAATTAGACTAATTACTTAGGAATTTTGATTTTGATAATCCAATGGTTCAATCCAGTTCTAATGAAAATAACTTATTTTAAAAGAATCAATTATAAAAAGTAATTTTTATAAGAAATTACTCAAAACAACTTTTTTTTAACTTAGATCAAAATTTTTGGTGTATAAATTGCCAAAATGAACTTTTAACATGTGTGTAGTTAATATAACTTTTATTAATCGCTATTTTTTTCTGATCAAATATTAATCACTACTTTAAGTACAAAGAAGTGCTACAAGTAGAAAATAGTACATACATCTCACAAAAAATATGTACATCCATAAATTCCTCTTCAATAAGCTGTTGGAATAGATATGTATAAAGCTGATGTAGATTCAAAAGGTAAAACTCTATGCTTTTATTATTCATGGTTTGTCAACTTAAATAGTCTAGATAAAGCTGAAACTCCTACTTTCTAAGAACCAACTCCTACTGAAATATAAGTAAACAAAATTACCAATTATTACTAAGTCCTCCTATAATATAGGCTGAAGTTATTCAACTAAGATCTAATCAAAATCCATATCAAATCCTTCCTTAAACTGTATGCTAAGAGCACAACAGTTTAAATCGGAACCTCCAACAGTCCTAGCATTTTCCTCAGTCTTGCGAATGCCTCGAGCTTAAGTGGCTTTGTCATAATGTCGGCTATTTGGTCTTGTGTTCTACAATGTATTAGTTTCACCCTTCCTTTTCTAGTTAGATCCCTCAAATAATGGAATCGCACCTCAATGCTCTTGCTTCGACCATGGCATACTGGATTATTACAAAGCTGAATTGTAGAACTATTATCACACCTAATCACAATACAATCATCCTGATTATCTCCAATCTTATCAAGTATTCTTCTCATCAAAATTTCCTTGAGTTGCACATGATACTGCCTCTATGTATTTTGCCTCTGTGGTTGAGAGGGCAACAATGGATTGTTTTTTTGAACTCCAAGCAATGGCTCCTCCACACATTAAAAAAAACAAAACCCGATATACTTTTGCGATCATCTAAATCGCCTGCATAGTCACGACCTATGTATGATAGCACTTTCCCATCTCCTCATCGTTTGTACAAGATTCCAAACTCTATTTTACCTTTAATGTATCACATAAACCTCTTTACCACTTGAAAATGTGCTTCAGTAGGTGCAGACATGTATCGACTAGCAAGACATAATATTAGGTTGCGTATCATTTGCTTGTAAAGAGTAATGTCAACCTCTGCTCCTCCCTCTTTCTTAGAGAGTTTCACTCCCGGTACTATTGGAATCCTTTTCATCGACTATTTGAATGAAAGAAATGATTCCAGTGAAGATCAAATCATCTACATAAAGGTTGACAATCAAAATATTACCCCTGTTTTCAGTTTTGATGAACATAGTGTGCTTGAAGTTGAAGGTGCAAACACGAGAAGTGGGGGTTGAATTGTGTTTGTCAAACTTGATTACTTTTGCTATTTTGTTGAATGTTAATGTGAGTTATTCGATGGATAACTAATCAGACTCAGCAGCGGATAATAATAACATAATAACACAAAAATTTATACTCGTTCACCATTAACTAGGCTACGTCCAGTCCCTTCCTACAGAAGGCCTTTTCACTAATTCAATCTCCTTTGAATTACAACACCACTGACCCTTCAAGCCAGTCTTCCCAAACAGCATGAAAACCCCACACTTTTGAGGAACAACAACACCTTGACTATACCAGCTAAGTCTTGTCAAAGAGCCTGACAACCCCAGACTTTTGAGGAATAACCACACCTTGACTCTACAAGTCAAGTCTTCTCAAACAGCCTGACAACCCCAAAAATTTTGAGGAACGATAACAACACCTTGACTTACAAGTCAAGTCTTCTCCTACCAATCTAACAACCCCATATCGAAGAAGGAATCTACACCACTATCAGGTTATATAACAAAGGTTTGGAACTTTGCAAAGTTGCTTTTGGAAAGCTGATTGCTGCACTTATTCTTGCACACTTTTGTTGCTTCTGAAAAGTTGATTGTTGCACTGAATTTCTCTCTCGAAAACACTTAGAAAATATTGCTTTTGCACATTTGTGTTTCTCTATTTTGAACTTCATACATTTTGGCAGCAAGCTCAACTCCCATGTATGATTGCGTTCAATGGTCTCGATTTATGTCTATATAGCCTTTCTCCATTTTGCATGTTTTGATGCTTCTTCATATGTTACCTACCAGGTCTCATCTAGTGGCAAGGACTTGAAAGGCTTGGTTTTCAATGAACATTGCTTCTTCTTCCTCCTCTGAAAGCCCTTGTCCAGAGACATAACCTTGGAAATATGCAGGTTGTCTAGTCTCTCTTCTCGCTCTATGCTCTCCTGTTGGTGAGCTATCAGATTCTGAACTCCCTTGCTCTTTGTGGCCTTGCTCAGGTGTGATATTTTCTATTTCAGGTAAAGGCTCATCGTCGATAGTTTCACCATCATTTTTCCATGTGAGTACATTCAAATTCGTATTCAAACGGTCTTCATTCCTTCCCCAATCCCAAGTACTATTTTCTTCAAACACAACGTCTCAGCTAATAATGATCTTCTTAGAGTTAGGATTTTACATCATGTATGCCTTGGACTCCTCACTGATACCAAGAAAGATTGCCTAATAACTTTTGTTATCAAGCTTGGTTCTTCTTGCTTCTCGTATATGAACATATTTCATGCACCCCAAATGTTTTAAAATGGCTTACATTTGGTTTGAGGCCACTCCATGCTTCTTCGGGTGTTTGTTCTTGCAGGGCTGATGTGGGACTCTGATTCAGTAGATATGTTATCCATTTCACTCCCTCGACCCAAAATTCTTTCGGCATCTTCTGGTTTGATAAAATGTTGCGCACCAAATTCATGATTGTTTGGTTCCTCCTTTTTACTACACCATTTTGTTGATAGGTATATGTCATTGTCAACTGCCTTTTGATGCCCTGAGCCCTGCAAAACTCATCAAATTATTTTGAAGTAAATTCTCCACCTCGGTCTATTCTGAGGCAGCAAATTGGAGACTTTACATCCTTCACAACAATGCCTTTAAAATTCTTAAAGATGTTTAATGCCTCTAATTTTCTGAGATGAGATAACTCCACATTTTTCTTCTATGATCATAAACAAAGCTTAGGAGATACCTCCTTTGATTGTTTGAAGTTGGAGTAATTGGACCACAAATGTCTGCGTGAACAAGTTAAAAATTTCTTGATGCCCTCCAACTGCTTTTCTTTGGGAATGGTGCTCTTTTCTGCTTCCCCATGAGACAGTCCTCGCAAAGCTTTGTTGACTTTCCTATCTACAGTAGGCCAATAACCATATGGTTTGAGTTTAGAGTTCGTAAACTCGTGTAACTTAAATGCCCATATCTGCAATGCCACCGATGTGCATCCTCAGAGGTGATGGCTTGGAAATGTGAATCTGCATCAGACATTTTTCCCAGAATTACAAACGTTCTGTTTGCACTCATTGTTGTCTCCATGATGACTCCCTTAGTGGAGTGATAAATTCTACAGGTGTTATCTTCGATTTCAATCTTTAGTTTTCTTTCTTGTAAGTATCTGTTGCTCAAAAGGTTGTTGCTTAGATCAGGGACATAATACACATCCTTTATTACTTGAAGCAAACCATTTATCTTAAGTTTGATGTGGCCCTTCCCATGAACCATTATCCTTGCATCATTCTTGAGCTTCACCGAGTGCCTAAAAGTTTCATCCAAATATGAGAACCACTTTTTGATCTCAGACATGTTGTTACTACATCCACTGTCAAGAAACCACATATCCTCCATCTTTTCACCTTGTATCTCCATATGTGCCATTAACACGAGTTCCTCCTACTAATTAAACTCAATGTAGTCGACTTGATTTTCCGAGCTAAGACATTCAAACTGAAAATGCCCAAATTTATGGCATTTATAACACTCTATTTGGGTTTTGCCAAGCCCAAATCTTCCACATCCACGTCCTCGACCACTAAATGATCATCTACCCTTTCCTTGTACTCCGCCAGAGCTTCCTTCTCCCAAAGATGTTATCTGCAAAAGTTGTTCTTCCTTCATAATTGTCTTTGGGTGATGTCTCATGATCTTTTTCTCATGACACAATAAAGAACTTTGGAGTGCATCTACCGAGAGATTGTCAATGTCTCTTGACTCTTCAATTGAACACACTATGTATGTGAACTTCTTTGAGAGTGTGCACAATATTTTCTCCACGATTTTGTTACCGTGTGTATCCTCTCCAAGATTCCTCATCTCGGTTGCCACTAGCAAGACTCTAGATAAGTAGTATGCAATGGTTTCCTCTTCCTTCATCTCAAGTATCTCGAACTCCCTTCTGAGGCATTGAAGTTATGCCCTTTGAATGCACTAGCTTCCTTGGTATTTGGTTTTGAGTGACTCCCACTATTGCTTAGAGGTATCCTTCTGAATTATTGTTTTCAAAATTGATTTATCTATAGCTTGAAATAGATAACAATTTCTGGTGGTATAATTTGTTTACCAGAAATTTCGAGGCACCAAATTTCCAGTAATATAAATTGTTTATCGGAAATTTCGCCAACTAAATTTCCGGTATGTTATTTATACTACCAGAAATTTGGTGCCTTGAAATTTCCGGTAGTTATTTTATTCTACCATAAATTTGTGCCATTAAATTTACGATAGTTACTTTTACTTTGCTGGAAACTTCAATTTTTTTTTTTTAACTTTTTTTTGTTGAAGTAGGGATGGAAAAAACGCCACCATTATGTATAGATTTTACTGAAACATTCACAACTGATCAAATCTTTGAGTCATGAGAAGTTGTCATATCATGGGCAAGAGAGGTTGGCCGAAAAAATCGAGTAGTTGTTATTATTACTCGTTCTGACATAGAGACTGGAAAGATAGGAAAAAAGTCAATATTAATTCTGGAAAGGACCGTCATTAGCATCATAACTAGGAACAACACCAACATCATAACTAGGACCAACACCCTCATCATAACTATGACCAACACCAACATCATAACTACGACCAGCACCAGCATAATAACTAGGAACATCAAAGCATGGAGGATTTGATGTACTGAATGTATCCTTCAACAGACTCATGTGAATATGCAACTGGATGCAATCTAGTACGAATGGATCGTACAAAGTTCCTGTACATGCTCCATTCAACATCAACATCACGTACAACAAGCATTGATGGTGTAGGAGGGATGTGCTGAGAATACCCAACCTGTCGTATGCACTTCTCTGGTAAATACGGTACCATCATGGAACACCAATGAATGTAACCTGTAAACAACGACATAGACTGAAATTGTGTTGTAGAGTTCTCATCATAATTTGGTGTCTAGATAATATCAGTATCTCTCAAAGCATCCAACTTTGCTGTGTAGTATACAACGTTCCTAGATGTTTGTTTTGAAGTCCATCGAAACATCTGTGACATTGAAGATATAGGCTTAGTCATATCCCGCTTACAAATGTCGAGGAAATGTTCATAATCCATGTGTGTAAATAATAAAAAATACAAATAATTAAATAAGCATCTTAACAAATAAAAATATAAAATGTATAAAATATAACATAATAGTACTTGGAATAGAGATACATATCCTTCAATCTGCTTTGTTGCAGGCAGTGTACCATATCTAAGATACAAATATCAAGGTTTTGAAAAAGAAACAAATATTTTGCAGATTCAAGAGTAAAACTTTTAATAGCTAGTAGGTAAGTATGCCCTCACTGCAGAGTCGTATCGTCCTTCACGAAGTTTCTTAAAAAATATAGCTTTCAACCACTCAAAACTATATGAAGCACGTCTATTGATCCTAGTTTCAGACACAACTTCATCATGATCAACTCCTAATAACTCAATGGCAGCAACAATGTAAAGGTGCAAACACGAGAAGGGGGGGTTGAATTGTGTTTGACTAACTTGAATACTTTTTCTGTTTTTGCAGTTTTAAAACAAAACTTGATGTATCAATAAAACACAGTTAGCAGCGGATATAAAGTAAAAATAAAAACACAGAATTTTATACTGGTTCACTGTTAACGAGGCTACGTCCAGTCCCTTCACCTTGAAGGATTTCACTAATTCAAAACCTTGAATTACAACAGTTCCACTGACCCTCCAAGTCAGTCTTCTCAAACAGTCTAACAATCCTAGACTCTTGAGGAATACAGCACCTTGACTTCTTAAGTCAAGTCTTCTCCTACCAATCTGACAACCCCAGATTGTAGAAGGAATTACAACGCCTTGAATCTAATTGCCAAGTAATCTACTACCCCTTCTGACTCCCTCAGATTGTAGACTCTACTTCAACAACTTAGATCTAACACAAGGGAAAGAAAATAACACGAGTGCTTGCTTCTAGAAAGCTGGAACTCACAATTAACCTCACTGAAAACTTGAGTGTTTGCTTTTGGAAGTGTATGACTCTTATGTGATTTTTCGATGCTAAGTCTTTTGCCTTGATCCTCCTTTTATAGATGCGAATTAGGGTCTCTTCCAAGCTTAATTTCGAGTTGTATCTGGCTGGATTCTCTTGCAAAAATATCTTGACCAATCGGGCTTCACTTAAATAAAAAACATATCTTTTTAAGCTTCAGATTTGCTTTCAAAAATAACTGGCCAATCATGTCTTTAGTTTCTTCCCGCCAATAGCTTCTGAACTCCCATACGACTTCACTTTATTTTTGTAACAAATCCTTTTAATACTTTGATCAAATTAAATTAAATTAAATCTCCACCGTTAATCCTCATGATTAAATCTGGACCGTTTGATCTTCTGCGCTAGTCCACATCTGAACCATACTAAATGATCTGCTATGATCCTCTGATTTCAGCCAACCCTGGACCACACTTTCTGATCTTCTAATCTCGGCCAACCTGGACTTGCAAACTAATCTGCTGTGATCCTCTGATCTCGGCCAATGCTGGACAACACATTTTGACCTTCTGATTTCGGCCAACACTGGGCCATGGTCTGATCTTCTGATCTCGGCCAACACTGGGCCATATACTTAAATCTGAACCATTGATCTTGATATTTTTCCTTTGATCTGGACCAATTCTGAACTGGGTCTGGATTGAACTGAAATTAAATCTGGACAAATAATATTTCAGTATGGACATTTTACCTTCTGTTTTGGATCAGTTCTGGATCAAATCTGAAAATCATTTCTTCTGATCTGAACTTAGTTTCATACCATGAACCATGCTATATTCTGGTCTGGGTCAAATCTGGATTGATTCTCTTGTTCTGGACCCATTAACTTATCCTCTGATTAAGTCTGGATCAAGTGTGGGTTGTTTATCATTTCACTACCAGGCCATCTTCTAGTCAGAATAACTTCTGGACTAAGTCTGAATTATGATTCCTTCTGGTCTGGATCAAGTCTCCCTATGGCAGGCTTCCTTCTGGTCTGGTCCAGGTCTTCTTCTAACTTTGCTTCCTTCTGATCTGGGCCAGCAAAGATATCCTCTGGTAATTCCAGGATGCATCCGCTGGTACCTTCTAGATGCATTATCTGGTGTCTTCATCTTCTGCCTCTGGAAACTTCATTTTCTGGTGGCATTTAATGTAATAATTCAAGGTTCAAAATAAGATTACATGGAGTGCTTTTGTAAACATCAAAATCCTAAGTACTTAGAACCAACTTGGTTCCAACAATCTCCCCCTTTTTTATGATGACAAAACCTTAACTTATTTTGCTAGCTTACTCGAAGACTTGAATCACTCCCCCTCAGAGCAATCTTTCCCCCTAAGTCCGATACTGACTTTTTCTTCTCCTTTTCAGATCCTTCTTGATCACTCTTTCTTTTCTTCTCTTTTCTTCTCCTTTTCAACTCCTTCTATATTCATCTCTTTCTGATTTATTTTTCTCTCTCCCTGATTCTTCTCCTTTTCAACTCCTTCTCTTTTCACTCTTTCTTTTTCTCTCTTTATTTTTCTCTCTCCCTGTTTCTTCTTCTTTTCAACTCCTTCTCTTTTCATCTCTTTCTTTTTCGCTCCTCCTTTCTTTTTATCTCTAATTTTCAACTTATTTCTCCTTTTTCTTTCTCTCCCCCTTTTTGTCATCAGCCAAAAAGAGGTCTTACTATTTTTGTATTTTTTTCTTTACAAATTACAGAAAGTAAAAACAGAAAATTAAAAAGCATAAAATAAAATCAGATATAGAGGTAATGCTGAGATGCTTCTTGATGAACTCAAACCTATCTTCAGGTAGTGCTTTGGTGAAGATGTCAGCCCATTGATGATCAGTGTCCACAAACTGGATGCTTAAAGTCCCTTTTTGAACATGGTCCCTAATGAAATGGTGTTTTATTTCTATGTGTTTGGCTCTAGAGTGTAAGATCAGGTTCTTGGTTAGGGATCCAATCATACCTTTGTATGTTTTCTGGTCTACCTTTTGGCTTGTTTCATCTTTCTCAAGTGAGTAGGTTGGGTGCATGGGGGTGGCCATAGGTTTACATTCACTCATTTTGAACTTTTTAAGAAGTTCTTTAGTGTATTTAGATTGGTGAATGAGTATACCTGATTTACCTTGGTGAATCTGAATTCCCAAGAAGAACTTAAGTTCTCCCATCATATTTATTTGGAACTCTTTCTGCATTAGGTTAGAAAACTCTTTGCACAAAGTGCCATATGTCGATCCAAAGATGATATCGTCAACATAAACTTAAATAATTAAAATATCATTTTTAATGGATTTCCTAAATAGAGTATTATCAATCTGGCCTCTATCAAATTCATTCTTAAGCAGAAAATTGCCAAGTCTGTCATACCATGCCTTTGGTGCTTGTTTTAAGTTTAAAAACATGGTTTGGAAAATCTGGATTTTCAAATCCAGGGGGCTGTTTGACATAGACTTCCTCACTTATATAGCCATTTAAGAATGCACTTTTAACATCCATTTGATATAGCATTATATCATGATTAGCAGCAAATGATAAGCAAATTCTAATTGTTTCTAACCTGACCACTAGAGCAAAAGTCTCGGTGTAATCTATACCTTCCCGTTGACTGTATCCTTGAGCTACTAATCTGGCTTTGTTCCTTACCACTTCACCTTTTTCATTTAGTTTATTCCTGAACACCCACTTGGTTCCAATAATGTTTTTGTTTGGTCTGGATACCAGATCCCAAACATCATTCCTTTGGAATTCATTCAGCTCTTCTTGCATTGTAAGTATCCAACCTTCTACTTCAGATTTGAAGATTTGTCGTATTCTTGCTTGAAGCTTCTGCTTTTTCAAGTTCTTTTGCCTGCAACAGCTTCTGATTCTGATAAATCAACTTCCGGTTCTGGTAAATCTGTAATAGCTTCTTATTCTGATAAATCAGCTTTTGGTTCTGGTAAGTCTATAACAGCTTCTGATTCTGGTAAATATCCATATTTCTCTTCTGACTTATCTTGGCTGTTTCTGTCTTAATCAGATTTATCTTTTGAAGATGTGTTGCTGACTTTCTTGTATCCTCTACCTTTCCAGGTACTTCTGTTTCTTCTGCTTCTGCTTCTACTCCCTTTGGTTATGGTGAACCTGCACTATCTTTATCTTGCTTTGATTTGTCAAGATCAAGCAGTTTGTCATATAACATAATATAAATAATTTAAAAATAAACTCAATACAACCAAACCATTAATTCTGTTTCTGGTGGTTTCTGCTTTTTGAAACCAATGGAATGTTATTTTTGCTGAAGTGTTCAATTTGTGTGAATCACCTGGTTCCTCTGACAGTTTGAAAACCTGCAGAATACTTATCTAGCTTTGATTTGTTAAGATCAAGCTTCTTGTTATCACAGCAAACATAAATATCAAATAATAATAGTATTTAAAGCAAGATGTAACCTCTATGTCAACAGTTTCTTCTGAAAATCCTCATGCTTCTGATTTTCAGATTTTGAATCTGTATGTTTTGTGATTACATTGTTTGGATTAAGGGATTTGAATTCCCTTCCAAGTTTGTAGTCTTGATGAATTTCACTGGAGTGTTTGAAGAACTTTCCTGATTTTGATTCTTCTCTTTCTACTTTGGCTGATAAACCATGTTCCTATGATGATTCTGGAACATGTTTTGATTTTGGTATTTTTGATGAATCCTGTGATTCTAATAACCTTGATGATTCTGGTGATTCTGGTGAATTGGGTGAATCTGGTGGTTCTGATGAATTTGGTAATTCTGGTAATTCTTGTTCTGGTTCTAGTTCCAGTGTTGATTCTGATTCTAGTTCCAGTATTGGTTCTGGTTCCAGTGTTGGTTCTGGTTCCAGTTTCTGTGCTTCTGATACTGGTTCCAGTTCTGGTTCCAGTTTTGATTCTGGTTCCAGTTCTGATTCTGATTCCGATTCTGGTTCAATTGACCAAACCTTTTTCCATTAGACTCAGATCGCTTTTATCTTGTTGTAGCAGGAACATAAACCTTCTTCTGCTTGTGCATTGCCAACATCCATTGTCCAGGCACCATTGTTGGTGTCTCCTTCTGGTTGCTCAGAATATCTGCAACATAGACAATTTGATCTTTTGGTACCCAGAACTGACTGGGTCCAGGTTTGTTAGTCTTAACAGCTCTCTGATCTTGTTTAGATTTTACCATTGGACACGATAGTTCAGAGTGACCTTTCTTAGCACAAACAATACATAAAACATCAGAATGAACAGTTTTAGTTTCAGCAATAGTTTCTGTAGAACCAAGACCTCTCTTTCCAATGTTACTGTTTCCATAAATCATAGATGCATATTTACTTCTTTCCATTCCATTAGAAATAAAGTTTTGAAAAAATTGCTCAAGCATATCAGATTGACAAACAGTTTTGGAAGTGGAACAAATATCACTTTTGAGAGTTTGGTTTTCAGATTTGAGTCTTGCAACTTCAGTTTTAAAATCCTTGTTTTCAGTTGCATACTCAGAATTTCGATTCTTTAAAACTTGGACTTCTTTGGTTCGATTTTTCTTATCTTCCCTAAGAGTTTTCAGTTTTAAAGACATCTTATTGTTTGCATTTAAAAAATCTTTTAAAGTCTCAATTAATTTAGATCTAGTGAGATCAAAAAATACCTCATCGTCTTCATCTTCTAAATCTCTTCCAGAGCCTGAGCTGTATTTAGAACTTGAGTTGGTATGAGCCATCAGAGCCAGAATTGCTTCCTTTGATGTGCTTCCAGACTTGCTTGAATGACTGCTTCGATCATTCTTCCTTATGCCTGCTTTCGTTCCTGAAATTGTGCCTTTATGATGTCTAGAGGCAGACCTGATGTGTGCCATCATTGCTGTTTCTGCCTCTTCTTCATCAGAAGATTTTTCTTCTGATTCTGATATCATCAGACCGTTCTTTCTGAATCTGAAACTCTTCTTGTGCTGTTTGTCTTTTTCCAGAGTTGGACATTCTGATTTGATATGTCCAGGTTCATTGCATCCATAACAGATGCTCTTCTTGTCAAATTCTTCCTTTCCTTTGCTGTTATGTTTCTTTTTTGAACCTCTTCTCTTCTTATTTTCCCAAATCTTAACCATCTTTTTGATTAAGTAAGCCATATCATCACAGTCACTGTCACTATCCTCTGATTCTGATGCTGCCTTTGAAGCTTTCTTCTGTTTCAACTTCAGGGCCAGATTCTTTTTCTTCTTTGGTTCATCTGCTTCCAGTTCTATTTCATGAGACCTGAGTGAGCTGATCAGATCTTCAAGTCTTAAGTTATTCAGATCTTTGGCTTGCTGAACTGCAGTAACCATTGGTCTCCACTTGGTTGGTAAACTTCTTAGAATCTCTTGACATGATCTGCAGTTGTGTAGCTTTTCTTCAAGACCTTCAGTCCAGATATCAGAGTCTGGAATATGCAGAACATTCCATCAATGTTTTCATCATCTTCCATCTTGAACATCTCATACTGTTTGACCAGTATGTTAGCCCTTGCTTCTTGAACCTGCTGGCTTTCTTCATAGGTCAGAACCAAACTGTTGAATATGCTCTTTGTTGTTTCTTTATCTGTGCATCTGTAAAATTCCTTGAATGTGATGGCACTGATCATGATGTTTCTAGACTTGTGATGCAGTTTGAAAAATTTGCTCTGGTCTGGTTTCATATCATCCATGTCCAGTTCTTTAGTTGGAACTTTTGGAACAGTAGGTGCAGTATATCCTTTAACTACCAACTTCCAGAATTCCGGATCTTGAGATATGAAGAAACTTCTCATTTTGTTCTTCCAATACTTAAACCTTTCTCCATCAAACAGTGGTGGTCTGTTGATGTTGCCTCCCAATTCGTCTAACATGTTGAACCCTTGGACCTTTCCTCAAACATTGTTAAGTGCTTAGCCTTGAGACCGAGCTCTGATGCCAATTAAAGGTGTAAACACGAGAAAGGGGGGGTTGAATTGTGTTTGACTAACTTGAATACTTTTTCTGTTTTTGTAGTTTTAAAACAAAACTTGATGTATGAATAAAATAAAGTTAGCAGCGAATATAAAGTAAAAATAAAAACACACAATTTTATACTGGTTCACCGTTAACGAGGCTACGTCCAGTCCCTTCACCTTGAAGGATTTCACTAATTCAAAACCTTGAATTACAACAGCTCCACTGACCCTCCAAGTCAGTCTTCTCAAATAGTCTAACAATCCTAGACTCTTGAGGAATACAGCACCTTGACTTCTTAAGTCAAGTCTTCTCCTACCAATCTGAAAACCCCAGATTGTAGAAGGAATTACAACGCCTTGAATCTAATTGCCAAGTAATCTGCTACCCCTTCTGACTCCCTCAGATTGTAGACTCTACTTCAACAACTTAGATCTAACACAAGGGAATGAAAATAACACGAGTGCTTGCTTCTGGAAAGCTGGAACTCACAATTAACCTCACTGAAAACTTGAGTGTTTGCTTTTGGAAGTGTATGACTCTTTTGTGATTTTTCGATGCTAAGTCTTCTGCCTTGAACCTCCTTTTATAGATGCGAATTAGGGTCTCTTCCAAGCTTAATTTCGTATCTTGCTGGATTCTCTTGCAAAAATATCTTGACCAATCGGGCTTCACTTAAATAAAAAACATATCTTTTTAAGCTTCAGATTTGCTTTTAAAAATAACTGGCCAATCGTAACACCCCGAGTTTAAAACACAGCGCGAGTGTTTTATTTTTTTTTAAAACCAAAATAAATAAAAGAATATTTTTCAATTTACTTCAGAATGATTAAAATCAATTCAAATTAAATATCGTTCGACGTCGTAATCCAAAGTAAATTATTTTTGGGAATTTAATTCTTCTAAATATATCAAAATAAAGATACATCCAACAGCTGTATCCTGGACCCACCAAAATATTATCAGAGTGCGGAAAAATATTAGCGGAAAAGTTATACATTAATTCCCAAAATAAATTACATCCACCAAAAATCAAAACCATATACAAAAGTCTACACTGGTCATGCACTAAAGCTACAATAGCAGGGATTCCCTCCGCAGCCCATGCAAGTCTCGTCCGCTCCGTAGCTCGCCTCGACGTAACGTCCTCCTCCTCATCATACAAAGAGGGATCAATCTCCTCCGAAGTCATCAATGCACAATCTAGGTCGCTTCGGCGGTGCCAGAATCTCATAACAATCATCAGATGTCCTAGATGGACCCGAAACATCATCTGCTACTAGCGTCGGTCTTTGATTCTCTCCTTCCACCTCTGTATCATGTGCAGCTCTTCCAGTCATCGGGTTAGGAGTCACCACACCTACTGTGGCCTCCGTGTCAACCCCTCTCGTCGGCTCCTCCGCGTCCTAAAAAATTTCGTGCGCCTCCAATACCAATCTTGAAGGCACAGGAAAGTCAATCCTCGCATAGGTGTGCTCCACATAGTCCACCACTCTGTTAGTCCTACAGGTCCTCTTCAATCTCCCCGTGTACGTGACCCTGCTTGAGATGGGGTCGTATACCCAAGCAATAGGCAGGGAACGATCAATGAAATCGAGCGACGTTTCCGTCGTCTGGGGACCCACGGGTGACATGGGTTTGGGGGGCATCTGAGGGCAAAGCCCAATTTCCACAATAATAGTAAAAGGTCACCGACCGAAATTAACAATTAACACATAGCATTATGAAGGTGCAAACACGAGAAGGGGGTGTTGAATTGTGTTTGACTAACTTGATTACTTTTCCTGTTTTTACACTTTTAAAACAAAACTTGATGAAGAAAAACAGAGTTAGCAGTGGATATAAAGTAAAAATAAAACTTAGAATCTTTATACTGGTTCACCGTTAACGAGGCTACGTCCAGTCCCTTCACCTTAAAGGATTTCACTAATTCAAACCTTGAATTACAACCGTTCTACTGACCCTCCAAGTTAGTCTTCTCAAACAGTCTAACAATCATAGACTCTTGAGGAATACAACACCTATCTTCTCCTGCCAACCTGACAATCCCAGATTGTAGACGAAATTACAAAACTTTGAATCTAATTTCCAAGTAATATGCTACCCCTTCTGACTCCCTCAGATTGTAGACTCTACTTCAACAACTTAGATCTAACACAAAGGAAAGAAAATAACATGAGTGCTTGCTTCTTGAAAGCTGGAACTCACAATTGACCTCACTAAAAACTTGAGTGTTTTCTTTTGGAAGTGTATGAATCTTTTGTGATTTTCGATGCAAAGTATTCTGCCTTGAGCCTCCTTTTATAAATGCAGATTAGGGCCTCTTCCAAGCTTAATTTCGAGCTGAATCTTGCTGGATTCTCTTGCAAAAATAACTTGACCAATTGCGCTTCATTTAAATAAAAAACATATCTTTTTAAGCTTCAGATTTTCTTTCAAAATAACTGGCCAATCAAGTCTTTAGTTTCTTCCCTCCAACAGCTCCTTTGTTCCACAATACTTCACTTTATTTTTGTAATAAATCTTTTTAATACTTTGATCAAAATCAATTAAAATCTCCACCATTAATCCTCGTGATTAAATCTCGACCATTTGATCTTCTGAGCTAGTCCACATCTGGACCATAGTATTTGATATGCTGTGATCCTCTGATTTCGGCCATCCTAGGACCACACTTCCTAACCTTATGATCTTCTGATCTCGGCCATATTGGTCCAGCAAACTGATCTACTGTGATCCTCTGATTTCGGCCACTGCTGGACCACACATTCCGACCTTCTGATTTTAGCCAACACTGGGCCATGGTCTGATCTTCTGATCTCGGGCAACACTGAGCCAAATACTTAAATCTGAAACATTGATCTGAAAATCTTCCCTTTGATCTGGACCAATTCTGGACTTGGTCTGGATTAAACTGAAATTAAATCTGGACAAATAATATTTCAGTATGGACATTTTACCTTCTGTTTGGATCAGTTCTGGATCAATTCTGGAGATCATTTCTTCTGGTCTGGACTTAGTTTCATACCCTGAACCATGCTATCTTCTGGTCTAGGTCAAATCTGGATTAATTTCTTTATCCTGGACCCATTAATTTACCCTCTGATTAAGTCTGGATCAAGTCTAAGCTGTTTATTATTTCACTGCCAGGCCATCTTCTGGAATAAATCTGACATTTGACATATTCTGGTCTAGAACATCTCTCCCTATGGCAGGCTTCCTTCTAGTCTGGTCCAGGTCTCATTCTGACTTTGCTTCCTTTTGATCTGGGCCAAAAAGATATCCTCTGGTAGTGTTTTGACATCCTGGTGTATCCTCTAGTAATTCCAAGATGCATTCTGGATGCTTTTTGTGCCTTTGCAAACTTCATTTTCTGGTGGTATTTAATGTAATAATTCAAGGTACAAAATAAGATTACATGGAGTGCTATTGTAAACATCAAAATCCTAAGTATTTAGAACCAACTTGGTTCCACAATCTCCCCCTTTTTGATGATGACAAAACCTTAACTTATTTTGCTAGTTTATAACTCGAAGACTTGAATTACTCCCCCTCAAACCAATCTCTCCCCCTAAGTCTGATATTGACTTTTTCTTCTCCTTTTCAACTCCTTCTCTTTTCACTCTTTCTTTTCTTCTCTTCTTTTCTCCTCTCCTTTTCAACTCCTTCTTTATTCTCTCTTTCTTTTTCTCTCTTCACATTTCCTCTCCTTTTCAACTCCTTCTCTTTTCACTCTTTCTTTTTCTCTCTTTATTTTTCTCTCTCCTTTTCAACTCCTTCTCTTTTCACTCTTTCTTTTTCTCTCTTTATTTTTCTCTCTCCCTGTTTCCTTTCCTTTTCAACTCCTTCTCTTTTCATCTCTTTCTTTTTCAATCCTTCTTTCTTTTTATCTCTCCTTTTCTACTTATTTCTCCTTTTTCTCTCTCTCTCTCCCTCTTTTTGTCATCAGCCAAAAAAGAGGTCCTACTATTTTTTTATTTTTAGTTTTTCTCTTTACAAATTACAGAATGTTAAACTGAAAATAAAAGACAGAAAATAAAATTACAAGAAACTTAGAAACTCCTAAGATGACTACTTGAGCTAGTCTGATATGGAGGTAATGCTGAGATGCTTCTTGATGAACTTGAACCTATCTTCTGGTAATGCTTTGGTGAAGATGTCAGCCCATTGATGATCAGTGTCCACAAACTGGATGCTTAAAGTCCCTTTTTGAACATGGTCCCTAATGAAATGGTGTTTTATTTCAATGTGTTTGGCTCTAGAGTGTAAGATAGGGTTCTTGGTTAGGTTTATGGCTGAAGTGTTATCACAGAACAAAGGGATATTGGTTTCAAAGATGTTGTAATCTTCAAGTTGATGTTTCATCCAGAGTAATTGTGAACTATATCCTGCTGTTGATATATACTCAGCTTCAGCAGGTTGACATGGCGATGGTGCTTTGTCTTTTGCTTGACCAAGAGATCAAATTATCACCTAAGAAAGTGCAGTTGCCACTTGTACTTTTCCTTTCCAACTTGTCTCCAGCATAGTCGGAATCACAAAAACCTTTTAGTTTGTAGGTGGGGGTTTTCTTGTATAACAGGGTAAGGTTGGTGGTTCCATTAAGGTATCTCAGAATTTGTTTGACAGCAGTTAAATGGGATTCCCTATGGTCAGCTTGAAAACGGGCACAGACACAAACACTAAACAAGATGTCAGGTAGAGTATTATCAAAATATCATTTTTAATGGATTTCCTAAATAGAGTATTATCAATCTGGCCTTTATTAAATTCATTCTTAAGCAGAAAGTTACTAAGTCTGTCCTACCATGCCCTTGGTGCTTGTTTTAAACCATATAAAGATTTTTTAAGTTTGAAAATGGTCTGGAAAATCAGAATTTTCAAATCCAATGGGCTGTTTGACATAGACTTCCTCACTTATGTAGCCATTTAAGAATGCACTTTTACCATCCATTTGATACAGCATTATATCATGATTAGCAGCAAATGATAAAAGAATTCTAATTGCTTCTAACCTGGCCACTGGAGCAAAAGTCTCTGTTTAGTCTATACCTTCCTGTTGACTGTATCCTTGAGCTACAAGTATGGCTTTGTTCCTTACCACTTCAACTTTTTCATTTAGTTTATTCCTGAACACCCATTTGGTTCCAATAATGTTTTCGTTTGGTCTGGATACCAGTTCACAAACATCATTCCTTCAGGTCTTCTAGCATTGCAAGTATCCAACCTTCCTCTGCCAAAGCTTCATAAACATTGGTTGGTTTGCATCAACTTCTGGTTCTTGAAGATCTGTAACAGCTTCTGATTCTGAAAAATCAGCTTCTGGTTCTGGTGAATCTGTAACAGCTTCAGATTCTGGTAAATATCTAGATTTCTCTTCTGACTTATCTTGGCTGTTTCTGACTTGATCAGATTTATCTTTTGAAGATTTGTCATGTGTTGCTGACTTGCTTGTATCCCTTACCTTTCCAGGTACTTCTGTTTCTTGTGCTTCTGCTCCCTTTGGTTATGGTGAACCATTAATTCTGCTTCTGGTGGTTTCTGCTTGTTTTTGAAACCACTGGAATGTTGTTTCTGCTGAAGTGTTCAATTCGTGTGAATCACCTGATTCCTCTGACCGTTTGAAAACCTGTAGAATACTTATCTAGCTTTGATTTGTTAAGATCAAGCTTCTTGTTATCACATTAAATATAAATATCAAATAATAATAGTATTTACAGCAAGATGTAACCTCTATGTCAACAGTTTCAATTTTACTCTGAAAATACTCTTGCTTCTGATTTTCAGATTCCTAATCTGTATGTTCTGTGATTACATGGTTTGGATGAGGGGATTTGAATTCCCTTCCATATTTGTAGTCTTGATGAATCTCACTGGAGTGTTTGAAGAACTCTCTTGATTCTGATTCCTCTCTTTCTGCTTTGGCTGATACATCATCTTCCTCTGGTGATTCTGGAACTTATGGTGATTCTCGTAATCATACTGATTCTGATAATGATCATACCTCAACCTTTGATACTGATACCTGTTCAGGTTTTGGTTCTGGTACTGATTCTGATCCTGGTTCCAGTGTTCATTCTAGTTCCAGTTCCTATGCCTCTGATACTGGTTCCAGTTCCTGTTCTGATTCTGGTTCCAGTTCCTGTACCTCTGATATTGATTCCAGTTCTGATTCTGGTTCTAGTTCCTGTTCTGATTCCTGTGATATGTGTGATTTCTTTGATATTTCCTATTCCTCCTATGATTCTGGTTCTGGTTCTGATAGGTATTGTGTTGACCAGTTCTTCTTCTACCAGTGTCACATGGCTTCTGTTAGGTAGATGTTGGAACATAAACCTTCTTTTGCTTGTGCATTGCCAAAATCCATTGTCCAGGCACCATTGTTGGTGTCTCCTTCTGGTTGCTCAGAATATCTGCAACATAGACAATTTGATCTTTTGGTACCCAAAACTGATTGGGTCCAGGTTTGTTAGTCTTAACAGCTCTCTGATCTTGTTCAGATTTTACCATTGGACACGATAGTTCAGAGTGACCTTTCTTAGCACAAACAATGCATAAAACATCAGAATGAACAGCTCTACTTTCAGTAATCGTTTCTGTAAAACCAAGACCTCTTTTTCCAGTGTTACTGTTTCCATAAATCATAGATGCATATTTACTTCTTTCCATTCCATTAGAAATAAAGTTTTGAAAAAATTGTTCATGCACATCAGATCAGATTCACAAACAGTTTTGGAAGTGGAACATATATTACTTTTGAGAGTTTGGTTTTCAGATTTGAGTCTTGCAACTTCAGTTTTAAAATCTTTGTTTTCAGTTGCATACTCAGAATTTCTATTCTTTAAAACTTGGACATCTTTGGTTAGATTTTTCTTATCTTCCCTAAGAGTTTTCAGTTTTAAAGAAATCTTATTGTTTGCATTTAACAAATCTTTTACAGTATCAATTAACTCAGATTTAGGGAGATCAGAAAATACCTTATCGTCTTCATCTTCTGATTCTGTTCCAGAGCCTGAGCTGTATCCAGAACTTGAGTTGGTATGAGCCATCAGAGACAGAATTGCTTCCTCTGATGTGCTTCCAGACTTGCTTGAATGACTACTTCATTCATTCTTCCTTCTGCCTGTTTTTCTTTTTGAATTCGGGCCTTTATGAAGTCCAGAGGCAGACCTGATGTGTGCCATCATTGCTGTTTCTGCCTCTTCTGCATCAGACGATTCTTCCTCTGATTCTGATACATCCTAGGCTGCCATCAGACCCTTCTTTCTGAATCTGGGATTCTTCTTGTGATGTTTGCCTTTTTCCAGATTTGGACATTCTGACTTGATATGTCCAGGTTCATTGCATCCATAACAGATGATGTTCTTCTTGTTAGATTCTTCCTTATCTTTGTTGTTATGTTTCTTCTTGGAACCTCTCCTCTTCCTGTTTTCCCAGATCTTAACCATCTTCTGATTCTGATGCTGCCTTTGCAGCTTTCTTCTCTTTCGACTTGAGGGCCAGATTCTTCTTCTTCTTTGGTTCATCTGCTTCCAGTTCTATTTCATGAGAAGGGGGGTTGAATTGTGTTTGACTAACTTGATTACTTTTCCTGTTTTTACACTTTTAAAACAAAACTTGACGAATAAAAAACGAGTTAGCAGCAGATATAAAGTAAAAATAAAACTCAGAATTTTTATACTAGTTCACCGTTAACGAGGCTACGTCCAGTCCCTTCACCTTGAAGGATTTCACTAATTCAAACCTTGAATTACAACCGTTCTACTGACCTCCAAACCAGTCTTCTAAAATAGTCTAACACTCCTAGACTATTGAGGAATACAACACCTGTCTTCTCCTGCCAATCTGACAATCCCAGATTGTAGAAGGAATTACAAAACTTTGAATCTAATTGCCAAGTAATCTGCTACCCCTTATGACTCCATCAGATTGTAGACTCTACTTCAAACACTTAGATTTAACACAAAGGAAAGAAAATAACACGAGTGCTTGCTTCTTGAAAGCTAGAACTCACAATTAACCTCACTGAAAACTTGAGTGTTTGCTTTGGAAGTGTATGACTCTTTTTTGATTTTCGATGCAAAGTATTCTGCCTTGAGCCTCCTTTTATATATGCCGGTTAGGGCCTCTTCCAAGCTTAATTTCGAGCTGAATCTTGCTGGATTCTCTTGCAAAAATAACTTGACCAATTGAGATTCATTTAAATAAAAAACATATCTTTTTTAAGCTTCAGATTTTCTTTCAAAATAAACGGCCAATCAAGTCTTTAGTTTCTTCCCGCCAACAGCTTCTGTGTTCCACTATACTTCACTTTATTTTTGTAATAAATCTTTTTAATACTTTGATCAAAATCAATTAAAATCTCTACCATTAATCCTCATGATTAAATCTGGACCATTTGATCTTCTGCGCTAGTCCACATCTGGACCATACTAATTGATATGTTGTGATCCTATGATTTCGGCCATCCCTGGACCACACTTCCTAACCTTCTGATCTGCTGATCTCGGCCATCCTGGTCCAGCAAACTGATCTATTGTGATCCTCTGATTTCGGCCACTGCTGGACCACACATTCTGACCTTCTGATTTCGGCCAACACTGGGCCATGGTCTGATCTTCTGATCTCGGCCAACACTGGGCCAAATACTTAAATCTGAACCATTGATCTGAAAATCTTCCCTCTGATCTGGACCAATTCTGGACTTGGTCTGGATTAAACTGAAATTAAATCTGAACAAATAATATTTGAGTCTGGATATTTTACCTTCTGTTTTGGATCAGTTCAGGATTATCTGGAGATCATTTCTTCTGGTCTGGACTTAGTTTCATACCCTGAACCATGCTATCTTCTGGTCTAGGTCAAATCTGGATTAATTTCTTTGTTCTGGACCGATTAATTTACCCTATGATTAAGTCTGGATCAAGTCTAAGTTGTTTATTATTTCACTGCCAGGTCATCTTCTGGTCAAAATAACTTCTGGAATAAATCTGACATTTGACATCTTCTAGTCTGGAACAACTCTCCCTATGGCAGGCTTCCTTCTGGTCTGGACTCGGTCTCATTCTGACTTTGCTTCCTTCTGATCTGGGCCAGCAAAGATATCATCTGGTAGCGTTTTGACATCCTGGTGTATCCTCTGGTAATTCCAGGATGCATTCTGGATGCTTTTTCTGCCTTTGCAAACTTCATTTTCTGGTGGTATTTAATGTAGTGCTTTTGTAATAATTCAAGGTACAAAATAATTCAAAATAAGATTACATGGAGTGCTTTTGTAAACATCAAAATCCTAAGTATTTAGAACCAACTTGGTTCCAACAATTTATATCACAGTAACAAACATATCCATGGCATATTATATAACATGATGATAAATAAGGATGCTCAATTTGAAATTTCATGACATGTATGCCTTTTCAAACAACAACCAATTAATATGGAAAACATGTTGTAAGTACAACTAACAGTTCAGCAATCACAATCATTCATCAGAAATTCAGATTTTATAAAGTACTTACACCCATCAATTTTCAATCATCAACATATATCCAAATCGTGACCCACCGGTCAATCACCCCGATGCAATATGTATATGCTCATGTATTCAACTTCTTGGAATTACCAAGGTGCAGTCGCTCACAGACCAGCACAATTTAAATATGTTTGACTTTAATGGCCCTCAAGACCAGGGTGCAATCGCTCAACAGATCAGCACCAGTGTAGTCGCTCAACAGACCAGCACGTTTTACATATACCAAGGTACAGTCGCTCAACAGACCAGTACCAGTGCAGTCGCTCATCAAACCAGCACTCGTGCAATCGCTCAACAGATCAGCACGTTTTTGCGCATTTCAGGGTACAGTCGCTCAACAGACCAGTACCAGTGCAGTCGCTCATCAGACCAGCACTCGTGCAATCGCTCAACAGATCAGCACGTTTACGCATTACTCTGTGGCCCATCGCGGGTACCACCTGACTATGCAGTGCATGAACATGCAATGTTTTCTCTTCACTGAAAACAGTATGCAACATAAGTAAAATTTAGCCTTTCCATCATTTTCCCAAAATATCTCAACACAATTAATTTCATTATCATCACATCAATAATTAACATTCAAGTATCTCATCAATACCACTTCACATTATCTCAAAACTCCATTCTTAATTATCATAAGTCTTCCCAATGTTCCCTTGACTCTTAAAATTCATAAAACAGTGTTTAAAATATAGATTTTTGGAAAAACACGAATTTGTATTCGAATACAGCTTCCTTGTATTCGAATACATAAGCCAAAACAGTGCAGAATCAACACTCTGTATTCGAATACAGCTTCCTCGTATTCGAATGCAGAAGTTGTCATAGTGCAAAATCAGTATTTTTCACAACATCAGTAAAGATCTCAAAATTTTCATCATTACCACTTCAAACCATCACAAAAACTCCATTTTAAATCATTTCAAACCTTCCCAATGTTCCCCAACACTTAAAGTTCACATGACAGTGTCTAAAACTTGATTTTCTGGAAAAAAACGAATCTGTATTCGAATACAGCTCCCTTGTATTCGAATACATAAGCAAAAATAGTGAAAATCAGCATCCTGTACATTAGTAAAGATCTCAAAAACTTCATCATCACCACTTCAAACCATCACAAAAACTCCATTTTAAATCATTTCAAACCTTCCCAATGTTCCCCAACACTTAAAGTTCACATGACAGTGTCTGAAACTTGATTTCCTAGAAAAACACGAATCTGTATTCGAATACAGCTCCCTTGTATTCGAATACAGAAGCAAAAATAGTGAAAATCGGCATCCTGTAATCGAATACGAGGGTGTTGTATTCGAATACAGATGCGAATACAGTGTTAAAATTTCACTTCTGTATTAGAATACGACAGGGTCGTAGTCGAATACAGATGCTAAGTCAGAAGCAAAAATCCTTCATTTGTATTCGAATACAGAAGCTCGTATTCGAATACAAGTTCAAAAATTTGAATAAAACAGAAGCTTTTCAGGTTGTATTCGAATACACTCATGCCGTATTCGAATACACCTTCGAATTCAGTGAAATTTTCCTGAAACTTCAACAGGTTTTCAAACTTTCTCCTTTGAAAAACCAACACAACACCAAAACAGATTCAACATTCTTTTGAACCACAAAACTCAGGCATTTTTCATCAAGAACAGATTGTCCAGAAAAGCACTTTCATCATTTTAAATCCTTTTCTTTTGAAAACATCATCAACACCAGAATCACCCAAAGCAGAATGTCAACCCCCACAAAACAGACATTTCTACACGTTTACATTTGGATCATTTCTCAAAACACATGCAAGGTATTTTCCAGTACTCTTACCCAACCAAAACAACATGCAAAGTATTTTCCAGCTTTCTCACACAAACAGAACAACACTGATGTATTCAGCCAAAATAGCAAGCATCACATATCATCAAACATCAACATAATGCATTTCTCGCATTTTATAACAACATACAAAATAGTTTTATGAACATGCATTTTGATCATCTTCAAAATAACATGCAAAGCATTTTTCAGCTTTCCCATACAGACAAAACATGATTGAGGTAACCACCAAAACAGCAACATCTCAGATTGTTAAAATCTCAACAGAATGCATTTTTTTCATCCTTCAAAGTGACATGCAAATCAGTTTTTCTTCAAAAACAGTAATGAAACAACATTAATGCCATAACAGTATGCATTTACAGCCCTAATGCAAACTAGAAAGTGGAAGGTACCCTTACCTCTATTGCGTTTCTGCTCCCGTTCACGTTTTCGCGACAACAGTCGACGAAGTTTCCGTTTGCGTTTGCAGCTACCAGAGTGGGTTCTTTAGCTCCGTAATGAGGAGAGGAACAACTTTTGTTCTTGGTACTTGGTGTTTTGGTGCTTGGATTTCCATTTAATCTCACTTTTGAGCAACTTTTTTTTTTAACGAACATAAATCAGAATGGGAAGGGAAGAATACGGTCACTGTTACATGCAATCTGGAGGAGGAAGTGTTTTTTGCATTTGCTCTGCCCTCTCCGTCCATATATAGGCACATCTATGTGCCACCTCATCAAAAATAATATTAAAATATTGCTGGACCCTTCAGCACTTAACCGGTTTTCGTCGCAATTAGCAGATAATCCCTTAATTAACTGCCCGATAATTTAATTACTCGTAATTAAATTAATTTACTCTTCATCCAATAATCTTAATTCACCTTCCAAAATAAATATTTATATATATATATATATATATATATTCACTCAAAACATACATATATTAAATATTTTACAAATATCCCCAAAATACACTTAATATTAATTCCATAATTAAATTTTAAATTTAAGGGTCTTACACCAATCATGTCTTTAGTTTCATCCCGCCAACAACTTCTGAACTCCCATACGACTTCACTTTATTTTTGTAACAAATCCTTTTAATACTTTGATCAAATTAAATTAAATCTCCACCGTAATCCTCATGATTAAATCTAGACCGTTTGATCTTCTGAGCTAGTCCACATCTGGACCATACTAAGTGATCTGCTGTGATCCTCTGATTTCGGCCAACCCTGGACCACACTTTCTGATCTTTTGATCTTCTGATCTTGGCCAACCTAGACTTGCAAACTCATCTGCTGTGATCCTCTGATCTCGGCCAATGCTGGACCACACCTTCTGATTTCGGCTAACACTAGGCCATGGTCTGATCTTCTGATTTCGGCCAACACTGGGCCATATACTTAAATCTGAACCATTGATCTTGATATTTTTCCTCTGATCTGGACCAATTCTGAACTAGGTCTGGATTGAACTGAAATTAAATCTGGACAAATAATATTTCAGTCTGAACATTTTACCTTCTATTTTGGATCAGTTCTGGATCAAATCTGAAAATCATTTCTTCTGGTCTGGACTTAGTTTCATACCCTGAACCATGCTATCTTCTGGTCTGGGTCAAATCTGGATTGATTCTCTTGTTCTGGACCCATTAACTTATCCTCTGATTAAGTCTGGATCAAGTTTGGGTTGTTTATCATTTCACTGTCAGGCCATCTTCTGGTCAGAATAACTTCTGGACTAAGTCTGAATTATGATTCCTTCTGGTCTGGATCAAGTCTCCCTATGGCAGGCTTCCTTCTGGTCTGGTCCATGTTTCCTTCTGACTTTGCTTCCTTCTGATCTGGGCCAGCAAAAATTTCCTCTGGTAATTTTAGGATGCATCATCTGGTACCTTCTAGATGCATTATCTGGTGTCTGCATCTTCTGCCTCTGGAAACTTTATTTTCTGGTGGCATTTAATGTAATAATTCAATGCTCAAAATAGGATTACATGGAGTGCTTTTGTAAACATCAAAATCCTAAGTACTTAGAACCAACTTGGTTCCAACACAATGGCCAAATCTTCATTCACATTAGCGGGAGGTGTGAAAAACTCTCCATAACATGGGATGCCCAAAAGACCTCTAACATTGTCAAGAGTAATAGTCATTTCACCTAATGGCAGGTGAAATGAGCTGGTCTCTGCGTGTCATCTCTCAGCAAAAGTAGATATCAGATTACCGTCAATCATCTGCAAACTACATTGTTGCAGAGGACGTAACCCAGATATAGTAATCCAATGATCTATTTGAGCAGGTAATACATATCTGATATCAATGAATTTATCTTGCTTTTTGCTATTCGAAACAACTTTCAAGGCACGTCTATCATGTTTAATTAAAATAATACACAATAAATTATAATATAAATATACAACTAATTCATTAAACTCTAATGAACTATACTATAAATATATTAAAATATACATATAAACTATACTATAATTAGCTTTGTATAAACTAAACTATACCTATCCTGCATTTGAGTTCCTAAAATCAGCATTGTAATAAACAATACTATAAATATATCAAAATATACATATTATGCTATATTATAATATGTAATAAAATAAATTATTTACTAACCTGTCCATTCCACACTTTAACTGCAATGTGGTGCTCGTAGTCCTTAAGGTCAGAAAGATCATGAGGACCTCCAAGAAATAAAGGTTGTTCAGGCTGATGATGGTGATGCACGTTATCTTGGTGTTGTCGATCCTGTTGATCATTAAACACATGATCTTGTTGCTCAAACTCAGGCTGAATATTATAATCCTCATGTTGCATCTCTTCATCCCTTTTACTCCTTTTCTTAACGACATCTCTCCTATTAGATTGTGTAAGAGGTCGAACTCGAGAATGTTCAACGGTGTTTTTAGCTCCTCTGGTCCTCACTGGAAAAAATTGAATGAAAAAAAATAAAAAATAAAAAAAATGTAAAAAAATTTATAAAAAAACTTTGTTCTAGAAATTTGAAATTTCCGGTATTGAAAAACAACTACCAGAAATTTCAAATTTCCGATTGGCACTCCAGGAAATTTAAAAAACGAGGAGGGGGGTTGAATTTTTTTTGCCAAAGTTGAATACTTTTTGCTGATTTGATGAAAGTTGATATAAATTACTTGGAGAAGAAGCAATCAGATTTAGCAGCAGCGGATAATAAAAGCATAAGTATTTGGACCCATAGATTTATCCTGGTTCACCATTAGCTTGGCTACATCCAGTCCCCTCATTTAGAAGGCTTTATTCCACTAATTCAAACACTTTGAATTACACAACACCTAACCCTCCAAGCTAGTCTTCCCAAACAACCTGACAACCCCAGACTTTTGAGGAACAACAACACCTTGACCCTACAAGCCAAGTCTTATCCTACCAATCTGAAAACCCCAGATTGAAGAAGGAACTTACACCACCTTGACCCTACAAGCCAAGTCTTCTCCTAACAATCGAACAACCTCAGATTGAAGAAGGAACTTACACCACTATCGGGTTGGATACAAAGGTTTGGAACTTGAGTAGTTGTTTCTAGAAAGTTGATTATAACAATGACTCTCTCACTCTAAGAAAAGAACATTTAGAAAATGTTTCTCTTTCGCACAAGTGTTTCTCTCTTTGAACTCTAAGATGAATTTGTATTTTAAGTTTGAGTTTTTCTATTTTTGATGATTTGTTCTTCAGTCTATTGTATCTATTTATATATGAGATTTCGGCTTTTACTTGGTCCAAGTTTGATTTTGAATTGCATTTTGCTCAGATTTCTTATCTAAATTATTCAACTTGATTATGTTCCTTTTTAAATTTGAATCAAATCTTCTTCTGATTTAAATCAAATCTTCTTCAGACTTTGATCAGATCTTCTTCAAATTTCAATCATGTCTTCTTCGAATTTGAATCAAATCTTCAATGAATCTTGACCATGTCTTCTTTCATACTCTGATGTTTGCCTCGGATGGTATCCTCTGATAATGTCCTTTGATTCCTGCCTCTAAAGGTATCCTCTGATTTTTGCCTCTGATGACATCCTCTTATTTTTTTCTCTGATGATATCCTCTGATTTTTGCCTCTAGTGATATCCTCTGGAGGCATCCTCTGGTTTCATCTTCTGGTGACATCCTCTGGTGGCATCCTCTGGTGACATCCTCTTATGGCATCCTCTGGTGGCATCCTCTGGAGGTATCCTCTGGTGCCATTCTTCGAAATCAAATATATTATTCTCATAAAATACTTTAGTTAACATCAAAACTTTAAGTGTAAAACCAACTTGGTTCCAACAATCTCCCTATTTTTTATGATGACAAAACATGTATTTTTGATAACCACTTTTCTTTCCATTTCTTTGACTCCCCCTAAGCCTAAGCATCAGTTTCTCCCCATTTTATATCTTTCTCATATATCTTTCTCCCCCTAAGTATAAGCCTCACTTTATCTTCTCTTTATCAAATATCTTATCCCCCTTTTGTCATCAGACAAAAAGGCATGAAAGTGATTTTTCTCCCCTTTTTATTTTGCATACATGTGTAGGGTTTAGGACAAAATTTTTTTAATAACATGAATATGACATATTACAAGAAAATATAAAAACTAATTTAAAACTAAACTATGTTGAAGTGATTACACTATCAGTCAGAGATGAATGTAAGGTTTAAGTTTTTCTTGATGAAGTCAAACCTATCTTCAGGTAGTGGTTTGGTGAATATGTCAGCCCATTGGTGTTCAAGTGCAACAAACTGAATGTTCAGTTCCCCTTTTTGAACAAAGTCTCTAATGAAGTGATGTTTGATCTCTATGTGTTTAGCTCTGGAATGAAGTCTAGGGTTTTTGGTTAGATTGATGGAAGAAGTGTTGTCACAATAGATGGGAATGTTGGTTTTCAGAATTTTGTAGTCTTCCAGCTAATGTTTCATCCAAATGAGTTGAGAACTGCATCCATCTGCTGAAATGTACTCAGCCTCTGTTGTTCACATTGCAATAGTGTTTTGTCTCTTACTTGACCAGGATATTAAGTTGTCACCTAAAAAGGTGTAGTTTCCACTTGTGCTCTTTCTCTCAAGTTTATCTCCAACATAGTCAGAGTCACAGTATACACTTAGTTTGTACTTAGGAGATTTCTTGTAGAACAAGGTAAGGTTAGTAGTGCCTTTTAGGTATCTAAGGATTCTCTTGACAGCAGTTAAATGTGATTCCATAGGGTCAGATTGAAATCTTGCACATACACATACACTAAACATGATGTCAGGTCTAGAAGCAGTAAGGTAAAGTAGAGATCCTATAATTCCTCTATAGGTTTTTTGATCAACTTTTTGCCCTGAATTATCTTTTTCAAGTGAGAAAGTGGGGTCCATTGGTGTAGCCATAGGTTTGCAATCACTCATCTTAAACTTCTTGAGAAGCTCTTTTGTATATTTCGTTTAATGAATGTATATACCTTTTTGACTTTGCTGAATTTGTATCCCTAAGAAGAACTTAAGGTCTCCCATCATACTCATTTGAAATTCATGCTGCATTAATTGAGAAAATTCTTGGCAAAGAGTGCCATTAGTAGATCCAAAAATAATGTCATCAACATAAACTTGAATAATAAGAATGTCATCTTCTATTGATTTTTTAAAAAGTGTATTGTCTACTTATCCTCTTTCAAAGTTGTTTTAGACCATACAAAGATTTTCTAAGTTTAAAAACATGATTTGAAAATTCAGAACTTTCAAAACATGGGGGTTGTTTAACATTGACTTCTTCACTTATATAACCATTTAGAAAAGCACTTTTAACATTCATTTGAAATAATGTAATGTTATTATTTGCAACAAAAGAGAGTAGGATACAAATAGCTTCTAACCTGGCCACTGGAGCAAATGTCTCAATGTAATCAATGCCTTCTTGATGACTATAGCCTTGTGCAACAAGTCTTTCCTTATTTATAACCACTTCACCTTTTTCATTTAGCTTGTTTCAGAAAACCCACTTGGTTCCAATAATGTTCTTTTCTGGTCTTGGTACTAGATCCCAAACATCATTCCTCTCAAATTCATTTAACTTTTCTTGCATTGCAAGAATCCGCCCATTATCTGCCAAAGCTTCATCAATAGAGGTAGGCTCAATTGATGAGAGTAAGCCAAACAAACTGGTGTCTTTAAGTGATGATCTGGTCCTTAAAGGATCACTTGCACTTCAAATGATTAGAGTTTCAGGATGAGATGACTTGTACTTCCATCCACATCTTTCTTCTGACTTATCTTTAGATTCATCCTTTGAAGATTTGTCTTATACTTCTGATTTGCTTGAATCATCTACTTTTTCAAGTTCTTCTGGTTTGTCTGCATCAGCTTCCTTTGGTTCTAGTAAACCTGCACTATCATCATCTTGCTTTGACTTTTCACGGTCAAGCTGTTTGTCATCAAATTTAACATGTATGGATTCTTCCACAATATTAGTTTCCCTATTAAATACTCTATAAGCCTCGGATCTTCCAGAGTAACCAATGAAGGTACACTTTTGATATCGAGAATCAAATTTTCCAAGGTTATCTTTGATGTTCAACATATAGCAAGTACAACCAAATTGTTTAAAATAAGAGATGTTAGGCTTTTTACCTTTCCACAATTCATATGGTGTTTTATTCAATATGGATCTGATATATAATCTATTTTGAATGTAACATGCAATATTAATTGCTTCAACCCAAAGGTGTTTTGCAACATTCATATCATTTAACATGGTTCTGATTTGCCATTTCTTGGAGTGATCTATTCGTTCTTTCTACAACTCCATTTTGTTGGGGTGTTCTAGGAGAAGAAAAGTTGTGAGAGATTCCATTCTTATCACAAAAACATTCAAAGAAACATGTTCCCAAATTTTCCTCCATGATCACTTCTAATTGTTATAATCTTAAGACCCTTTTCATTCATGATTTGTTTGCAAAATATGATAAACACTTTTTGGGATTCATCCTTACTTCTTAAAATTTTTACCCATGTTCACCTAGTGTAATCATCTACTATAACAAAGCCATATTTGTTTCTACTTAGAGAGGCTGTTTTCACTGGTCCAAATATATCTATATGTAAGAGCTCAAGGGGCTTTGAGGTAGAGACTGAGTTTTTAGGGTTAAAGGAGTTTTTTTGTTTGTTTTCCCTTTTGAAAAGCTTCACATATAATTTCAGTTTTGTAACTAAGCTTAGGTAGACCTCTCACCAGTTGAAGTTTATTCAGTTTTGAAACTAATCTAAGGTTTGCATGAACTAATCTTTTGTGCTAGATTAGTTTCTCTTCATTTACTGACATAAGACACTTAAACTTTTGTTTCTTTAGACTAAACAGATTTATCTTATAAATGTTGTTTTGCCTATGACCTGTAAAGAGTACAGATCGATCCTTCTGACTAATTGCCTTGCATGTTTTTTGATTGAATATAATATCATAATTATTATCACTTAACTGACTAATACTTAATAAGTTATGCTTAAGACCTTTAATAAACAAGACATCTTTAATAGAAGGGGAAGTACCATTACTAATTGTGCCTTGACCAATGATCTGGCCTTTTTGCTTTCCTCCAAAAGTCATTGTGCCTCCTTTGCTCAAGTTTAGTTCTTGGAACATAGACTTTTCTCCTGTCATATGTCGCGAGCATCCACTGTCCAGGTACCATGATTGGTGTTGTAACTTGATTGCTGAGGACATCTGCAACAAAGATAATTTTGTTCTTAGGTATCCAAATCTGGTTGGGTCCTGGTTTTTTAGTCTTGAAAGGTATCTTGTCTTTCCTTTTATTTATCATGGGACAAGATAGTTTTAAGTGACCTTTCTTAGAGCAAACAATACACAAAACATCAGAAGAAATAAGTTTAGTTTCAGTTACAGGTTCTTCAAATCCTATACCTCTTTTACCATTGCTACTAACTCCATAAATCATATAAGCATATTTGCTTCTTTCTATACCATTAGCAAGAAAGTCTTGAAATACTTGTTCATGCATATCAGAATTACATATAGTATTTTCACTTGATGTTGAACTATGATTACTTTTTAGAGTTAGATTTTCAGCCTTAAGTTCAACAATATTAGTTTTAAGAGCTGCATTTTCTATTTTACATTATGCACTTTGATTCTTTAAAACATTGACTTCTTTAGTTAGAATTTTATTTTCTTTCCTAAGTGTTTTCATTTTTAATGACAATTTGTTATTAATATTTAAAAAATCATTAATTGCAGTAGTTAAATCAGATCGGGTGAATTCAAAAAATACCTCTTTTTCTTCATATGTCGATTCACTTCCAAAGTCAGAATCTATGTTGGATCCAGAGGCAGAGTTGGTGTGAGCCATCATAGCCAAATCTGCTTCTTCATCATTAGAAGATTCATCATAATCATCCCATGTAGCCATCAGATTCTTCTTTTTGGGTATGGAATTTTTCTTCTAGTGTTTCCCTTTCTCTATGTTTGTAGATTCTAAGTTGATATGTACAGGTTCATTACATCCATAGCCGATGATACTTTTCTTGTCATATTCATCATTTTCTCTTAGGAATGTTGTAATACCTTTTGGGAAATTTCTTCTTTCTGTTGTGCCACATCTTTAGAACTTTTCTGATTTTGAAAGCAATCTCCTCTTCCTCTGGGTTCAGATTCTGATTATCTGAATCACTATCTTCTGATTCTAATGTTGCTTTTAGAACCTTCTTCTGCTTGGATTTCAAGGCTAGGGTTTTGTTCTTCTTCTTGGGCTCATTGTAACACCCCGAGTTTAAAACACAGCGCGAGTGTATTTTTTTTTTAAAAACGAATACATAAATAAAAGAGTTTTCAGAATTACGTTTCAAGGAAATTAAAATCAATTCAAATTAAATATCATTCGACTTCGTAATCAAAAATAGTAAGGTAATTAGAACAACAACATCACCATTAAATCGAATGAGATATTTGGGAGAAATTGATCTTTATAATATGCTAAAATAAAGATACATCAAACTGGATTCTCAATCCACCAAAATATTCATCAGAGTGCAGAAAAGTTTTACAATAATTCCCAAAATAAATATTTACAACCACTGAGCTCAAAATCCTATACATAAGTCTACTCTGATCATACACTAAGCTATGGTAGCACGGTCTCCACCGCCTCATCCACAAGTCTTATCATCACCCGGCTGTCCATCCCTTTACGTAGCCCACAATGTAAAGATCAAGGAACATTAACGACGTTCCCTGTCGTTAGTGTGACCGTCGGGGTACGGGTTTGATTCACATATGAGGGCAAAGCCCAATTTTCCACAATAATTGTAAAGGGTCACCAACCGAAATTAACAATTACCACATAGCATTTATATCAGCAATCACAAACATATTCATGGCATATCATATAATAATGATGATAAATAAGGATGCTCAATTTTGAAATACATGACATTCGTACTTTTCAAAACAGCAACCAAATAAATATGAAAATTATGTTGTAAGCACAAACATCAAATCAGCAGTCACACCAATTCATCAGAAATTCCAGAATCTATAAAGTACTTACACACAAATTTTCAAACATCACATACCCAAAACGTGACCCACCGGTCAATCACCCAACGCAATATGTATATGCTCATATATTCAATTTTCTTAGAATTACCAAGGTGCAGTCGCTCAACAGACCAGCACAATTTAACGGCCCTCAAGACCAGGGTGCAATCGCTCAACTGATCAGCACCAGTCCAGACGCTCAACAGTCCAGCACTCGTGCAGTTGCTCAACAGATCAGCACGTTTGACATAAACCAAGGTACAATCGCTCAACAGATCAGTACCTAGTGCAGTCGCTCAACAGACCAGCACTCGTGCAATCGCTCAACAGATCAGGACGTGGCTGCGCATTTCAGGGTACGGACGCTCAACAGTCCAGTACCAGTGCAGTCGCTCAACAGACCAGCACTTATATACCAAGGTACAATCGCTCAACAGATTAGTACCTAGTGCAGACGCTCAATAGTCCAGCACTCGTGCAATCGCTCAACAGATCAGCACGTGGTTGCGCATTTACTCTGTGGCCCATCGCGGGTACCACTTGACTATGCAATGCATGAATATGCAGTGTTTCACTTCTCTGGAAACAGTATGCAAAATAAGGAATTTCATGCCTTTCAATCATATTTAAAATAACTCAGCATAATCAAAATTATCATCATCACAAACATGACCAAACAGCCAAGTAATCATCAACATTTGAAATGTTTTCCCAACCTCTTGAAAATTTCAAACACAGTGTTAAAAACTGAATTTTCTGGAATTTACGAATCTGTATTCGAATACAGCTTCTCTGTATTCGAATACATAAGCCAAAAACAGAACCAGAATGATCAGCCTCAGAACATCAGAAACCAAACCAGAATGAGGATCATCAAAAGCAAAATAGAATGATTCACACCAAAATCATCATAAGCAAAACAGAATGATTCACACTAGAATCATCAGAAGCAGAAACAACAGCATGATTCATACCAGAATCATCAGAAACAACACAGAATGATTCATCTAGAATCATCAGAAACAACACAGAATGATTCATCCAGAATCATCTGAAACAACACAGAATGATGTTGGAACCAAGTTAGTTCTAAATAATCTGGATTTTGATGTGTACAAATACACTTGATGGAATCTTATTTTGAACTTGAATTACTATAGTAAAAACCATCAGAAGATGAATGTATCAGAGGATACATTCTGAATTTACAGAAGATGCATTTCTGGAATTATCAGAAGATAAACCAGAATGTCCAAAACCGACCAGAAGATAATTTTGGAGGCTTATATCAAACAGAAACAAAATCAGAAGAACATCTGGAAAACACCAGAGGGAAGCCTGCCATAATATGAATTGCTCCAAACAAGAATGATTCAAATATCAAAAGCAATCAAGAAGTTATACTGATCAGAAAATAGCCTGGCAGTGTAATTTCAACACAGTCCAGACTTGTCCAGAAGTGACCAGAAGATATCTTTGATGGACTATATCAGAGGGAATAAATATCAGAAGATTCTTTGGACCATACTAATGTGAAGCCTGCCATGTGTAGAGTTGTTGTAGGCCATAAGTTGTCAAAAGCAAGAAGTAATCCAGGAGATAATTTGACCAGAACATGGCATGACAGTCGAATTTTGAATAACCCAGACTTCATCCAGAATTGATCAAAAGAAACACAGAATGATTCATGCCAGAATCACCAGAAGCAGAAAACATGATGATTATCAAAATCATCAGAAGCAGGAAACATGATGATTATCAGAATCATCAGAAGCAGAAAACATGATGATTATCAGAATCATCAGAAACAGAAAACATGATGATTATCAGGATCATCAGAAACAGAACCAGAATCACAATGATTAATACCAGAATCAGAAAACAGAACCAGAATCAGAATGATTAACATCAGAATCAGAAAACAGAAATCCTTCCTCTGTATTCGACTACAGGGGCTCGTAGTCGAATACAAGTTTGAAAACTTGAGTAAAATAGAAGTTTGATAGGTTGTATTCGAATACACTCATGTTGTATTCGAATGCACCTTCGAAAACAGTAAAATTTTCCTAAGACTTCAACACATTTCAAACTGTTTTCTTTTGAAAAACCAACCTAACACCAGAATCATAATTACCCCTCTTTAGAAACCTCAAAACTCAGAACATTTTCATTAAACAACAACAACAGATTTTTCAGAAATAACACTTCCACCATTTTAAATCCCTTTTCTTTTGAAACCATCATCAACACCAGATTGTTTAACAAAACACAGCAAAAACACAGAATCACTAAAACCAGAAAGTCAACCACAAAACACTCCCACACAAACTAACTCAAGCATTTGGATCATCTCCAATACAACACCAACAAAGTCATCATTCAAACACAACAGAATGATTTCTTACTCAACACAACAACACAATCAGTTCCTTCACTAGAAACAGCAAGAACATCAACACAGTTTGATTTCCAAATCAGAATACAATGTTTTTCACAAACATAAACCAATAATCATTCATCACACATGCATTTACAGCCCTAAATGCAAATCTAGAAAGTTGGAAGGTGCCCTTACCTTAGTTACGTTCCCTTAACTCGTACGCTTCTGCGACAAAAGTCGACGAAACTCCCGTTTCACGTTCGCCGCTACGAAATTTAGTTCTTTAGCTCCACAACGATCAGAGGAATGACTTTCGTACTCGAAACTTTCTTATTCGACACTCAGATTTTCAAGAAAAGGGCTTTTGAGTAAACTGTTTTTCTTCACCAACACTCAGAAATATCAAAAGAAGAAGAAAATGATAAAGCAGAAACTGGCGCGTAGAGGAAAGAAGAAAGAGCTTCTCACTTAAATATCCACATAAATGCTGACTGACACAACAGAGGAAAAGGAGGAATTGTTTCTTTCCTCACAAATATCTACGCCACCTCACCCAACTCTTATATTAAAATAACTTTTGATCCTCCAACACTTAACTCGTCTCGTCGAAATTAGCAGAGAATATCTTAATTAACGGCCCGATAATTTAATTACTCGAAATTAAATTAATTTATCCATTATCCAATAATTTTAATTCCACCTCCAAAACAAATACATATATATATATATATATATATATTTACACAAAATATATATATATATATTGAATATTTTACAAATATTCTCAAAATACACTTAAAATTAAATCTGAATTTAATTTTAAATTTAAGGGTCTTACACTCATCTTCTTCAAGCTTAATTTCATGTGATCTGAGGGAGCTGATTAATTCTTTCAGCTTTAGAGTATTCAGATCCTTTACTTCTTGAATGGCAGTGATCTTTGGTCTCCACTTGGTTGGCAGGCTTCTAAGGATTTTCTTCACATGATCAGCAGTAGTATAACTCTTCTCAAGTACCTTTAATCTTGAGACCAGAGTTTGGAATCTGGAATACATTGTTTCAATGTCTTCATCTTCTTCCATCTTGAACAACTCATACTTTTTGACTAGGATGTTGGCCTTTCCTACTTGAACTTGCTTGCTTCCTTCATAGGTCAAAGTTAGATTATCATCAATACTCTTTGTTGTCTCTTTGTTGGTGCACTTGTCAAATTCCTTGAAGGTGATTGCATTTATCATGAATGTTTTGGATTTATGATGCATCTTCTACATCTTCTTCTGATCAACATTCACATCCTTTCTTGGAATTTCAATACCATCAGTATGTTGGAACCAAATTGGTTCTTTCAATTAAAGTTTTGATGTTTACAAAAGTATTTTATGAAAATCATATTTTGACTTAGAAGAAGTATGAAAAATCAGAGGATGACGTCACCAGATGATGTCATCATAGGATGACATCACTAGATGATGTCATCATAGGATGACGTCAGCAGAAGATACCTCCAGAATATACAAATCAGAAGCAAAAGATGTCATCAGAGGATGACATCACCATAAGATAAAAATGCCACCAGAAGATACGGCCAGAAGATATCACCAGAGGATACCAGAAGATATCACGAGAGGATCCCATCAAAAGCAAGAATCAGAGGATGTCATCAAAGGCAAACATCAGAGGATATCATCAGTCACAAGATATCATCAGAGGGAAGAAACAATGACTTCATCAGAGGATATTATTCTTGGCCGATATAAGAAGGAAGCAAAGTCCAGAAGGAGACTTGGTCCAGACCAGAAGACTTGGTCCAAACTTGGTTCAGACTTGGTCCAGACTTGGTTCAGACTTGGTCCAGATCAGAAGATCACACAGTCCAGATCATGAGACAGAATGGTACAGATCAGATCACATGGTCCAGACTTGGTCTAGATCAGCAGATCATACGGTCCAGAATTTAAATCATAATGCAGATCAGTGAAGACTTGATTTAAAGTTCGAAGAAGACTTGATTGAAGTTTGATAGAAATTTGATCAAAGTATTAAGGGGATTTGATTCAAAAATCACTAAAGACTTGAAGGAAATTCGAATGAAATCTGAAGCTAAAAGATATGGTCTGAAATTAAGAGAAACATGATTGGTCAACAAAATTTTCAAATGAAATCTGAAGCTAAAAGATACGCTTTGAAATTAAGAGAAATAGGATTGGCCAACACAATTTTCAAAGTAAATCTGAGCAGGATTTATCTCGAATTTAAGCTTGGACAAAGCCCTAACTGCAGCTATAAAAGGAGGCTTCAGGCCACAACATTAGGTATTGAAAAACACAAGAACTCAAGCTTCAATTCAAAGTCATCCGAGAGTTCAAAAGAGAGAAACACTTGAGTGCAAAAGAAATATTCTCTAAGTGATTTTTTGAGAGTGAAATTCAGTGCAGCAATCAGCTTTCCATAAGCAACAAAAGAGTGTGAAAGTCATTGCAACAATCAGCTTTCCAGAAGAAACTTTGTAAAGTTCCAAACCCTTGTAATCAAACCCGTTAGAGGTGTAGATTCCTTCTTCAATCTGGGGTTGTCAGATTGGTAGGAGAAGACTTGACTTGTAGGGTCAAGGTGTTGTTATCGTTCCTCAAAAGTCCGGGGTTGTCAGACTATTTAGGAAGACTGACTTGGATGGTCAGGTGTTGTAATTCAAATTGTTTTGAATTAGTGGATTAAAGCCTTCGGAGTGAAGGGACTAGATGTAGCCAAGTTAATGGTGAACCAGGATAAATCGATGTGTTCTTATGTTGTTATTATCAACTACTAAGTGTGATTATTTATTCATCAAATAATTCCCATCAACATTCAACAAAACAGCAAAAGAATTCAAGTTTGACAAACACAATTCAACCCCCCTTCTCGTGTTTGCACCTTCAATTGGCATAAGAGCTTGGTCTCAAGGCTGAGCACTTTACAGTGTTTGAGAAAAGATCCAAGGTTTCAACATGTCTGGATTCAATAAAGAATTTGTTGGAGAAAACATCAATAGACCACCTTTGTTTGATGGGGAACGGTTTGAGTACTAGAAGGACAGGTGGCTATACTGCTATACTGCTCCAGAAGATGCTGATGGTGTTGAAATTCCCAGAAAAGATTTGGATGTTAACCAGAAGAAGATGTTCAAGAAGCATCACAAATCAAGAACGTTCATGATCAATGCAATCACATTCAAGGAGTTCGACAAGTGCACTAACAAAGAAATAACAAAGCGCATCTATGATAGTCTGACTTACGAAGGCAGCAAGCAAGTCCAAGAAGCAAAGACAAACATTCTAGTCAAGAAGTATGAGCTGTTCAAGATGGAAGAAGATGAAGACACTGAAGCAATTTTTTCCAGATTTCAGACTCTGGTTTCGGGATTAAGAGTACTCAAGAAGAGCTATACCACACTTGACCACGTGAAGAAAATTCTTAGAAGTCTGCCAACCAAGTGGAGACCAAAGGTCACTGCCATTCAGGAAGCAAAGGACTTGAACACTCTAAAGCTGGAAGAATTAATCAGCTCCCTCAAGTCACATGAAATAGAGCTGGAAAAAGATGAGCCCAAGAAGAAGAACAAAACCCTAGCCTTAAAATCCAAACAGAAGAAAATTCTACAAGCATAACCAGAAGCAGAATCAGAAGACAATGATTCTGAGGACCAGAATAAGAAACCAGAAGAAGAAGACATTGCCTTCATAACCAAAAAGGTTCTGAAGATATAGCAAAACAGAAGGAAGAAGTTTCCCTAGAGGTATTCCAAACATTCCAACAGAGGAAATGATGAACAAGACAAGAAGAGCGTCATCTGCTATGGATGCAATGAACCTGGGCACATCAAATCAGAATGCACGAATCTGGAGAAAGGAAAACACCTGAAGAAAGACTCCATACCCAAGAAGAAAAATCTGATGGCAACATGGGATGATTCTGATGAATCTTCTGATGATGAAGAAGCTGAATTAGCAATGATGGCCCACATCAATTTTGCCTCTGGATCCAACATAAAATATGACTCTTGAAGTGAATCAAAAGAAGCAGAATTGGCTCTGATGGCCATATTCATTCTGCCTCTGGATCCGATATAGATGCAGACTTTGGAAGAAAAGAAGCAGAATTGGCTCACACTCATTCTGCCTCTGGATTCGACCCAGATGCTGACTCTGAAAGAGAATCAGAAGATGAAGAAGCAGAATTGGCTCTGATGACTTACACCAGCACTGCCTCTACATCCAACACAAACTCTGATCTAGAAGTGAATCAGAAACATAATTGGCTTTGATGGCTCACACCAATACAGCCTCTGGATCCGATACAAACTCTGATTCTGGAAGTGAATCATTAGAAGAAGAAAAAGAGGTATTTTCTGAACTTACCCGATCTGATTTAATTACTACAATGAATTATATTTTAAATATCAACAACAAACAGTCTTTAAATCTGAAAACACTTAGGGAAGAAAATTCAATTCTGACCAAAGAAATCGATGTTTTAAAGAATAAAAATGCAGAATGTGAAACAGAAAATGCAACTCTTAAATTTGATATTGCAGAGCTTAAGTATGAAAACCTAACTCTAAAAAGTAATTTTTGTTCACATCAAGTAAAAATATTGTAAGTAATTCTGATATGCATGAACAAGTTTTACAAGATTTTATTGTTAATGGTATGGAAAGAAGCAAATATGCTTCTATGATCTATGGAGTTAGTAACAATGGTAAAAGAGGCATAGGATTTGATGAATCTGTAACTGTAACTGAACATATTCCCTCTAATATTTTGTGTGCTGCTTGTGCTAAGAAAGGTCACTCAAAATTGTCTTGTCCCATGATACAATCAAGGAATGACAAGAAACCTTTCAAGACTAACAAACCTGGACCCAACTAGATTTGGGTAAGATAAAATTGTTTATCTTGCAGATGTTCTGAGCAACCAAAGTGAAACACCAGTCATGGTGCCTGGTCAATGGATGCTGACAATATATAAAGGGAAAAAGGTCTATGTTCCAACATCTACTAAACAGAAGCAAATTAACTCTGGTGGAAGAAGAATTGGTCAACACAATACATATGTTCAAAAAGACTGACTTGGAGGGTTAGGTGTTGTAATTCAAAGTGTTTTGAATTAGTGGATTAAAGCCTTCATAGTGAAGGGACTGGATGTAGCCAAGTTAATGGTGAACCAGGATAAACCGTTGTGTTCTTATGTTGTTATTATCTACTGCTAAGTCTGATTATTTATTCATCAAATAATTCCTATCAACATTCAACAAAAAAGCAAAAGAATTCAAGTTTGACAAACACAATTCAACCCCTTTCTCGTGTTTGCACCTTCACAGTATCCTCTGGAGCAATATAACCATCTTCCACCAAGTCCCAAAGTTCAGGATCTTCTGAAATATAGAAACTTCTCAGCCTGTCTTTCCAATACTCAAAACGTTCTCCATCAAACAGAGGTGGTTTGTTGATATTTCCTCCGACGGCTTCTTCACTGAATCCAGACATATTGAATCCTTAGATCTTTTCTCAAACACTGTAAAGTGCTCATCCTTGAGACCGAGCTCTGATACCTATTGAAGGTGCAAACATGAGAAGAGGGGTTGAATTGTGTTTGCCAAAGTTGAATACTTTTTGTTGATTTGATGAAAGTTGATATAAATTACTTGGAGAAGAAGCAACCAGATTCAACAGCAGCGAATAATAAAAGCATAACTATTTGGACACATAGATTTATCCAGGTTCACCATTAGCTTGGCTACATCCAGTCCCCTCATTCATAAGGCTTTAATCCACTAATTCAAACACTTTTAATTACACAACACCTGACCCTCCAAGCCAGTCTTCCCAAACAGCCTGATAGCCCCAGACTTTTGAGGAACAACAACACCTTGACCCTACAAGCCAAGTCTTCTCCTACCAGTCTCACAACCTCATATTGAAGAAGGAACTTACACCACCTTGACCCTACAAGCCAAGTCTTCTCCTAACAATCTGACAACCCCAAATTGAAGAAGGAACTTACTGTTGGAACCAAGTTGGTTCTTTCAATTAAAGTTTTGATGTTAACAAAAGTATTTTATGAAAATCATATTTTGACTTAGAAGAAGAATGAAAAATCTGAGGATATGAAAAATCTGAGGATGATGTCACCCGAGGATACTGTTGAAACCAAGTTGGTTCTTTCAATTAAAGTTTTGATGTTAACAGAAGTATGAAAAATCAGAGGATGTGAAAAATCAGAGGATGACGTCACCAGGGGATGTTATCAGATATGATGACGTTAGCAGAAGATACCTCCAGAAGATGTCACCAGAGGATACCTCCAGACGATACCAGAAGATACCTCCTAAGGATATCACCAGAGGATCCCATCAGAAGCAAGAATTAGAGGATGTCATCAAAGGCAAACATCAGAGGATATCATCAATCAGAGTATATCATCAGAGGGAAGAAACAATGACATCATCAGAGGATATTATTCTTGGCCCATATCAGAAGGAAGCAGAGTCCAAAATGACACTTGGTCCAGACCATAATGAACCATGTCCAGAAGGAGACTTGGTCCTGACCAGATAGAAACATTGTCCAGAAGGAAACTTGGTTCATACCAAAAGGAAACACAAGTCAGACTTGGTCTAGACCAGAAGATAGCATGGTGCAGAATAGAAGACTTGGTCCAGACTTGGTCTAGATCAGAAGATCAATGGTCCAGATCAGAAGATCACACAGTCCAGATCATGAGACAGAATGGTATAGATTATATCACATGGTCCAGACTTGGTCCAGATCAGCAGATTATACGGTCCAGAATTTAAATCATGATGCAGATTAGTGAAGACTTGATTAAAATTCGAAAAAGACTTGATTGAATTTTGATAGAAATTTGATCAAAGTATTAAGGGGATTTGATTCAAAAATCACTGAAGACTTGAAGGAAATTCGAATGAAATCTGAAGCTAAAAGATACGGTCTGAAATCAAGAGAAATATGATTGGTCAATTCCTTCTTTCACAGCTTCAACAAGAACAACATATTTTTCTTGTGTTGTTGATAATGCCACTATGTGTTGAAATTATCTTTCCAACTGAATGTGTTGTTGAACATTGTGAACACATACTTTGTGAGAGATCTTCTATCTAAATCTCCAGCAAAATCATAGTCTACAAATCCTTGGACTAGTTTTGATGGTTCTGAACTTTTGCTGTATTCCAAACACAAGCTTTGAGTTCCTTTTAAGTACCTTAGAAACCATTTAACTGCTTGCCAATGATTCATTCCTGGATTTCCGATAAACCTGCTGGTGATACTTACAACATGAGAAATGTCTGGTCTTGAGCAGACCATAGCATACATGATACTTCCTATAGCACTTACGTATGGAATAGTCTTCATATCTTCTGTTTCCAGATTTTTGTTTGGTGACATGGCTGAAGAAAGCTTGAAGTGAGCTGCTAGTAGAGAGCTAATTGCCTTTGATTCACTCATATTGAATCTATTTAGAACCTTCCCAATGTAGCTCTCTTGGGAAATTATCAGTTTTCCTTGTTCTCTAATTCTGATGATTTCCATTCCTAGTATCCTCTTGGTTGGCCCTAAATCCTTCATCTCGAATTCTTTCTTCAGCTGGCCTTTCAACTTTTCTATTTCTTTCATACTTTTAGATGCATGTCATCCACATATAACAGCAAGTAAATGTATATGTCTTTTGATACTTGTTTATAATACACACAACTATCAAAGTTACTTCTAGCATAACTTTGATTAAGCATGAATGAATCAAACCTCAAATACCATTGCCTTGGTGATTGCTTTAACCCATAGAGTGACCTCTTTAGTAGGCAGACCCAGTTTTCCTTCCCTTGAGTCCTAAAACCATCTTGTTGTTGCATTAAAATTATTTCATTCAAATCACCATGGAGAAATGTTGTTTTGACATCCATTTGCTCTAACTCCATGTCAAAGTGTGCTACCATGGCTAGAACTATTCTTATAGATGCATGCTTGACTACAAGAGAAAATATTTCATTGTAGCCTACACCTTCCCTTTGAGTGAATCCCTTTGCTACTAGCCTTGCTTTGAACATGGGTGGTTCAACTCTTGGAATTCCCTCATATCTGCATAACCGTATCATTGAGTGGGTTTTAATGTCATTCTTTCTCTATCCCTGATGAGGTTATAATCATCTAGTTCCTGTTCTAGAAACATATCATGTTATGATGGGTTTGTATCAGTCTTGTCTTGCTGTTCTGAAATGGAGAATGTTCTTGGTTGCTGCTGTTCTGAAACGAAGAATGTTTTGGGTTTTTGCTGTTCTGAAACGAAGAACGTTCTGGGTTTATGCTGATCTTTCTCCATTTCTGTAAATTGCTCCACCTCAAGATCAAACCTCCCCCATCTCCAGTTTGATGTGTACTTTCCTTTCCAGCCTTGATTAAGGACTTATATAGCTTCATGAAATTTAACATCTCTACTAATGATACATTTCCTACTTTTAGGACACCATATTCTATAACCTTTCACACCGCTTGGATATCCTACAAAATACCCTTTCTTTGCTCTAGGAACTAATTTCCCTTCATTTACATGGTAATATGCAGCGCATCCAAATACCTTTAGATGATTGTACTTTGCTGCATATCCAGTCCACATTTCTTGAGGGGGTTTTAGTTCAATTGCAGTTGAAGGACTCATATTTATCAAATAACAAGTTGTATGGACAGCTTCACCCTAAAACTGTGCAGGCATTCCTGCATTGGACAGAATGCATCTCATTTTCTCGAGCAAGGTTCTATTCATCCTTTCAGCTATTCCATTTTGTTGAGGTGTGTGCCTCACAGTCCTATGTCTGTTCACACCATGAGCTTTGGAAAAACTACTGAATTCCTCACTACAGAATTCAAGACCATTGTCTGTCCTTAAGGTCTTAATCCTCCTATCAGTGTTGTTTTCAATCATAGATTTCCAATCTTTAAAGGTTTTGAATGCTTCATCCTTACTTTTTAACAAATAAATCCATACATTCCTACTATAATCATCAAGAAATGTAATGAAATACTTGTTACCTCCATGTGAAGCAATATTTGCAAGGCCCCATAGATCACTGTGAACATATTCTAGAATTTCTTTTGAGCAATGTTTCCCTGTATAGAAATTGACCTTATGCATCTTTCCATACACACAATGCTCACAAAATTCAAGATCACCAATCTTGTCCTAACCTAGCATGCCTTGTCTGTCCAGAATTTTCATTCCCCTTAGACTTACATGTCCCAACCTTTGATGCCACAAGCTAGCTTTGCTTGATGTTTGAACTGCCATCGCTGACGTTCCTGTCACTGCTTGACCATTGAGAAGATAGATTCCATGATCTCTTTTTCCCTTCATGATTATCAATGATCCCTTTATGACTTTTAGATTGCATTTCTCTGCTTTGTATGAACAACCAGCTTCTTCCAGCATTCCCAGAGATATTAAGTTCCTTCTCAGCTCTAGAACATGCCCGACTTTTGATAAAGTCTTCATAGTTCCATCTTCCAGCTTCAAATTGATTGAGTCAATCCCAACTACCTTGCAAACTGATTTATTACCCATGATAACCTTGCCTCCATCAGTTTCTTTGTAGTCAATGAACCAATCTCTGTTTGAAGTCATGTGAAATGAACACCCTGAGTCAAGAACCCAATCATCCTCCAAGATTTCAGTTGAATTTGCCATAAGAACTTCTGTGATTTCATATCCTTCAGAGGCTACTGAAGCATTTCCATAATCATCATCACTAGTTGATCATTTCTTTCCTTTCCAATCTGGGCATTCTTTCTTGAAATGTCCCTCTTTATTGCATATGAAACATCTCATTTTAGACTTGTCCTTTTCTTTATTCTTGAATTGATTCTTCTGTTTTTTATTCTTTTTCCCTATTTTAGCCTTGACAAACAGCCCCTCGCCACTGCTTTCTTCTTTCCCATCTGACTTCCTCTTTAATTCTTTTGATATTAGTGCAGCTTGTACTTCTTCTAATGACAAAGAATCTCTACCATAAAGAAGTGTATCACTAGATTTTAAAGAGAGGTTGGTAATGAATTTATCAACAACAAGGCCTGATCTTCATCATCCAATTTTACATCAATATTTTCAAGATTTAACACAATCTTATTAAACTCATCCATATGATCTTCAATTGACCTCACAAGTTGCATCTTGAAAGTATATAACCTTTGTTTTAAGTATAAACGGTTCACGAGTGATTTAGTCATGTATAAAGATTCCAATTTAAGCCAAATACCTGCTGCCGAGGTTTCCTTTGACACTTCCCTTAGAACTTTGTCTCCAAGACTCAAGATTAAAGCACTATGAGCCTTGTTCATGATATCCTTCTTTTCCTTGTCTGAAAACGTGGATGCCATGTATTTCTCTCCTCCCAGTGCTTCTGCCAAACCTTGATGAACCAGCAACGCTTTCATCTTGAGACGTCATAACCCAAAATCATTTTTTCCGTCGAATTTCTCAAGTACATACTTTGTTGATGTCATCTTCCTGAATCGAAACCGAGCTCTTGATACCAATTTTTGTTAAAAACCAAAGATCAATGAGTTTCGCAGCGGAGATTGATTGAATTAAAAACGGAGATCGATCAGTTTTGAAAACGAAGAATAATAAATGATCTTCGTTTTCAAAACTGATCGATCTCCGTTTTTAATTCAATCAATCTTCGCTGCGAAACTCATTGATCTTTGATTTTTTACAACAGCTTTCTTCGTGGTTTGCTCTTGTGTGTTCATCAAAGTTCTATGGGCATGTAGATTAATAGTTGGCTAGATTTTTCTCCAACACATTGGAGGCCAGATGACGGTGGGATGTGACCACAAATGAGGACGCGGGCTGCTAAGGGTTGTTTGAGGGAAGAGAAGATGATATATATATATATATATAAAAGCAAGTAGTGATTAAAACATTACTGACATAAGTAAGAAGTGATTAAAGTTGTGGAGAAAATTAGTTATCTAATAAACTAACCCAAACACGGAGACAATGGAGACAAGTTGATAGGGAATAATTTTTGTTTAGGCTTTGCATTGAATCGTGCTATTCGAGTGGATAGTCTTAAATGGTTAATAAGTTTGAGTTATAAACCAGTTTTTTTGAAATAGTTTGAATATTGATCGAAACAATTTTTGATTATATTTTATTTATTTTTAGAGTAAATTTTAAACTATTAGAGTCTGGTTTTGGTGAAAACTGGACAATTAAAATCAAATAAAATATCACCAACAAAGAAAAAGAAAACCGTAGGCCATCCCAACTTTTATTAAAGTCTATAGAACTTTTATTGAGATTTAAAGGAAACTCTAAAATAAGGTCTTAATAAAAAAAATAGTAACCTTAATAATTGTAAGACATTTTACTTTTGAGGTCTCTAAATTAATTGTGCTAACAAAATATTTTAATTAAATATATAAATGGCGGTATTTTTTTATAACTGTTTAATCCTTTACAGTTGTACTATTTATATATTTATATACTTTTTTAAACCTAAATATACATTGAAAAAAATAATAAAATCTTGCTTTACTAGTTTGGCCCTTGCACGGCCCGGAAAACTGAAAGACTCAAGAGACACTGATGATTCAATAATTGAAAGGTCATTCAAAGAAGATAAAAGATCACTCGTGCAGTTGAAACATAAACCAAAATAGTGTTGAAATAACAAGAGTGTGAATCATGAAAATAAATATGACAATTTTCTTTCTCCAATACTTGATAATCAATTATGGGAAACTGACAAGCCAATTTGTAAATAAATAACTTGATAAAATTCATCATGCCATAAAATCCATGATCTATTATCTATTAGTGTGAGAGCACGGCTAAATATTTATTGAAAAATTATAAAAAAATTGATTTAAATGATAGTAAATAAATACGTGTTAGATTATTACGATATTATTTTATTAAAAGATAATGTAGATGAAATAACATGAATTAATTATGAAAATTAAATAAACATGAGAATTGAAAAGTATAAGCAAGATAATTATTTTATTATGAACTTTTGATGCATAAATATTTGTAAATTTTAAATCCTTTGGGCTCATGGTGAGAACAATCAAATGAATTGGTAAAAGAAGTCTCCTCAAGTTAATGGTTTGGTCTAGTGAGTAAAAAGACATATTATATCTCATTGCATGATGAATCCCTGTTAGTGTTATTAAAGGAAAATAAATGTAATTATCCTTGTAAGTATTCAATGAACTCTGAGATATTCTTTAGACTGAACTAAAGCACCAATCCCTATATTTTATTTTATTTTTAAAAATCTCCCCCTTTCACAATGATAGAGAAACAAAATGAAAAAACAAAAAAGTATTAAAAAAGTTTAGAAATAAAAAAAAAATGGTATTAAGACCGAATAATTGATAATGTCTTTTTTTAAAATAGATTGTACGTAGAGAAAATAAATGTAATGATTTGTCATCAATAAATATTTTGATTATGTAATCAATGGAAATAAATGTAATAATATTGTAAATAAAGTTATAGTCAGACCAAACAGAAAAAAGTTATAGTCATTTATTGATCAAATTAAAATTCAATTGTTTCGTGTATGAACTGTACACTTCAACTACTTTAAAAAATATTAATTTTTATTTAGAAGATATTAAAAAAAATTAATTAATTGATCGATAACAAATATCTGTCTCATATATTAACTGTATACTTCAACTATTTCTTTAATGAATCATTTTCATAAATCCAACATGAAAAATTAAAGTGGAAAAACATTTAGTTTTGTATTATTATTGTTCCCATATTTATGTTGTTGTTATTTTAAAAAAAAAATACTAATTTAATAAATTCTTTAGCAACAATCATTTGTGTCGTGTATGGTTTTTATAATTAATTCAAGGTAGTATATTATAATTATTATCATTTTTTAGAAGATATAAAAAAACTATTAAATTTGACTAATTAATTAATGAGAAATATTTTGTCATGTATATGAATTGTATGCTTGAAAGACTTCTTTGGTTACTCATTTTTAGAAAAACAATGTAAAAAAATTAAATTGTGAAAAAAGATTATAAATAGTATATTATAATTGTTCTCATTTTTATATTAACAATATTAAAAAAAAATACATTGATTTTAACTAATTTTTTAGTGATCAACATTTATCCTTGTATGGTGTTTATAATAAACTCAAATCAGTATATTATAATTGTGACACCCTAAACTCCAAAATAATATATATAGTATTTTGTACTAGAATTTTTTAAACTAAATTCGCAGCGGATAAAAAATATGTTTTCAAGAAAATAAGAATTTTTATAACTACTTTAGGATATCACGTTCATCTAAGTACACATGTAAAAATTCAACTTTATTCCTTAATTAAAACACTGCAATCTCAATGAACTTGATTTAACTATAATTTCTTGATTTAATTCCAAAAACTTACCAGTACTTATAAGGTTTTCATACAAAAAGTATTTTCTAATTAAATAAGTTAAAGTAAAATACAAATTACAACTTTTAATTCCCGATATCACTTATCAGCGAGGTTTCTCCCAAATTTGAACTTCAAAACTCATTAACTTGTAATAACTGCGATTTCGCAAACGCATAGTCAAACCAGTCAAACAAAAACAACGGAGGAGGTGAGTTTCGAAATCATATTGATAGTATAATATAAGTAAAAAGAACACACAATTAATCATAATAAATTGTATCATTATACAAACATTCTTCAAGGAAAAACATCACATTATAAAGTCAAAATCACTCAAGAGAAATCAATACATTTCACTATAACATCAAATCATCTGAGAAAAATTATTATCGCACACGATACATATTAATCACAACAAAACAATCACAAGAAGATGCATTACTTGATTAGGAGGCTTGATACTATGCCACCATCTCGGTGGATGGACAATTCAAATTGGTCTTGTCTTCATAGATCCCCTCAACTCAACCCGAGACACATATATGCGACAGTTGAGGTAAATGTGTGTTGCATGGTAGCTCCCAACATTTAGAGTGCTACCTCTAAGTCACCTAGGAATTCCCCACCTGAATACCTCCAAGGTCTAACAATCTTGCCCTAAGGCTCAACAGCAGACCACCACGATCAGACTCATTCAGTTGTACTTCCCCGGAATCACTAGACTTGTTAGGCCCTACCCATATGATGACAAAATAATCTCCACTTTAAAAATTCACATCAACTTCAAATATTCCAAACATCTATTTTCTCCCCTCGTTAGCCTAGACTACTCCATTAAGAGTATCATCTTTAGCACAACTTGGAATCATCACTATTTCATCAATTATGGGGTACTTCAATATCCTCATCACAAATTAATAACGTCACTATCATTAATCACATCTCATCACATAAACTCATCACAATTTTATAGCATCACTATCATTAATCATACATCATCACATAAACTAATCACAAATTTATAACATCATTATTATTAACTATACATCATCATAATCACATAAACTTATCAAAATGCATCCATCTTTTATTATCACATCACATAAATCTGTCTATTCAATCATATACATAAAATTCATTCGACACTCAATATCACAACAATATTAAATATCACACATTTAACGAAATTAAATCAATCAACAACTTATAAATATTTCTATATCACATTTTATTCTCACAATTTCCATATTTGTACATTAATTAATTTATTCCTCAAAGGGCTATTGCCTTACGTAGCGAGCCCCGAATGAATCGTTGGGAAATACGGTTTCCCATTCATCTACCAATATATTATACTAATGAATTCAAACGTTCTCTCACCTCTTACCTTATTTTGACTCTTTCACACACGAATACAACTCCACGAGCAAACGACATTTGTTTTTTGACTCTTTGTCCTTCAATCGATCTAACTCGACAGTTTATGAGTAAACGTCAAAAATAAATTATGAGAAGACACTCTAAAAACTAATTTCGAAATTCGTTCAAGGAAACTTATCATACATCAGAAAACCAATCAAAGAATAATATAGCCACTTTTCACACGATGGTTTTGGCGTTGGTTTCACTCAAATCGAACTTACGGACAGTGCAAAATAATTCTGTAAACGAAGAAGTCAGATATTTTAGAGAGAAATTGGGATCTGGAAAAGTATATTTAATTGAATAACTAAATGAGTGAAACAACATACTAAAATTTGAATGAAAACGGATAAAGTTTTCTGGAACAGTTATCGATTCGGTGCCAAACGATAAACTTATTGTTGATTTCCTCTTGCTTTTACGGCGGCCGGATACAGAAGCTCCCTTTCTTATTATTTTATTTTATTTTATTAACACGATTAGGGATTTAATTCCTTTACACACTTGGACCAAGCCTATTAGTCTCTTCATTTATTTTATTTATTTAAAACATAATTTCATTATTAAAACATTACTAATATTCTAAAACTAATATTTTATAAAATAAAATAATTAATCTTTTAAAATACATTAATAACCAAAACTCTCATATTCATATTAATTAGTAATCACTATAATTATAATTATTTTTCTAAATACTCACATTAAATTACTACCACCGTTAGAAAAATATTTGAAATTATAAAATAAATAAATATAACATCAACACTTTATATTAATTACTAATTCAAAATAAATATATATAAAATCCCAATGCCATAATAAGTATATAAAAAAAATCAAACACAATATTACTACTATCTCAAGATAATTATTTATAAAATAAATAACTAAAAATAGAAAATAGTTATAAATAATTGAAGTATAACTACCTACACACTTAACATCAGTCAAACGCATTGTAAAATATCACATTAATTGTGTACGCGCATATACACGTAAAATTGCCTAAAATCTTATTCTTTAAAATATTACACTAAAATACTATTTAGAAAAATATATAAAATAATAAAATACAATATTTGTTATTTATATTACTCATGTAGTCCAATATGTATAAAAGTAGCACATCATCTAAACCACCTATATAACAAAAACTAATCACGAAATTTATCAACATGTATTCTACAATAATTTTAATGCCAAATTAATTATTTAAAATCATATTTCATTAATAAAATAGTTTATTATAAAATTCGGGGTGTTACTATTAATAAAAAAAAATGAAGTTTAATTAATTGATTAGTGACAAATATTTGTCTCATATATGAATAGTACACTCTAATAACTTATTCAATGAATCATTCCCATAAATACAATCTCAAAAAATGAAGTGTAAAAAAATTATTGTTAATGTATATTATAATTGTAGTTGGACTACAATGTTATATAATTTTTTTTTTTATTCTTAATTATGGTAGTTGGACTAAAATATTAGTTCGCCACATTGTCGTACACAATCATTATTTTGAGTTTATATTTTTGAGTGACAAAGTTGATGTAGGTATTTTATATACAATAATTTTCTTAACACTCCATTTTTCAAAAGAAATAGATCTAATCAATTTAGAGTTTGACCGATAAAGAAGTAAAGTTTAATTAAGAAATATTTCACTCGTGATTCATACTTGAGTTCTCATAAACAATATATAATAATTTTACAATAGAATTAATGAATTATCTAGATGGTGAGAAAAAAATTGGAACCTTTTTTAAGATTTATAATATAGGTGTACTCATTTCATTTAAAGGGTCATACTCTCTTGCATATTAAGAGAGTTCTTGTTAAAAAGATTAAAAATGAATTAAAAAAAAATTGTCTTTAAAAACACACCTTTTAAAGTTTAAAGTACTGAAATCACAATTTTCAAGATGATATTAATATATTTGATTTTTTTTATTTCTTTCATACTCACTTAAAATAAATTATATTTGATTTCTTAACGTGCGTCAATTGTTACCATTTGTCAACATTAAACCATATTATTATATATTGAGTTAAATAAGTTTTTAGTCCTTATAAAATTTAATTTTTAATCCTTGTAAAAAAATTTCAACTTTTTACTCCCTAAAAAAAAACATTATTTTATTTACTTTTAGTCCCTATTTTGAAAAAATTTATAAAAAATTGATACTTTTAGTCCTTAAGAAAAGTTCCTATAAAATCAATATATGGAATGAAAGTTGATACATTTTTTTTAATGACTAAACTTGAAAGGTCATAATTTTGTTATGACTAAAATCATAACTCTTGTAAATTAAAAATAGAAAAATAAGAGATGTGATAGAGATATCATTGTGAATACTCAAACGAAAATAATTAAACTACCTTTAAAATCAAAGAAATAGGAAATGTGTCGTAGTGATAGGGTTGAAATGTAGAATTCAATTGATTCAAATCTCTAATAAGAGGAATATGATAAAATACCTTTCTTTTGAGTGATTTGTTGGTTTATTATATATTTTTGGAGCAAATTAGTTCATCTACATCTACAATATAAATAATTGTTTTGCATCAAGACAATAGTACACATGGCATTTAGATAAATAAAACATTTAATACTTCTCTGATGATGAACATTCTCATACTTTTGTCACAAACACTTAGTATTAAAAAAAAGTTTGTTTTTCAAATTAAATAGGCTATTAAGGAAATAAATTATATCATCAAAAACTAAAATACTAAAAGACATCAAATCAGGAAAAATCAGCATACTATTATGTCATTTTTATTATCCTATATCTGCCTAAAAAACTAAATCTCTCAATGAAAATATATAGCTCCACAATAAGTTTTTTTTTAAAAAAGTACTTAATTTTTTTTACGAATGAAAATGTACTCAATAAATTCTAAAAAAGTTAATAAATTACATTCCAGAAAATATCTACTTTAATTAAATATAATTGACCCATTACAATATTTTTTTCAAAATACAATTACTTCACAAAAGATGAAATAAAAAATCTGCATTTCATATTTTGCAACTGATGATATGTGATAGAACAATGCAAATTAAGAGGAATGAGGACCCAAAGAGTTGACCCCACTCACCCAAGTCACACACCTCACACACATTTAGTTTCTAGAATAATGAATGTAGAGAATAAAAGCTAGTTAATAACGTCTCTTATTTTACTGATATTCCATTAAAAGAATGAGAGAAGAAGAAATGGGAAAGACATTTAGTTTCAAGAAGGATGAATGAAGGGAGTAAAAGCAAATTAATAATGTCTCTTATTTTATGTTATAAGAAGGAGGGAATGGGAAGAAGAGAAGATATTCAGAAAATATTTTAAGAAATAAGTAGGGGAATTCTTTCTCTCGTTAGGAACAATTTTGCTCTGGTTTAGGAGTTCTTACAACTCTGGTTTAGTTTTTCTTTCAACATCCTTTCCCGATCTCGTCATTGTAAGAGATACTACTATGAGTTTTAAGAAATAATATACTTTTTTCATCAATTAAAATTATAAGTTCTATCATTGGTCTGACTTGCTGGATAGAGATAGAAGCTAGCGAAACCGAATACCACCAAAAATGTCTGACAAAGTTGAGGCTTTGGAGATACGGGGTTGAGATGGAAGGTTCGGTGCGCCAAACCTTGGATGAATTTCGTCATGCTATTTTGGAAGAGTTTGCAAAACTGTTGAATCGGCCTACACCTGGGGCGTTGTAGACAACCGATGAGCCAATTATGGAATACAAGATGGCGATGAAGAAGGTGGAGCTGCCGTCATTTGACGGTGACGATCCAATGGATGGATCACACGAGTAGAGACATATTTTGAGGTATAGGGAATATCTAAAGAAGTGAAGGGTCGTTTGGCGAAAATTAGCATGGACGGAGCAACCATTCATTGGTTTAATCTTCTACGAGAAACAGAGGATGACCTCACATGGTTAAAGTTGAAGAAAGCCCTGATTAAGATATATGGGGGAAGAAAGAGCAATAATCCATTCGAAGAATTGAAAGATCTTCAACAAACTGGAGATGTGGAAGAGTACATTTCAGATTTCAAATATTTCTCTTCCCAGGTTATGTGTCTCCCCGAAGAACAATACCTTGGGTATTTTTGGGTGGCCTCTGGTCAGAGGTACGTTTGCGAGTAAGGACTTCCAACCCTAAGACACATGTGGAGGCGATGAAATTGGCTCGTGATGTTGAAATAGAGTTACGAGGTGTGTTGAATTACAGAGGAAGTGGAGGTGGAAGTCGTTCGCAAAATTTGAAAGGGGGAAGAGAAGGAAATAATGGACTTACTAATAGAAACAGGTTTGTAGTGGGTCTTTTTCCAGGCCCAAACAAGGGAAATTCGAATTTTGGGCCAAGTAGGGGAACCCAATCCAGAAATACTCAAACTAGGTCAAATCCTAACCTGGAATTGAGCATGCAAGGATCCAACCTTAATCAGAACCAAACACGAACAAATGGCGATGAGGAGCGACGGGGGAACCACAAAAATCGCAATAGGGGAACCAAGCATCTTCCCTATTCTGAATTAATGGATCGTAAGGCACGAGCCCTCTGTTTTCGATGTGGGGAAAGATTCCATCCCCTTCATCAGTGTGCTGCAAAACAGTTGCGTTTGGTGATTATGGGAGATGATGAAGTGACAGACAATGCCGGTGAAGTCATAGGTATTGAACTGAAGGAAAGGGAGGAAGACGTTGCACTAAGATGCAACTCCACGATGCTCTTCAGAATAGAAGATAAAGGCAAAGCTCAAAATTCGTTCCCTTTTCTCCTACATTTGGAAGGTACTGTGGAGGGCATACTGGTTATGATGGTGGTGGACATTGGTGCTAGTCATAATTTTGTGACTCCTCAAATAGCTGCAGTTCTGCAGCTTCCAATAGAATAGATTCTTGTTACGAACATGAAATTTGGAAACGGTTCCCGTGTGGCTATAACATAGAAGTGTGGGAAGTTTGACATTCAAATTGGAAGGTTCGAGACCACTACTGACGCTTACATAGTGGAATTACAAGGTGAGGACATGATTTTAGGAGTGGCTTAGCTGCATAAGCTAGGAAAGGTGTTATTTGATTGGGAAGAAATGGCAATTTGCTTGGATTGGAAAGGGAAAGCTGTGAAGTTGCAATGTGAAATTCTGGAGAATTGGAGAATCAATCAGGAAAAAGAACTGAATGTTGTTACCATGAATATACTAAGGCCAAGAAAAATCATATGGAAAGGGAATAAGGAAACCATCAGTTGGGAACCTGGAAGTCTGCTACATAATCAATGTCTTAATGTTAGCCTTGAGGACAAGGCTCATTTTGAAGCGGGTGGAAATGATAGACCAATGCAAATTAAGTGGAATGAGGGCCCAAAGAGTGGACCCCACTCACCCAAGTCACACACCTCACACACATTTAGTTTCTAGAATAATGAATGTAGAGAATAAAAGCTAGTTAATAACGTCTCTTATTTTACTGATATTCCATTAAAAGAATGAGAGAAGAAGAAATGGGAAAGACATTTAGTTTCAAGAAGGATGAATGAAGGGAGTAAAAGCAAATTAATAATGTCTCTTATTTTATGTTATAAGAAGGAGGGAATGGAAAGAAGGGAAGATATTCAGAAAATATTTTAAGAAATAAGTAGGGGAATTCTTTCTCTGGTTAGGAGCAATTTTGCTCTGGTTTAGTTTTTCTTTCAGCATCATTTTCCGATCTCGTCATTGTATATACTACTATGAATTTTAAGAAATAATATACCTTTTTTCATCTATTAAAATTCTGAGTTCTATCAATATGTGTGTTGTTCTATGACCAATTATTATTTGCTTTTAATTGCATTTGATGGATTTGTTTTACTTTTTTCAGTTATGTTAGATATATTCAAAATAAAAGCACAAGAGTGACCTCCGACAGCATAAATTGAAGTTGAAGCACGATAAAAATTTATTATATGGTTCTCTTGTGGCTATACATTTATTTGATGTTGTTCTTATCACTTTGTTATGTAGTACTTATAATTTTTTTTCTTGAAAGACAAAGATGGATATATGGACAAGAGACAAGTACTTATGATTTATATTTATAAATGCATGAATGCGTTATTTCAATGTTATTTGCTTCAAACCTAATGAACGTTTGTGATGTTGTTTATAGTTTAGCATATCAATTACATATAATTTTGTTTATATTGGGATGTTAAAGATGCATTTAATTCTCATAAAAAAGATGCATTCAAATGAGCGATGTTCCTAATATTTTATTAGGTCTCTAAATAATCTAACTAACTATGAGATATCATTTTTTCTTACATTAATATTATATGTTTGCAGATTGACTGAGATAATGATTCACTTTGCAATTGAAATATAATTTGTGGATAAAAAAGTATGATTTTTATTATTTTTTTAACTTATTTTCCTTATAATTTTTCCATCTTCTATTTAATTCGCACTACCTGATAGATTTTTTCTTTAAACAATTAAAATTTGTTCTATATATTTTTTGACAAAATTATACTTTTGTTTTTGAATACATATAGTAGATATTTTATTTAAGAGATATAGTGTTGATTATTTGGTTGGATGCAAAAAAGCAAAAATTTATTTGAAAATTGAAAGATCGAGGGTTAATATTTGCAATTTTTTTCATTAAGTTTCTTAAAATAATATACTTTATATATATATATATATATATATTAATTTAAGGTGAGAGGATGGTGCTAGAGTCGAGAGTATGGAAGAATATGCATCATGACAGGGTCCAATAGCTGTCTTTTTAACCATTGGAGTTGCATTTTCTTTTTTTGCATATTAGTATCTATGAATTTTTTCTTATTTAATTTCTAAACTTTATATCCTTATAACAATATATGTGTTGGGACCTAAGCAATGTTCATTTATTTTTAAATTTGGTTGATGCCATGCACGTTGTATTATTATTATAGACTTCTCAAAAAATGTTCAATGAATATAATTTATAATAATAAAAAATTAAGAACAAATATAATATTTATGAAAAATATATTCTGCAGTTCTTTAAGTTACACAGAAATAACATATTAATTCTTTATATCTTTTTCACAACAATATAGTCATTTATTTTTTTCATGTCAAGTTTGTCCTTTTATGTCTGTAAATGATTTCACCGTTAATCTTAATTTAAAATAAGCAAAATTGAAATTCAAAATTTTCTCAATTTTTTGAATCACCTTGTGTTATTCTTTAAGATTTTGATAGCAATAATCATAAAAAGATAAATCATCAATGAGCTTGATATCTATTCGGTAAAAATGTGAGAAAGTTATAATACATTATTATAATTTATTGTATGAGTATACACATAATAAATATTTATGGGGGGTTAATCTACATTATTATCAAATGAATGCGTTCTCTATTCAAGAGTAAACCTGACATGATTTCGACCTCCTAATCATTAATTGTCTGTCAACTGAAAATTCGCATCCTATTAACCGTGAATAGGATAAGACAAACAAAAAATCATCCAACAATTGTATTAAAATCAATGAGTAGGATAAGACAAACAAAAAATCAACCACTAGGATCAATATGAAGGAATATTCTAGATGCATTTCAAAATTTAAATTCAACATCAAACTTATTTGCATCATATGGAAAAGGAAATTTCATATTGTGCGTTAAAGCAATTAATTGTACATGAATCATTTCAAAGTATCAATTTTATATTAGGCATTAAACCAATTAATTACTATACCGAATTACTTATATTGATTTCAATTTTCAAATTTTCAATTAGGAAATTTAAATTGACTTATGAGCATATTCTTTCATTTGCATTTAAAGATGATAATTAGTTATAAAAAATATTAAAAAAGATAATCTTTGCAGTATTCGAAATTGTATCATTGATACAAATGTGACCATATTCAAAATATGTCTATTTACTTTTAAAAGAAAAAATCAAAACCCCTTTTTTAGAAAAACAATATTCAAATACGAACTATTCAAAAGTAAATAAACATATTTCGAATATGGCCACATTTGTATCAACGATACAATTTCAAATACTGTAAAGATATTTTTATAACCAATTATTATCTTTAAATGCAAATGAAAAAATATGCTCATAAGCCAGTTTAAATTCCCCAATTCCAAGTTTGAAAATTGAAATCAATATAAGTAATTAAGTATAGTAATTAATTGATTTAATACACAATATAAAATTGATACATTCAAATGATCTATGTACAATTAATTGCTTTAATGCACAACATGAAATTTCCTTTTCCATATGGTGTAAATAAGTTTGATGTTGAGTTTGAATTTTGAAATACATCTGGAACATTCCTTGATATTGATGCTAGTGGTTGAATTTTTTTTTTGTCTTATCCTAGTGGTTATTTTATTACAACCGTTTGATGATTTTGAGAAGATCCATCTGATTATATTTGACTAATGGACTTAGCATAATTGTCCGATTCTTTCACGGTTAAAAGAATGCGAATTTTCACTTGTGGGACAATTAATGATTATAATGTGGAAATCATGTGAGGTTTACTCTTGAATAGAAAACTCATTCATTCGATAATAATGTAAATTAACCTACGATAAATATTTGTAGTATATATACTCATACAATTAATGTATTATAACTTTCTCACATTTTTACCGAATAGATACTTAGCTCTTCGATGATTTATGTTCTTATGACTATTGCAATCAAAACACTTAAAAATTACATGAGTTTATTCAAAATATTGGGAGAATTTTGGATTTCAATTATGCTGATTTTAAATTAGGATTAACTGTGAAAATATTTACACATAAAATGACAAACTTAACACCAAAAGATAAATAAAGGCCTATCTTGTTATGAAAAAAATATAAAGAACTAATTTATTATTTTCATGTAGCTTAAAGAACTGCAAGATCCATTTTTCGTAAATATTATATTCGTTCTTCATTTTTTATTATTATAAAATTTATATTCTACAAAAATAGTAAGAGTTCACTTTGCATATTTTTTGAGAAGTCTATAATAATAATAAAACATGCACGTCATCAATCAAATTTAGAAAGAAATAAACAACATTGTTTAGGTCTCAACCCATATATTGTTATAAGAATATAAAGTTTAGAAATTGAAATAAGACAAAATTCAAAGATAATAATATACAAAAAAAAATGTAACTCTAATGATAAAAAAGGCAGGTAATGGACCCAAGAGGATATGGGTTCTTCCCAACCTTGAACTGTAGCACCATCCCTCATCCTAAATTAAAAAAAAAATTTATATATATATATAAATTTTATTATTTTAAGAAATATAAAATAAAAAAATTGCAAGTATTAACCACCACTCTTTGAATTTTTGAATAAACTTTTGTTTTTTTGCATCCAACCAAATAATTAATACCGAACCTATTAACAAAATATCTACCATATGTATAGAAGAACAAAATTATAATTTTATAAAATAAAAACAATATAGAACAGACTATAATTGTCTAAATAAATAATCTATAAGGTTGTGTCAATAAATTAGAAGATGACAAAATTATGAGGAAAATAAGTTAAAAAAACAATAAAAATCATACTTTTTGATCCACAAATTCTATTTCAATTGCAAAGTGAATCATCATCTCAATCAATCTGTAAACACATAATATTAATGTAAGAAAAAATGATATCTCATGGTTAGTTTGATTATTTAGAGACCTAATAAGATATTACCAACAATGCTCGTTTGAATGCATATTTTTTATGAGATTTAAATGCACCTTTAACATCTCAATGCAAACAAAATTATATGTAATCCTTATGCTAAACTATAAACAACATCATAAACGTTCATTAGGTTTGAAGCAAATAACTTTGAAATAATGCATTCATGAATTTATAAATATAAATCATAAGTACTTATCTTTTGTACATATATCCATCTTTGCCTTTCAAGAAAAAGAAAATTACAAGTACTACATAACAAAGTGATAAGAACAACATCAAATAAATGTATAGTCACAAGAAAATCATATATTTTTATCGTGCTTCAACTTCATTTTTTGCTACTGGAGGTTACTCTGGTAAAACAAATTCATAAAATTCAGTCAAAAACAAATAATAATTGGTCATAGAACAACACACACATATCATCAGTTGCAAAAAAAAAAAAAAAACAGTTCAATAGAATAAAGACAAGAAAATTTGCATACAATGTGAGACAGAAATTCACCAACAAAAAAAGTGAGATGGAGAGAAGGATCACAATATGAAATGCAAGGTTCTATTTCAACTTTTGTGAAGTAATTGTATTTTGAAAGAAATATCTTAATTGGTCAATTACATTTAATTGAAGGGAGATATTTGTAAATGTAATTTATTACCTTTTTGTGAATTTAATAAATACATTTTTCATCGGTAAAAAAAATGAAGTACTTTTTTCAAAAAATTTATTGTGCGGGTATATAAATTTCCATTGAGAGATTTTTTTTTGGCGGATATAGGATAGTAAAAATGGCAGAATAATATGTTGATTTTTCTTGATTTGTTTAATGCCTTTTTAGATATTAATGATATAGTTTAGGTTCTTAAGTAGATCTATTTAATTTAAAAAAGAAACTTTTTTTAATACTAAGTGAATGTTCATTATTAGAGGAACATTAAATGTTTTATTCGCCTAAAACTTGCCTTGTGTATTTTTATCTTGATGCAAGACAATTGTTTATATTGTAGATGTAGATTGTAGTTTGTATTTACATATTTGAGATCATCTTAAATGATCCTCACATCTCTTTTAGTTTTCAAAATGCATTTACCTTTTCATTGTACTCACTAAAAAAATTGTGCATAACATTTTTTTCTGTCACACTTACAACTCTATCTGTTATTTATAAAAAGATACTAAACTACACAATTAAGTTGTTCCACTAATTAAGAACATAATCATATTTTTCAAAGTTCCATATACTAGATGTAGATAGTATGTCTTAAATTAAAGCGAAAACTATCATAATTGCATATAGTAAATGATAAGAATAGAAGTAAGTGGAACGAAAAAATGGTTGATACAATTTTTTTTGAATATAGGTGAGATGAATCTTTTTGAAAACTAAAATGAGTGTATGTGTCATTTAAATAGAACTCAAGTTCAATGCACTTTTCCCTTTATTTTAACCTCGTCCATTACCATTTATGACTGTGAAAAATGGAATTTTTTACTTAAACCGTTTTTAAGTTAAAAATTAATTAAAAATAAAACTGGGAGGCATAGATTTTACTCAAGAAAAACGGAAAAAAAAAAGAAAATGTAAAAAAAAAATTCTAAAATTATGTAGATTTTCTAGCCTTGGACGAAAATTATACAATATAGATTTTTTCTGTAATTTTTTTTTTCTTTCCTTTAGAATTGCCTCCATAAAAGATTTTCACTAGCATTAGAACAATATGCCTCACTAGCATCCCATTTTCTATTACCAACATTGGTATTACTAGAATTAGGGACGGATCTTCTTTAGAGTCCATAGAAGTCATCGTATCTCCCATTTTTTTTTTTTTTATAGGTATGTATATTAAATAAACATCATAACCAACGTATTTGTATATATTATATCTATTTCGCAATGTTCATTTAAAGTTATAGTGGTGTGGTCTGTTTTTACATGAGTATAGAACTCAAACTAAAATTGCCACTAGAGCAACAAATCAAGTGTTAAGATTTATAAAATAGTATTATAGATATACGTTAAACAATTGATCTCCCCTCACAATACTATCCAAGACCGCCACTAATTAGATATTAATTTTCTGTTATAAAATGAAAATTCTATAACGTCAATTGCATTTTATTCAAATCTATTTATAAGAATCAATTTGAGTCAGACCATGTCAGATTTTTTGTATTGGTTATTCTCAACCACTCATTAATCATTATTACCATTTTTTTTATACATGAAATACCCAGAGAAGCAAAGTGGTATTTTGTTCTTAACAAACTTACAAACTGAAAAATTAGAAGTTACATATGAAGATACAATGCACACTAGTAGTTAATCAGTCTCGTTAGTAGGATTAGTAAATTCAGTTAGTGGGTTAGTGTGGTGACAAGTTATGTGTGGCAGAATTACACCAAGAAATTGCTAATTTGAAGCAGGATCAAACAAAGTCTCAGTATAGACCATTGCCTCAATGTTGGTGTCCAATTGCTTCTTCTTGTGTGGCAATGAGAAATGCAAGGACCAAGTTCATCTGCATAGGGAGCATGTAATTCTTATTATGCTGCTTCCATACCCGATGCAGATCATAGTGCATGTGATATATGCTACATGGCAAAACAAAAAAGATTGTCTTTTGGAAATTGGAATTAGTAATAATAATGCTACTCATATCTTTGATTTGGTTTATTTAGTCATTTGGGGATCATTTTCCACTGCTTTGTACATAGTTACAAATATTTTTTTACTATCTTGCCTAAGAATTATTGATATTATGTTGTTTTACATGCAATTTATTTGATGAATAGGATTCCCACTAGAATTTTGGGAGATAAATCTTCTTGTGAGGTATTATATGGAGTTTTGATATAAGGATACTAAGTTGAATTAGACTCTGTTGGAAATGAGGAACAAAAGAAATCTATATAGAACAACCTGAAGGTTTTGTAATTCATGGACAAGAAAACAAGGTCTGTAAGTTAGATAAATCATTGTATGGTCTTAAACAAGGTCCTAAGCAATGGCATGAAAAGTTTGACAATTTGATTATATCGAATGAGTTTAAAGTGAATGAAAGTGACAAATGTATATTACAAATTTGAAAATGGCATTTGCACTATCATATGTCCCTATGTAGACGACTTACTCATATTTGGTTCAAACATCTATGCTGTAAATACTGTGAAATCATTGTTGAGTAACAACTTTGATATGAAAGACCTCGGAGAAGCGGATGTAATCTTAGGAATCAAGATTACTAGGTCAGAAAAGGGGATTTCTTTAGATCAGCCTCATTATATTGAAAAGATTCTAAAAAAAACTCCTACATACAACTTTCTTGGAGACAACTTAATATCCTGGTCAAGCAAGAGACAAAGCACAAATGCCATGTCAACAGCAGAGGTTGAATACATTTCAGCAGCCAGATGCAGTTCTAAACTCATTTGGATGAAACATCAGTTGGAAGACTACAAAATCATGGAAACCAACATTCCCTTATATTGTGACAACACTTTAGCCATCAATCTAACCAAAAACCCTATACTCCATTCCAGAGCCAAACACATAGAGATCAAACATCACTTCATCAGAGATTACGTTCAAAAAGGGATACTCAGCATTCAGTTTGTAGACACTGATCACCAATGGGCTGACATATTCACCAAACCACTACATGAAGATAGGTTTGACTTCATCAAGTAAATCCTTAACCTTACCTTCATCTCTGACAAATAGCATAGTTAGTTTTTTGTTATATTAATTTTATTTTCTTGTAATATATTATTCATGTTATTCAAAAAACAAAACAAAAAACGATCTCCTTCATTCCTTTTTGTCTGATCACAAAAGGGGGAGAAATATATTTGATAAAAGAGAAGAAAAACTGATAAGACTTAGGGGGAGAAAGATACAAAGTGAAGCTTAGTCTTAGGAGGAGTCAAAGATATAAAAAGAAAAATAGTTATAAAAAATACAAAGTTTTGTCATCATCAAAAAGTGGGAGATTGTTGGAATCAAGTTGGTTCTCACACTTAAAGTTTTGATGTTAACAAAAGTATTTTATGAAAATAACATATTTGACTTCGAAGAAGAATTCAAAAATCAGAGGATGACGTCACCAAAGGATACCAACAGAGGATGACATCACCATAAGATATCACCAGAGGATACCTCCAGAGGATACCAGAAGATATCACCAGAGGATACCTCAAGAAGATATCACCAGAGGATACCTCAAGAAGATATCACCAGAGGATACCTCCAGAAGATATAACCAGAAGATATCACTAGAGGATATCACCAAATGATATAACCAGAAGATATCACCAAAAGATCCCATCAGATGCAAGAATTCGAGGATGTCATCAAAGGAAAAAAATCATAGGATATGATTAGAAGCAAAAATCAAAGGATATCATCAGAGGAAAAAATCAAATGACATCATCAGAGGATATCATCCATGGTCCAGAACAGAAGGAAACACGGTCCAGAAGAAGACATGGTCCAGATCAAAAGCAAACATGGTCAAGAAGAAGACATGGTCTAGATCAAAAGAAAACATGGTCTAGAAGAAGACATAGTCCATATTAGAAGGAAACATGGTCCAGAAACAGAATCGGGCTGAAGAATTTTCAAAAGGAATATGAGCAAGATACAATTCGAAATTCAACTTGGATAAAGTAGAAGCCCATATCTCAACTATAAATAGAGGTTTCAGGCATTAGAAGAAATCATCGAAAAACACAAGAACTCAAGCTTCAAATCCAAAGTCATTTAGAGTTAAAAATAGAGAAACACTTGAGTGCAAGAGAAATATTTTCTAAGTGATTTTTCGAGAGTGAGAGTCATTGCAACTATCAGCTTTCCAAAAGCAACTATGCAAAGTTCAAACCCTTGTAATCAAACCCGATAGTGGTGTGAATTCCTCCTTCAATCTAGGGTTGTTAGATTGGTAGGAGAAGACTTGGCTTGTAGGGTCAAGATGTTGTTATTCCTCAAAAGTCTGGGGTTGTCAGGTTGTTTGAGAAGTCTGGCTTGGAGGATCTAGTGCTGTAATTCAAAGTTTTGAATTAATGGATTAAAGCCTTCTGAATGAAGGGACTGGATGTAGCCAAGTTAATGGTGAACCAGGATAAATCTTTGTGTTCTTATGCTGTTATTATCCGTTGCTGAGTCTGATCATTTATTCATCAAGTAATTCACATCAACATTCATCATAACAGCAAAAAGAATTCAATTTTGGCAAACACAATTCAACTCCTCCTTCTCGTGTTTGCACCTTTAGGTTATTCAAAACTTGCAAAAATCTCAACACAAAAAACTGATAAACTTGAAAATCCAGAATGTTCTACAACTCAAAAGGAGAACATTCTTCTTAAAGATGAAATTGAGTATCTCAAAAATGATTTATTAAACTTTATCAAATCCACTGAAACCTTTCAAAAATTATGGGATCAAAAATCGATATTTTGACAAAGCTGGTCTTGGATTTGATAAAACTCAAACAGATGCTTTATGAAAACTTCTTCATACCTGAACAAAAAGAGAATACATGTAAAACCAAATGCTCATACTGTAATAAAATTGGACACTTAGAATATGCATGTTATTTTAAGAAAAGAGAGTAAAAAATCAGAAAAAGAGCACCTCGAAAGAAAGAACATTCTGAAACAAAAACAGAACCTTCTCTAGAAAAGGTAGAACGTTCTGGAGGTGTATCAGAACAATATTCAAAACTATTAAAAGATCAGACTCTAGCATATCCAAAATCAACAAAATGCTCTTACTGTTCTAAATACGGTCATAGTGAATCAGTTTGCTACTTCAAAAAGGAATCGAGTTTTAAAAGGAAAACTAACTCTCGAGAACCCACTATTAAATGGGTACCTAAAAACAATATAACATCTAATGCAAGATGGTTCTCAAAATATCAAGAACAAACCATGGTTCTTGGACAGTTGCTGTTCAAGGCATATGACATGTGATAAAGATTGCTTCATGTCATTCATCAAGAAAGATGGAGGCTCTATAACATTCGGGGAACAACAACCAACCCAAAATTAAAGGTAAAGGTACCATTGGTAAGGAAAATTCCGCTACAATAACATACGTTCAATATGTTGAAGGATTGAAGCATAATCTTTTAAGCATTAGTCAATTATGTGACAATGGCTTCAAAGTTATATTCAAACCCAATATATGCGAAGTTAGAAAATCAGATTCGGGAGAAGTTGTTTTCTCTGGATCAAGAAGAAAAAATCTGTATGTTTTATACCTTGATGAATTACTAGAAGAATCATGTTTCATGTTTATTAATAAAGATAAATGAATATGGCATAATCGAACTGGGGACATCAGCATGAAAACAATCTCTAAAATCTCTAAGTTAGATCTTGTTAGAGGTCTACCCAAAATCAATTTTGATAAAGATAAAATATGTGAAGCTTGTGCAAAAGGAAAACAAATAAAAAGTAGCTTTCATTCAAAGGATTTCATCTCTACAAACAGAATACTTGAACTGCTTCACATTGATTTGTTTGGACCTATAAAAACAACAAGTTTTGGAGGTATGAAATATGGTTTTGTCATAGTTGATGATTTTTCGAGATATACATGGGTACTCTTCTTAAAATAGAAGGATGATGCTTTTGAAGCCTTCAAAATATTTTTCAAGAAAGTGAAAAATGAAAAGACTCTCACATCATCTCTATACGAAGGGATCAAGGAGGAGAATTCATAAATGCCTCCTTCAAAGAATTTTTTGATGAACTTGGCATTTCCCACAATCTGTCATGTGCAAGAACTCCTCAACAAAATGGGGTTGTTGAACGCAAAAATCGAACATTGTAGGAAATGGCAAGAACAATCTTGGAAGAATTAAATGTTGAAAAATACTTTTGGGCAGAAGCCATAAACATTTCATGTTATACTCTTAATCGTGTTTCAATCAGGAAAATCATCAACAAAACACTCTATGAAATTTGGAAAAACTGAAAACCAAACATTTCATATTTTCATATCTTTGGTTGTTATTGTTACATCTTAAATAACAAAGAATCTTGGAAAGTTTGACGCAAAATCAGACAAGGCTATTTTTTTGGGTTACTCAACTGATTCCAAAGGTTATCGCATATTTAATTTACGAACCAAAACTGTTGAATTTAGTATGCATATATTATTTGATGAATTTGATGATCTTGATCTAAGTAAAAAGGATGATGAAGAATAAATTCAGACTGAACTGCAACAACAAGTGATATCTCTGGAAAACGAGATTGATAAATAATCTCCTTTTCATACTCCTCCTAGAAGTTGGAAAACAATAGGAGATCATCCTCAAGATCAAATTATTGGGAATATTTCAAGTGGAATCAGAACAAGAAGGTCAATCAAAGATGATATTGACAACAATATGGCAATGATATCTCAAATCAAGCCCAAGTCAATTAAAGAAGCTATAGAATATCAATCTTTGATAAACGCTATGAAGGAATAGCTGCTGTAATTCGAAAAGAATGAAGTTTGGACCCTAGTACCAGATCATCAGGATCAAACAATTGTTGGTACACAATGGGTGTTCAAAAACAAGCTGAACGAATAAGGAAAAGTTATAAGAAACAAAGCAAGATTCGTAGCATAAAGGTATAATCAACAGGAAGGTATAGATTATGATGAGACTTTTGCTCCTATTGCAAGGTTAGAGGCTATGAGAATACTACTTGCATATGCATCTCATAAACATATTAAACTTTTTCAAATGGATGTTAAGAGTGCATTTTTAAATGGCTTTCTAAATGAGCAAGTGTATGTTCGTCATACCTCTGGTTTTGAAGATCAATCTAAACCAAACTCTGTTTTTAAACTCACCAAGGCTCTCTACAGATTAAAACAAGCCCATAAAGCCTGGTATGAAAGATTGAGCTCCTTTTTAATCAAAAACAATTTTACCAGAGGGAAGATCGATACAACACTTTTCAAAAAATTAAATGGAAATGATTTACTGATCGTACAAGTATACGTTGATGACATCATCTTTGGATCTACAAATGAAAAAATGTGCGAAGACTTTTCGAATCTAATGCCAAGTGAATTCGAAATGAGCATGATGGGAGAATTGAGATATTTTCTTGGATTACAAATTAAACAACATAAAGATGGCATCTTCATATGTCAAGAAAAATACACAAAAGATCTTTTAATAAAATACAAAATGAATGAAGCCAAGATCGTGTCAACTCCCATGCATCCTTCTTCCTCATTAGACAAGGATGAAGATGGTAAATCAATCTACGACAAAGTGATTGGTTCTCTACTCTATTTAACTGCAAGTAGGCCTGATATCGTCTTTGCAGTAGGACTATGTGCAAGATTTCAATCTTCACCAAAAGAATCTCACTTGACTGTTGTTAAAAGAATATTTCATTATCTTGTTGGTACTACTAGTCTTGGCCTTTGGTATAGCAAAGGTTTTCACTTTAATCTTGTAGCTTATCGTGATGCTGACTATTTTGGAGAAGAAATTGAAAGAAAAAGCACTAGTGGAGCGTGTCAGTTCCTTGGAGAAGCATTAATCAGTTGGTCTTGCAAAAAGCAGAATACAATTGCATTATCAACTATAGAGGCTGAATATGTCTCAGCTGCAAATTGTTGTTCTCAAGTTCTATGGAATAAAAACCAACTTGAAGACTTCTCAGTAAGTTATTCCAGTATTCCAATATATAGTGATAATACTAGTGCTATCAATCTTTCAAAAAATCTCATTCAGCACTTAAGGTCCAAACACATTAAGATAAAACACCATTTTATTAGAGACCATGTGAACAAAATGGAAATTGAATTAATCTTTGTTGATTCAAAAAATCAACTTGCTGATATATTTACCAAGCCTTTAGTTGAAGAAGATTTTAACTCAAAAGAAAAAATAAAAATTATAAAAAATCCTATTGAAATTCATTAATCTGCCTTTTAAACAGAATTAAGAACATTCTTGGTTAGCAGCAAACGTTCTTCGTTTCATTCTTCTATCAACATTAAATGCATGCATCCTTCCTTGTCCCAGAAAGCAATTATGCGCCTTCCCTATATAGGCTGACCTCCGCCCCTACTTTCATCCTTTCCAACAAAAAATCATCATTTCACTCCACTATCTTTTCAACTTCCACTCTAAGTTTCCTCATTTCCCTCAACTGATACAAACCTTTTGCATAACACACGTTTCCTACTCCTCCTTTCCAACTCTGTAACTTCCACACTTCCTCTGTAACATTCACTCTCCTCAATTCAAAACATCTAATATGTCACGTACCAAAAAATCTGCACGAAAAAACCCTAACCCCCGTACACCATCTTCCTCACCATTACCTTCGTCCTCTCCATTTAGCGCAAGGTCTCTGTCTCCACCCCCTTGACCAACTCCACCGGAAATATCCTCTGAAAAGACATTTTCTAACTACTTATCATCATCTCCAGAACACTTTCCAACCCCTATCGCTCAAGCTCCTCTCTCCATTATTCTTCTACCAATCCATCAATGTCCTCCTCCAAACGTAAGTGAGATGGCTCCACATCTCAAGAAAGCGTCATTTCAACACTATTAAAAAACCACCACTACCAAATAGAAGTCCATGAGAATCATGGTCAGAGTAGGTACGTCTTCGAAACCCAAAATCATCGATAACAATGTTCACATTATTTCTGATGATGATGACTCTAACTCCACTTCACCCTCACAACAAAATATTCCACAAAATACCGATTCAAAAGAACCACCCACAAAAACTGCCACGAAACTGTTCACCTCCTCCTCTTCTCCACCCTCAAACACAGTCTCCAAAAATACCACAACTAAATTAAAAACAAAGACCTTAATCACTTTGTCCCAATTCTTGGACAAAAAGAACCTCAAAAAACCTAGACTCAAGATTCTAAAGCCAAAAAGTCATTCCTCGAAAAAGACATCACTAGAACATTCTCCTTCAAAAAGTATATCCCCAGAATGTTCTCCCCTTGTTTCTGAAAATCAACAACCTTCCTCATCACAGCCTAAAACCAAACCCAAAACATTCGGTCCAAAGATTCACATTCCCTCTCTCATTCCTTCCAGACTCCAAAAATTATATCAAGAAAAATGGGCAAAAAGACCCATTGGTATTGGACAAATTTTTATGCTTGACAATTTGTCATATGATGGGGTATCCATAAAGCATTAACTGATGCTCTAGGATGGACGAAATTTCTTCAGATTTCTGATTGCTTATACCTAGAAGTGATTAGGGCATTTTACTGCAGAGCACATGCTTTTACTGACAAATCCTTTATCGTGACAAACATTAAAGGGATGGAAATTCGTCTAAACCCACATATCCTTGCTGATATTCTCCAACTACCATATGAGGGAGCAGCCGTGTTTTGAAAAATATGATATTCAACCCTTAACGTTGACAAAGATGAAGTTTTCCAAGAGTTATTTCAATCTGGCTCTACAAAATTTGTTGTTGTTGATCTAAAGCCCTTGCCAAAAATCTTAAAAAATACTAGCCAACACTCCATCTTACCCCATTGTGGAAGCCATGAATTTGTTTCAGACAATGACACTTTAGTTATTCATCACCTGCTTCACTCCAAGAAACAGAACATGATTGTGATTGTGAATAAAGACTACAAACGTAATATTGTCCCATATGGAATGATGTTGACCAAAATATTTCGCTACTTCAACATCCCCTAGGGAACAGAAGAATCTCGCACCAAAATCTCAAATTTTTTGTCAAAGAACATATCTCACATGAAACGAGAACATTTGGCTCTCAATCCAATTGAGTTTCCATCAATCTCGACCAACAGAAAAAGATCCTCTCGCAAACTCATTCATACTCCCTAAAACGTCAACAACATTCAAACTGCTCCTACTTCAGTTCCAGATACTCTACCATTCACCATACCTGCCACTCATTAATCTTTACCCGCTTCCCCACTCCAGAATCCTCAGAGCAATCGTCTTCAACAACATAACCTGTCCATTATGTCTCCTGCCTTTCTATCTCTACAGAAAACAAACTCATCCTTGTTTGGAGTAAGTAAATTCTTGAATTTTCTTGATACTTCTGGCCCATCTATTTGTCTAGATCAGTTTTTTGCAGGTACCCTTCAAATCGTAAGCTCAAACTTCGCCACATTATCAACCTTTTGTACCGCTCCAAATATGTCCCATACTTCAACTGATAACGATGTACCACGCCCATCCAAGAAGACAAATAGTGGAAAGCACACATCAAACACAGATACAATTTTTGATGCTCTCCAGATCATTACAAACAGGTAGGTTCATCAAGATAAGAAGAATGTTCTCCTGTGCACAAGGATTACTACTCACTTGGCACCCAAGCTGGGCCTTGATCCATCTACCAATCTTCGTCCTCCCACCTTTCCAGATCTTCCTAAACAGTCTTCCTCTTCCGAGGGTTCCTCCCAATCCCTATCTATTTAGCTCCTAACCCTGCTGGCCTCCGCTTACTTTTTGATTAGACAAACGGGGAGAATATGTTTATTTTGATCATTAATTTTTAATGTGTAATATTATTGAACAAATTTCTGCTTCTGTCATGACTTGCTTCCAGCCATACCACAACTTGACAATTTCTAATATGGTTTTATGCAATCTGGTTGTATCTTGTAATCTGTTTTATCTGCTTTACGTATATGCCTTACATATATATGGTTTTATATGGTATGATTCTGTTTCTGAAAAATGGTTTCAAACTGTCATTTTCTATTAAGAATCTTTTAGCATAATTTGAGGGGGAGCAATCCCTAAAAATTGGAATCAAAATTAAAAATAAATGTTTTGTCATCATCAAAAATGGGGAGATTGTTGAGACAAAAATCCCATTTTAAGTGTTTTAATGATAAACAAAATCAAGTCAATTAATTAGTTAATTATGATTTTAATCATAAAGAATTTAACGTACCTTCTTGAGTGTTTTGTAATCTAAGATAGATTTCAAATACAACAAATTAAAGGGAAGAATAAAAAAGGATCCACTGCTGTAACAAAATCAAGAAACAGCCCAAACCAAGACTATTGCATATCTAACAAGAACGATCAGACCTCAAAAGAAGGAGACTTGTATACAAATCATATTTGAACAAACAGAATCTAAATAAGAGCAGAAACCATAATCAGAATCTGTTAAAAGCAAAATAGAATTAGCGAGCATACTTCAATCATCAAAGCTTCATGAGAAAAGCTTATATTTCCAAAAGATCAAATGTCACTGAAGTAAACAAGCACAAGACTGAACAAGAGGGGGAATAGCATCACTAAAAGATATGATGAAAGTCTGGAACAAAAAATCATAAACAAAAGAATTGACATAAATCAGAAAAATTCCAAAACAAGAAACGAAGAATGTTTTGAAGATCAGCAGGAACAATATTCGTTTAATTATGTCACATGCCTATAAACTCATAGCCTCTACAGGCTGTTTTCAAACGGCTATAAGCTGGCAAAGACCCAAAAAAGCCTATAAAAGGAACTCTAAGGAAAGGGAAACATCATCAGATTCAAGTGCAATCAATCTCCATTAAATACATCATTCTTGAGTATCAATAGTTCAAAAAAAAAACAGCAAGGCTTCATCTTTCTGTTATTAGACTCAAAGATCAAGCTCCAGAATCTGATTGCTCAAAATAGAAACTCAAACAAGTGTTGAGAAACTGCTGATCAAATCAATCTCATCTCAAAGCACTTACGAAACCCAAACACTATAGAGTTAGAGATAGTGTGAGGAACATTGTAAAATCCTAGCGTGTAAAGATACTTCCAACTATTGGGAAGTAATCTATGATATATCTTTCAAGGTGAAAGACAAATTGTTGTAATAGATCAAGGTTGATCAGTTGTGGGAAAAACAGGAACAATCTTGTTTTGACCATATTAGTGAAAAAGCTCAAAAGATTGTGAGGACTGGACGTAGCCCACGTTGTGTGAACCAAGGTACATCGTTGTGTGACTCTCTGATCTTCATTTTAATTATCATGTGCACATCACTAATCACATATTATAGTTTTTAATTATTTTTAACTAAGAACAATATGCTTATGTTACTTATCGAACCAAGATCAATCTTGAGTTTTAAAATACATTGCAAATTTTTTTTAAAGACTCTTGTGATCAACATTGTCATTTCACTATGAAGTAATAAAACTAAATTAAATAACTTAATAAGCAAAAATATAAACTAAAAAGTTTAGTTAAATTAATAACTTAACAAGCAAAATTAAATATACATGTAACATGATGTAACATAATCCTCTGGAATTTCGTGGTTATATCACATGCATGTAATACTATGGCAACATGGTATACCAGTCAAATCCCATTTTCTGCAAGCACGAGTCTTTTTCTGTAAATTGACAACATATTAATCATTCCCATTCTCTACATGAAATATGTCATGCTCTACATCCCCGGCCCAATGTGGAGACCACATATCTGCTGCCCTCTTGGCCTTTTCCAGCAATTGTTGGATCTTTGGACATAAATTACCCGTATACCTTTGCATTAGTTCCCTTTGAGTAACAATCCTTTTTGAAATATAATTTTTCAGCCCTTCGAGCAATGTGATGATAGGTTTGTCACGATGCTCCGATATGGTTTTGTTGAATGCTTCACACATATTGTTGACTTGTAGGTCACATAGTGTGTTAGTGTTGTATGCACACCTTGTCCATTTACCAATTGGAAATTTCACCATATCCATCTAAGTATTTTCGTTCAAGTCCTTCATTATTTGCATTGCTCTTTGCCAATTTACCATTGTTGTAGTCCTAGCAACCAACCATAATACTTCTTTCATCTCTGCTCCAGGGTACTTCCTTTTCCAATTTCCATAGAGATGTTTTACACATAACCTGTGTTCTACAACAGAGCTGATATTCTGAGTAGCAATTTCCAAACCCTTTTGTTGGTCTGAAATGAAGCCTCAATCTCTCTGTTGTATGTAATTCAAGTCCTCCAACAACAAAGTAAGAAACCACTGCCATGAATCTCTAGTCTGTGCCTCTACCACTGCATAGGTAATTGGAATCATTTGATTATTCCCATCTCTCCCAACTGCAGCCATCAGTTGACCACCATGGTCACTCTTCAAGAAACACGCATCAAGTCCAATTAAAGGTCAGCATGTATAAGCAAATGTAGCTTTACATGCTTCAAGATACACATAAATTCTTTCAAAGACAGGACCATTATTGCTCGTATCACACTAAATAATAACAGTGCTATTGAGATTTGACCTCCTCAACTCCTCTGCATAACTCCTCAAATGTGAGTATTGTTCACTAGCAGCCCATTGTATCATTTCAATAGCTCTTTTCTTGGCCCTGTATGCTTGATCATGATTCAATGGAATACCCCATTTTTCTTTAAACTCAACAATCAAGTCTTTAGTTTTCATCTCAGGGGTATGCCTTAATGTATTGATGTATTGATGAACATCTTAGCTAAAAACACGGTTTTAGCCTGCCTATTTTTAGCAGTTCTATGACATGCATGTTCCTTAGTGAAACTTGTAACGTGCCAACAATCATTTTCGCTCATCTTACTAAACCTAAGATTAAAAGGACATTTTTTCATACACTTCACTTAATTCTTGTTTTATCATTTTTCTTCAAGTATAAATTTTTCTTCCTCTCCAAAGCATAGTGTTTAACAACATCCTTCACAAGACCTTTGGCAGTGAATTCCATGCCCAACTCAAACTTAACAACTTCATCACCCTCTGGCATTTTAAATTTTGGAAAATTTGTCCTAGTTGCCTCATCATTGTCACTTCCCTCATGTGTAACTAATATATCAGAATTATCATTTTCAATTTCAAACTCAGCGGTCATAATAGGATCCAAAATCCTAACATTCTCATATGTGCCAACATTACAACGAAATTCGTTAACCGTTTCTTGTGGCAACACAGTAGCTCAACCCCAATTCTCCTCCAAATCACTATCATCTTCAGTGTAATCATCACTAGCATCTTCACTGTTAGCCACATACTCCTTATCTTCACTATAATTTTCATTTTCTACATTAGCTTCACATCTAGCATTACCTTGAATTTCCATTTCATCTTCATCTTCAACTTCAACATATTCATCTTCACTGCCACCTTCATATTCATCTTTTAAGTCGATATCAACTTCCTTGTCAGATGATTTCTTTTTTCCCTTACCTTTGTAATTAATAGCCTCATTAATATGCTCCTCAACTACAATTGGTGTATCAAGTAGATGTTCTACATAGAGTTCAATAACTTCGTATCCCTTTACATCTTTAACAAATTTTAACACATTGCCATTGGAATTTAGCGGTCTCAATCCACAACTAAGTGCTAGCTTAGGATGACGATAATACAAGCTTTTAAAATCTCTAAACCCTAAACTTTTAACCACTTTTTTGATATATCTGTGTAAGATATGACATCGACATCCCAACCACAATTTTTTTCTTCCATTTGACCCATAACATACATTTTGCAAGGCATTTCTATAAACAACCCACTATGATATATACGTGATATGAATTTTTGCCCTTGTGATGACCTATACGAATCAACACCATAAAATACAAAAAAGAACATAACAAAATCAGCAACACAAAGACACGAATAGCAAAAGACACGCATGTATGTTATTATTATAACCATCAAATTAATGTTGTCCCAAACTCCTTTTTCTAGTTTGTTCAACAACAATAATGAGTATGGGTCAGTCATATTTCACACCACACCACTATTTGAAGTTTAAAAGGATTTTATATAAAAATTTAAAATAACAATTGATTTTGTATCATTTAACAGCAAACTCACTAATAACAATATAGTTACAAACACAAATTATGAAAACCTTAAACAACACAATAAAGATTCAAATGAGAAAATAGATGCATACCTTGAACACAGTTGATGATTCGAATATGAAGTCATTTACATAATCGATGATTGACAAAAATACGATTACGAGTTGAACGATGAAATGCAGAAGAACGATCACCGTGACGAATGATGAAATGCAGAAGAATCGCGAGTAGAACGATAACGAGTTGACGAAACAGATACACAACAAATGAATCGTGAAATGCAAAAGAAACGTGATGAATTGTGAGTAAAACGCATAAAATGATGACGATAGCGCTGCGTTTTCCTCTTTTGCTGCGTCTTCCTCTTCTGCTAGGGTTCTTGGTTTTTCAATTATTTTCCTCTTTTTATTTTGATTTCAGTCAACTTTTTGTTTTTAAATAAAACATAAGTTTGGTTTTTGAAACAGCACACAACTTTTTACTTTGAAAAATAATTAGGTATTTCAATTAATTAATAATAATTTTTTACAATAATATTATAATAAATTAATATAATAATATTGATCTTATGTGACAGTAATTTTTAAATTAACAAATACGAAATCATATTAAACTATGTCACATAAGTATAAGTGAAAAATGATAAATTTAATTTAAAAAATTTAAAAAATTAAGGAAACAAAATTGCTGATTTAGAAATAGGAGGACCAAAATTCAAAAATTGCTAAAACATAAGGACTAAAAGTACATTTAAACAATATTTATTAAAATGTTACCAATGATATATGATAATCGTAAAGTACTAATATAGTTGAAATATTATTTTCACATGTTATTTTCACGGTAGTGTTTTGTCTTCTTCAACACCACAATGTTTTTGCACTCTTATTTGTATTTTCTCAAAACGAAAATACTCATTCACGAACAAGACCAACATAATCAGTGGGCCCATATGGTTCAAATAGCTCTGCCAAATAACTCTTCTTCCTTCTTGGGTTACATTTCATGTCGCTGCACAATTGATCGTTATACCATATGTTACAAGTAACAATGCATGATCTCCAATGAAATTTTCTAGCATACTGCTTCATGTTGTTTTCCCATACTTTGACATCCTTTTCCATTTCTTTTATACTCGGCAATACAATGTTTCCATCTAAAAAGTGTGCTAACCATTGACATCTTATTTCATTGGAACAAATATTTGATATACCTTCAGCGTGTCCTACCACTGCCAATTGTGGGATTCGAGGATGAATTATTTGCCTAAAGTGGTAGTTTAAAGATTAGATTTGGAGATCTATAAATTTTTTATAGTAGTCCCAAAAAAAACATAAGAATTTTGCTTTTAATCTTTCAAAAGCTTTATTTTTTATGGATTTCTTATATTTTCATAACCCCCCTACTTTTAGTAGTCATTTTCATTCTTATTTTACATTTAGACATGTCACCATGGACTTCAAACCAAAAAATAATAATTTTAAAATGAATGTCATTTATAATTTTCTATGCAAATCTAATTCTTTTTTTCCTATATTAACCTTCAATTATTACTATGCAAAACTTGCAAAACATTATTATATTTTATGTTTATAATAGTGAAAAACTCACAAATAGTTTAGATATGTAATTTGGTAAAATAACTTCTCTTTTCTTCTAATTATTACATTTCTTAATACGTGCATAAAAACATTAAACGACACTCATTGTGAGACAGAGGAGTATAAACATTCAAGTACTTCTCCTGTCTTTTTTACAAAAGTTAGTTGGGTTAAAATTTATTGTACCAAAGTTGATATATTAAGTCCATACTATAAACCTGAATATATCTTATTCATTTTATGAATTAAACATATCAACTTTTGTTGATAAAATTTTAACTTAAGTATCTCTTATAAAAAGATTAGAAAGAGTATTCGATCTTTGTAAAAAAAATATTAAGAAAGAAAAATGTATCGAATGTAATAACCTGTAGAGGGGAATTATTGAGCTTGTTGACATGTTAATGTAATTTTGGAATATTTCAGATTTGAATATGCTTCTAAGTTTTTGGTCGCCTTTATATCCCGTGGCAAGAATAACTAGATCTGTATCTAGAGGCTTAACTTCTTCATTAATGATCAAACCTTCTTCGCAGAAACTAAAGCTTTGTGATTTCTTTATCACAATGGATCCTTCTTTTACTTTGTCAAAAAAGGATTCAGGAACCACACCAATTTGACATGCAGAGATTTCTTGAAGAAAGCTATGATTAGGTACTAGTCCATACTCTTTAAGTGGCAGCTTCCGTTTTAGATATGTTTCAACAAGTTTCGAAATTCCCCATCTCTAAAAATCAAAAGTTTGAGTTAAATATGACTTATGAGAACATTGTTCAATCTTACAAATATAATTAATTGGTTAATATTACCATATAAGATAATACAATAATATAGCAAATCTTACCAATGGTGAGAGTAAAGTGGCAACAAGGCTAAGAAGAAAGTGTTCTCCGGGCTTGTGAACTAAAAGCTCTGCAAAACGATTGAAATAGAAGTATCCAAGACTAATACCCCAGATGTTGAAATCCGGGATAAACCAGTGTGCGGTTCTATGAATAATTGTGCAAGGATGGGTCACTCCTATTGAAATTAATGATTTCAAAATTAAATTATAAGGTGTACCATGAGGTGTGTGTAACACTAAAAATAAAGGAGAAAGAGTTATTAATAATGAAAGTTTTGAGCAAGTATTTTCATACCATTTGCATCTGCACATTCAACAGCTATATCAAGAGCAGATTTCCCTGAGCCTACTACTGTAACACTCTTGTTTTTTATCAATTCAGCTGCAGTCTCATTGTCCAAGGCAGCGTAATCCATAGAATGCATAACTTTACCTTTAAAAACACCTGGACCTTTTCCAAGGGGGAATTCAGGAATGTTTGGAAAACCACTATATTTTCCAATACAAAGAATAACAAATTCAGCCTTGTACACCTGGTTTTATAAATATTTAGGCTAGATTAATATATTATTGTAGACCAAAAGCAAACATTTTACATGAGAAAAGTATAATGTGTCAAAATCTTACTTTTTTCTTATTTAATATTTGAACTAAAGCTAATATTCCATATCATTCTAAAACTTCAAAGTTTATGCGGATAGACACATGTATAACAAGGTGTTAGATAAGGTAATTTTTTTTTCATAAATATAGTTTTCAAAATTGTACAAAATTACATTATTTATATACATAACCTAGTGGCCTCCTCTTTAATCGATGTTCTTCTTATCCAACTTGTCATCTTTTATTTGGAATCACTCTTCTATGATTTTTTTTCATTATAATTCTTTTGTCATTTAATTTAAATAAGTGATTTTAATACATTCTTTTTCTTGTGTTTTTTGGTGATCTCATCTTCTTATTCCAGAGTTGATTTGTTCTTTGTCTTGACACAACTTTTTGTTTTTTTTGTTCTTTGTTTTGTTCATTCCGTTCAAATTTATACATCATCTTTGATATAGTACAAATTCAATCAATAAATTAAACATCCTATAACTCAAGATGCATATTTATTATGGATAGTTCATATTTGCCACATGTGTAGATTTTGTCACATTTATATAAGTTTTGGCGTTGTATGTTATTAACTTTAATGATGTGAATTTATTCGTAAATTTATTATTTTTAATTTTAACAACTTTGAATAGTATTGTTTTCAATCGATATAATTTATAGCACATGGTTTGTTAATAAAAAAATATAAACATACCTCTGTTGAGAAATTCTTAGTATCTTCCACAGTGATATGCCATGTTCCTTTAGAGCCAAAAGGACTATTATTACCATGCCATAATTCCCATGACTTCATTTCTTCATCAGACTCTCCAACATAATCTATATTGATGACTTTGCAATTGAATCTGATGTAAGGAATTAATGAAAAATGTTGAGCATAGGAGTTAACATAATCTAGCACTTGTTGACTACTTGGACAATCTTCTTTTACCGAAGAATCCCATGGAAAATCTGAAAATTGATAGGCTTGTTTGGGATTTTGGAGTTTGGTAGTCTGAATAGTATGTCTCCACAGTCCTCCAACGCCATTGTCAGATTCATAGACAACAGGATGAAAACCAATCTGTAGAACGTATTTGCAAGCAAGTAAGCCACTAATTCCAGCACCAATAATTGCAACTTTTTTTTCCATTTTTCGTATATATAATTAGACCAATTGCTGGAATATAACTATTTGCTGTGATATGAATACAACTATGAGAAAAGTCTCTTCTAGATAAACAATATAAATTGTAATTTGGTCAGGAGAAACAAACAAAGATACATCTAGAGAGATCAAGAGGAGGTAGATTTGCATGTAGTGACAAAACCAAGATTATTTTAATGATAACCAAACTTCACCAAGAAATGGTTTATTATGGGTCTGCACCGATTATTTTTCTTAAACAAACAACAGAACGGTGGCTTGGGACCGTTGATCTCTTGAACTAGATAAGAGATATGATGAGTAAAGTAGTAAATTCAAATCAATGATTATAGTGGTGTTCCAAGCCTTACAAACTTGATAACTACACAGTGATAGGCCATGTGGCCAACTTTCATAAATTCCAAAAATAAATAATATTTAAAAGGTTAAATAGCATCTATGGTCCCTTAACTTAATTTCAGGTAACGTTTTAGTGCTTTATCTTTATTTTTTTCTTGATTTGGTCATTTATTTTAATTTTAAGTAACAATTTAATCCTTTATGTTTTAAAATGTTAACAATATTATCCTTTTTTTTACAAAAATTCAAAAAATTTATCAAAATTTTCAACCAAAACCCATAAAATTAATTACATTCTTTATATAATACAAATTTTATCAAATTCATAACTAAAATATTCAAATAAACTCATATTTTCATTTTTTATTTGATTTTTAAAATTCCATCTAATAAAGAATAAAAATATGAATTTATTTGAATATTTGAGTTACGAATTTGATAAAATTTGTATTATATTAAAGAATATAATTAATTTTATGGGTTTTGGTTGAAAATTTTGATGAATTTTTTGAATTTTTGTAAAAAAAAAAGGATAATATTGTTAACATTTTAAAACATAAAGGATTAAATTGTCACTTAAAATTAAAATAAATGACCAAATCGGAAAAAAAAAAAAGATAAAGGACTAAAACTACTTATTTAAGTTAAGGGACCATGGATGCTATTTAGCCTATTTAAAACGTCTCAAAACTACTTATTAGGTAACGGTATAATTTTAAAGTGGTGCATTAAAACAAAAATTTTAAAAATTTATTTTTTCACACTAAAATTTATTTTTATTTATTTTTTAACAAGTATTATAAGGATAATTTTTATCACAATTTTAATTTAATTAGATATTTAACAATCCATAAATATTATCGATCTCCTAAATTTTTTTATAATTATGTACTCATTCAAACATAAAAGAAAGAAAAAAAATAACTCTAGCTGTAAGTTAAACTGATTTTTTTAAGTTTTAAATCAATTGATAAAAATACTAATATTATTTATTAAGTTGAAGATTATATCACAAGTTAAATAAATAATTTTTATGTGTCAATACTTGAGTTTTTATATATTTTTTAACAAAAAATTAGAATACAAACACATCACAAATTAACATATCTCAACTATGTAAGAAGTTTTAACCTTAAATATAGTATAATTGATTTTAATATGAATATTAACTAATAATCTCTGTAAACCTTTTTGTAATCTTTCATATGTTATAATTCAATTGAAATGGTATAATTAAAAATTATTTTATGAATAGCATTATTTATTCTATTTTTATTTGTGCATAAAATTTCTTAGACATCTATAATCAGAAGAAAAAAAATTCATTGTAGATCTTAAAACCATTATCCACAATTTTAATTTCATTAACTTTTACACGCCCAATCGGCAATAGTTGCATTAATGAAATTATTTGCAATGAATTTTTTTTTCCTATAAAAGGTAGTGAAGTTTCAAAATATTTTCCATCCATTATTTTTATTAAAAGGTAAAAAAAAACTCAATGTTTTTATTCAATTATTTTCATTAATTATGTTCATTAAAAAATGTTCAAAACATTTCTCTTCAATTAGAGTTAATTGCAGTTTTAGTTTCATTATTTTACCAATTCGTGAAATTGGTCTCTCTATTTTAAAATCTATCAAATTTGATCTCTCTATTTTAAAATCTATCAAATTTGATCTCTCCCTCGCATTTTTTATCTAAAAAAATAGTGATAGGATATTTTAAATGACATGAAATATAATATGTGATATTGAATGATTAATAACTATGAAATTGAAATAAAACCCCTCTAAAAACTTCAATTTCAACATCTTAAATTATTTCTTTTTATAATTTAATTAATAACATATAAATAATTAATGCATCTAGATAATTCTAGATCATAAGAATACAAAGTTTGAATTATGTTGATCATTCAATAAAAATATTATCTAGTGAAAATTGTGTTCTTTATCAAAACATTCAACTTTGATTTTTATAAATCAGTTTAAATATAAGTAAAAGTTGAACCATAAAGAACTAGACAAATTAAAGAGATGAGATAGAAGAGAAAGACACTTGTATTTTTATTCTAGTTCACAACAAATTGTTGTTACATCTAGCTCACTCTTATCGAGAGATTTTTCATCAGATGACTTAATCCACTATAATCCAATAGCAAACAAGTATTTTTAACTCTGCTTCTTCTGACTTTGTGTATTCTTCTTCCGCCTTTCCTGGTAAACCCTAAACCACTAGAAACATTTCTAATTTTCTCAACATTCTAGAAAATTGGCATTGAGAATTACAAATATTCTTACACCTCTTCAAGTATCTCTTTTTAATTAATGAGTTGTTGCCACAATTGGGTTGACTTACATCAACTTCAGTTGGTGATTTAATTGACACAAAGTTTGTCTACAGGATTCAAACTCTCATTGAGAGAATATTACAATTCAATCTTATATCAATTCAAAATATTTTGATTGGTTAACATTAATTTCTATTGATGTGTTTAAGGCTTTTTCATAATTATTTTTAATTGAACAATGCATTTTTCTTCTTTTATTCTATATGAATGATCAAATACCAAATGATTAAAATTGGGTCATTTTTTAAAGATCTATGAACTCGTTTGTCTTCAAATAATTCTTTGGTCATGAATGACAAAAGTTGTCATCATTTTCTTTAGTTAAAATTGTTTCTTTTAGATACTGAAGAATATATTTGTTCACTAGTGTAATTTAACCTTATTACATCGGTTCCTATGTACATGTTAGATCGGTTACTTGTCCGATCTAACATTAAGCGTTGTAATAAATAGTTAACTATAAAATCGGCTACAATGATAGATGTAACAAGTCAAAATTCAAAATTGATTTATTAGATCGGTTAAATTTGAACCAATATAATAAGTCAAATTCAAAATTGATTTATTAGATAAGTTAAATTTGAACCAATATAACAAGTCAAATTCAAAATTGATTTATTATATTGATGAGCCAACCGATTTAAATAATTAAGTATTTAAAATTTTATTCTTCATAACTTTGATTCCTCACATACACATAGTTTCACATTTTACTATATTAACTAGAATTTTTCATTCAACCATAAAACACAAAATTTTCATACAAAGCTTTACATTTAAAAATCAATGATAATGAGTCATAAAAATCTTATTATTTATTGGATCAACTAAGACTTAAAACTGAAGTATATGTACTTTTATTAATATAAAAAATAGAGTGCAACTTCTTTCAATATTTAACAAAATATGTCTAAAGAATAAGCCACACCAATTATAAATACAATTAGTATTGTAAATAAAGGGTGGAATGAAATGTGGTACATTAATTGAACCTAAACACAACATAGTACCCAAAAATATTTTGGTTGAAGGATGAGGTGTAAAAATATTTGGTATATCACGATATATATGCGTAGCAATATCATCAGTCTAAACAAAGCAAACAAGAATAAAGCATCGCCATCATCAACGATTCATCTTTAGTAATGCTCCCTTTTCCTTGTGTAAAACAATATTATTATAAGCCTTTTATTTAAATATATAATTAGTGTAAATATTTTGTACATTATCAATCAATCACAACAGTTAAATTGTTAATAATATTTAATTTTTGTTATAATTATTTATAAAGTAACTTATAATTAGTTCGAACTGTGTAAAACAATGTTTCTTTATATTGTAGTATATTGTTAGTATATAGAAAAATAATTTAGTATATAGAAATTAAACTTTTATGACAAACGACAACTATTAATTACAACAACATCGGATCTAAATTAAAGGTTGAGATTTAAAAAATAATAATTAAACCATCAGGTTACTGCTTGCATATTAAATTTTCTTCCCTTCATCTACTTCGTTTCGTAACTACGTGTATGCACCAAATACTTTACCTCAAAATAACAAAAAATTGTTTGAAAAAAACAAAACATATCTCTCTTTCGATTCAATTTTTTGAATTTTTCCCCTCTTGGTAATTTGCAAACTAAATATACCCAAGATCCGTTCTTATATCTCAAAATTCCTAGGTTTATTAATTTTCCTTTATTAAAAAAATTGTTTATGATTTCTAGGTTTGAATCAAATTTTAATTTTATTCATTAAGTGCGTTAGTGTCATTAAATTGACATTTAGGTGACATTAGTGCAATTTAACCTTATTACATCGGTTCTTGTGTACATGTTAGATCGGTGACTTATCTGATCTAACATCAAACGTTGTAATAAATAGTTAACTATAAAATCAGCTACAATGATAGATGTAACAAGTCAAAATTCAAAATTGATTTATTAGATCGGTTAAATTTGAACCAATATAACAAGTCAAATTCAAAATTGAATTATTATATTGATGAGCCAACCGATTTAAATAATTAACTATTTAAATTTTTATTCTTCATAACTTTGATTCCTCACATACGCATAGTTTTACATTTATCTATATTAACTAGAATTTCTCATTCAACCATAAAACACAAAACTTTCATAAACAACTTTACATTTAAAAATCAATGATAATGAGTCATAAAAAACTTACAAAATCAAAGTCATTAAATTCAGAGTTACATAATCATCACTATTTGTTCAAAAAACAATACATAATCTTCTATTATCAGTCTAAAGATATTAAAATGATACAAGTGTTTCAAGCATTTTCAATTAGTTCAAGAATCAAGCTTAGAACGTGATTCAAAGTTTTGTCGAATCAAGCTTGGTTCCTTTAAGCAATCACGAAATGATGGTAGAAAAAACTTTTTCCCAACTAGAAAATCTGCCCCAAAGAGAAAATTCTTAGTTATTGTACGAGAGACAGCTCCTTTAGTATAAGTCAGGTAGCACATATTCAAAGGAAACCATTTGATACAGCAACTTAACCATTACCACATCAGCAATCATCCCACGGTGACCATTTGATACACGCTAACATTTATGACTTATAATGAAATATACTAAATCATAACTCTAGTGAAAAATTATTATGATATATCAATTTTAACAAGCATGGTCTTTTGTGATGACTTACCCCTTAAATAATCCATGATAAAGGAATACAAATGACGTCTCACTAATCCTCCACCAAGCTTTTTCTCTAGCATAGCTCTTACAGATCCATGAAACATTACAAAAAGCGAGTGAATTTCCTTGAGAACTTTTCTCAATGCATCATCTCTCTATATCGGTTCTGAATCATTGCTTTTCTCCACCACCTACAAAGCAGTCAACAACTTCATATATATCACATGAAATTTGTAACACTCCGAGTTTAAAACACAGCGCGAGTGTATTTTTTTTTTAAATAAATAATTAAAATGATTTGCCAATTTATTACTTCAAAAGAATTGAAATAAAGTTTCCTTTAATCCATTTCAAAAATAGTACGTCGTAGATTAATTGATGAACGTAATTAAATAATTTCATCAAAAATATCACTTAGTACTTATCTTTGGAAATTAGTATTAAACATTAATACATTCCAAAATATCAGTGTCATATCATACCAACAGAAAATATCAGAGTGCGGAATAGTTTAGCGGAAAAGTAGTACAATAATTTTCAAAATAAAACAAATTACATTTCCAGCTCAAATCCTATACATCAAGTCTAACCGATCATGCACTAAAGCTACAGTAGCACGGATCCCAAACAAGTCTCATCCGACTCCGCCGCTCGCCTCGATGTAACCTCCTCCTCCTCATCATACAGATAGGGATCAGTCTCCTCCGAAGTCAGATCAATGCACAGTCTCGGTCGCTTCGGCGGTGCCAGAATCTCATAACAGTCATCGGATATCCTAGACGGACCCGAAATATCAGCTGCTACTGGCTTCGGCTCTTCGTTCTTCTCTTCCACCTCAGAATCACGTACCTCTCCTCCAATCACCGGGTTAGGAGTCACCACTCCTACGGTGGCCTCCGTCTCAACCCCTCTAGCTGGTTCTTCCGCATGATCAAAAATTCCGTGCGCCTCCAATACCAAACGGGAAGGCACGGGAAAGTCAATCCTCGCATAGCTGTGCTCCACGTAGTGCACCACTCCATTGGTTCTACAGGTCCTCTTCAATCTCCCCGTGTATGTAGCCCTGCTTGAGATGGGGTCGTATACCCAAGCAGTAGGCACGAAGCGATCAATGAAATCGAGCGACGTTTCCGTCGTCTCGGGACCCACTGGTGGCATGGGTTTGGGGGGCATCTGAGGCCAAAGCCCAAATTCCACATATAATAGTAAAGGGTCACTGACCGAAATTAACAAATAATCACATAGCATTTATATCACAGAACAAATATACCCATGGTATAACATATGACAATGATGAAAATTAAGGATGCTCATTTGAAATTTCATGACATGTATACCTTTTCAAAACAGCAACCTATTATTATGAAAAATATGTGGTAAGTACAACCAACACTTCAGCAATCACAATAATTATTCATAAATTCGGATTTTAATAAAGTACTCACACACATCAATTTCCAATCATCATCGTATAACTAAATCGTGACCACCGGTCAATCACCCTGATGCAATATGTATATGCTCATGTATACAATTTCTTGGAATTACCAAGGTGCAGTCACTCAACAGACCAGCACAATATGTTTGACTTTAACGACCCTCAAGACCAGGGTGCAATCGCTCAACAGATCAGCACCAATGCAGTCGCTCAACAGACCAGCACGTTTGACATATACTCAGGTACAATCGCTCAAAAGATCAGTACCAGTGCATTCGCTCAACATACCAGCACTCGTGCAATCGCTCAACAGATCAGCACGTTTTTGCGCATTTTAGGGTACAATCGCTCAACAGATCAGTACCAGTGCAGTCGCTCAACAGACCAGCACTCGTGCAATCGCTCAACAGATCAACACGTTTACGCATTACTCTGTGGCCCATCGCGGGTACCACTTGACTATGCAATGTATGAATATGCAGTGTTTTCTCTTCACTGAAACAGTATGCATTATCAGGAAAATTCAACCTTTCCATCATTTTTCAAGACATCTCGACACAATCAATATCATCATCCTCACAACCATGATTAAACAGTCAAGTAATCATTAACACTTCACATTATCTCACAAATTCCATACTTAACTATCTTAAGTCTTTCCAATGTTTCCCAAACTCTTAAAATTCATAAAACAATGTTTAAAACTGAGTTTTCTAGAAAATACGAATCTGTATTCGAATACAGCTTCTCTGTATTCGGATACAGAAGCCAAAAATAGTACAGAATTACACTCTGTATTCGAATACAGCCTTCTTGTATTCGAATGCAGAGGCTGTCACAGTGTAAAAATCAGTATTTTGCACTATATCAGTAAAGTCTCAAAAACTTCATCACCACCACTTCAAACTATCACAAAAATTCCATTTTAATTCATCACAAACCTTCCCAAATGATTCCTAACACTTAAGGTTTATAAAACAATGTTTAAAACTCTGGATTTTTGAAAAACACGAATCTGTATTCGAATACAGATCCCTCGTATTCGAATACAGAAGCTGAAACTGTAATTTCAACATTCTGTATTCGAATACAGCATGCATGTAGTCGAATACAGAAGCCAAAAACAGTGTATATTCAGCATTTTCCCACCATCATTGAAGTTTTTATTAAACTCATCATCTCTTCTTCAAAACTATTCAAAAACTTCATTTTAAATTGTTTCAAACCTTCCCCAACACTTTAAAGCTCACATGACAGAGTTTAAAACTTGATTTTCTGAAAACACGAATCTGTATTCGAATACGGTTTCCTTGTATTCGAATACAGAAGCTAAAAACTGAGTTTCTGGAAAAACCCGAATCTATATTTGAATACAGCTCCCTTGTATTCGAATACAGAAGCAAAAATTTTGAAAGTCAGCATCCTGTATTCAAATACGAGATTGTCGTAGTCGAATACATATGCAAATACAGTGTTAAAATTTCACTTTTGTATTCGAATACGACAGAGTCGTAGTCGAATACAGATGCTAAGTCAGAAGCAAAATCCTTCCTCTGTATTCGAATACAGGGGCCTGTATTCAAATACAAGTTTAAAAACTTGAGTACAAAAGCTTGGCAGGTTGTATTCGAATACACTCATGTTGTATTCGAATACACCTTCGAAATCAGTGAAATTTTCCTGAGACTTCAACACATTTCAAACTGTTTCTTTTGAAAAATCAACAAAACATCAAAACAGATTCAGCACTTTTCTAGAAAAACACTTTCATCATTTAAAATCCCTTTTCTTTTGAAAACATCAGCAACACCAGATTTTCATCAACAAAACAGAAACAGAATCATCAACACCAAAAGCAACATCACAGTTTTGCTTAAATCCCCCAAACAGAATATCAAACTCAAAACAGAACATGCATTTCCAAACGTTTACATTTTGAGCATTCTCAAAGCAACATGCAGAGTATTTCCAGCATTCTTACGCAACCAATCACAACATGCAAAGCATTTTCAGCTTTCTCACACAAGCAGAACAATATTTATACATTCAGCCAAACAGCAACCATCACATAGCAGTAAGACACCAACAGAGTGTATTTTCACATTTTATACAACCAGCACAACAGTTTTGAAAATATACATTTTGATCATATTCAAAATAATATGCAAGACATTTTTCAACTTTCCCACATAAACAATACAGCCTTGAAGCAACAACCAGAACAACACACATCACAGATTATTAAGACCACCAATAGAATGCATTTTCTTCATTTCTTTCAAAATGTCATTGCAAAACAGTTTTCTTTTTAAATAATGATGAAAACATTAGTAATGTCATGATAGTTATGCATTTACAGTCCTAATGCAACTAGAAAGTGGAACATGCCCTTACCCTTGTTGCGTTTTCTGCTTCTGCTCACGTTTCTATTTTCGTTCCCGTTTACGCGTCAAAAATCGGCGAAATTCCCATCTGCGTTTGCTGCTACGAAACTGGGTTCTCTAGCTTCGGAATGATGAGGGGAATAACTTTTGTACTGGGGGTTTTCTGGTTTGGTGCTTGGATTTCCAATTAATGTCACTTTTGAGGAACTCCCTCATTTTTTTTTTTTAACGTGCTGGAATCAAAAAAATAGAATGGGAGGGAAGGAGTACTGTTACATGCAATATGGGCAGTGAGGGAGGAGGAATGGTGTTCTGATTTCACCCATCCTTCTCACTCCTATTTATAGGCTTGTGTGGGTGCCACCACACCCGGCACTTGTCTGATCCTCAACACTTAACCAATCTTGTCGCAATTAGCCGATAATCCCTTAATTAACTGTCCATTAATTTAATTACTCATAATTAAATTAATTTATTCTTGATCCAATAATCTTAATTCATCTTCCAAAATAAATATTTATATATATATATATTTACTCAAAACATACATATATTAAATATTTTACAAATATCCCCAAAATACACTTAATATTAATTCCATAATTTTAATTTAAAAATTAAGGGTCTTACAAAATTACGAACTCAACCACATTATATGTTTGTCGTATAAACAATCATTTTAGTCCATGAGAATCTAATTTAATGGGATAAAAAATTCAGGTTCGAATGTATATGAATCATTAATTAACAGTCATTAATGTTATTCACATAGAATATATATATATATATATATATATATATATATATGTGCAAATAAAAGTAGCAATTTTGCTCACATCGTAAATAAAGGTTTATTGCATGGCTCAAAAATGCACTCCCTGGAACTTGTAAGAA
>JBBPBO010001985.1:62309741-62453273 GCA_037974295.1 Cicer cuneatum | reverse complement strand
GGGGGGGGGGGGGGGGTGAATTAGGTGTTAGACGATTTTTCTGTTTTTAGAGTTTCTGTGAGATTGTTCAAGGACTGTTTTGAATTTGTTTAATTTGCTGTGTTAGTGAATGAAAGCTTGTAAATGGCAGAAAGTAAAACACAAGAATTTATCCTGGTTCCCCTTACAACCAAGGGTACATCCAGTCCTCTTGCACACCACAAGAGATTTTCCACTTTGTTCAAATATGTTACAAGTCTAACCCTAAGACTTCAGTTACAAATTCTATAATACTTAACAGAAGATAGTACACCACTATCTCAGTTAACAATACTTGAAGAATCTACACTATCTTCAGTTTTGGCTACTGACTTGCAATCTGTATTTGGCTACGACACTTCGTATTCAAATACAAATCTTCAGTTTTAGCTTCTGACTTGTAATCTGTATTCGGCTACGATACTTCATATTCGAATACAAATTTACAGTTTTTGTAAAAACTTTATTTTCAAACATATGTTTATGTTATTAAATATTTTTATAAAATATTTAATGCATATGCTATCAAGAAGGTTCTCATAATATTGTATTTGAAATGTATTTTGATTTAATATTAAATACTTTACCTAAACATAAATTTGAAGGATGAGTTGCTTAATATCCTTTTGCTTTTTGATCAATGAACTTTTTTTCTTCATCAAAAATGTAGATCTTTAATTTTCATTCTCCCCCTTTTTGATGATGACAAAAATCTTGTTGCTTGAATTTTTTCAACGTCTTGATTTCTCCCCCTAGATGTGTGCTTACTCCCCCTTGATATATGTTTTTCTCCTTTTTAAGTATTGGAGGATCTGTTCAAAATAACTAGCAACAACAATATATATACACTTTTTCTCCCCCTTTTGACATTATCAAAAAGGAAGAGGACAAAACAAAGCATACACATTAGACATAGAAGCATCACATGATATATAGAAGGATTTGTAATCAAAATAAGAATTCAAATAACCATGTTCAGAATTACATTTAAAAGAAATAAAGAGTTTTAATGATAAAGTCAAACAGTAGCAGAAACAAATAACAAAAACTACAAATAGCCAATTTAATCGTCTGAGTCTGGTGGGAGATTCAGATGGTCAATTTTGTCTGATAGGTCACTGAGTTCTTGATGAAAGAATGTATGATGTTTAGTGATGGTCGATTCAAGATCTTGGAATTGGTTGTTGAAGGAAGCAGTCATGTTTTGAATTTGATTACTAAAAGATTCATTCAAGTGTTGGAATTGATCTGTGACAAAAGATTGAATGAAGTTAAGTTTGTCCATGATCATTCTGTTTGAGATGATGTCTTCAGCATGGGCTATATTGTCTGGTTCTGGTGCTACTGCTGTTGCTGCTTCTGGTGCATCTACTGGTGCTGCTTCTAGTGCTATTGCTGGGCCTGTTGTTGGTTCTGCTTCTTCTGCATTTTCATCTTGGGCAGTTGATAAACTTTGTCCAAGATCACCCTTATGGACATAAATTTGAAGTGATTCACTCCAAACTATTTTCATACTAGGCAAAACACTTAAATCCAGCATATTATCTTTGGTGGTTTGGTACAGCACCTCGCCTGAGAAATCAACTTTAAAATGATCCAGAATTCTTGTGACTTCTCTTGCGTAGGGTAAGGCTATAAAATCTTTTGAAGCATATAGAACTGAGCGGACGAAGTATGCCCAGTTTAGATCAGCCCCTTCTATCATAAAGATCATAATTTGAAGTTCAAATTCAGAGATCTGTGAGTAGTTCCCTGCTTTTGGTATCAATATGTAGCTTGAGAAATAATGCAGTAATCTGTTGTCAACAGTCAGATTACCAACACCATATCTTTGTCTAGCAAACTCAGAACCAGCCTGTGTGTGTTTTCTTTCCATAGTATCTTTGTCAAAACGGCACAACAAAATATAAGCATCATATTTTGTAGTATTCACCCATTCACATAGATGTCCTGGACACATCTTTTGACCTTCATAAGGTATGTACAAAATTTCTTCAATAAGTTTAGTGTCTAAATTAAAAATCTTTCCTTTAATCTTAGACACTAATTTAGACCCATCTTTTTCAAGGTTACAGAAGAATACCCTAACTAGGTCAGGATAAATAGGACCATTGTATCCAATAAATTCTTCTAATTTTTTAGCCTTCAGTAACTCAGGAATTTTAAACTCAGAAAATGAATCAAGCGTACCAATTTTTGGAGTTATCAACTTTTTGTCAGAAAAATGGGTTCTTAATCTGTCCAGTTCTTCTGGGGAATGAAGTAATCTGGATAGGTCAGCCATGTTGTCGTTTCTTCGTTTCTTTGAGGGACCCATAGTAGCAACCTTGGTTCTTGGTCCTCTTTTGCGTGCATCCATTCTTGAGAAGATGAAGTTTACGGTTTTTGGGGAAATTAGGGTTTTTGTTTGATTTCAAAGTAATCTTAGATGCAATGAATGATGAGGAGAAGGTTTAGAGATGATTTTACGTAGGTTTGGATGAAGTTTTTAAAGGGAGGAAAAACAGAGATTTCGATTGTAATCGGCTACCAGTTTTTGTATTCGTAACCTAAAAACTGTTTAACAACCCTTTTATATAAAAAAAAAATTCGAATCTGTATTCGACTACAGACTTGATGTATTCGAATACAGGTTTTTCTGGGAACGTGTATTCGAATACAAACTGTCTGTATTCAAATACGACAGTAAAAATTTCGTTTCCAAAGTAAATTTTTTAACAATAAATAAACCAAAAACATTTTAAACATGTAGTAAAACATACATAGATGTCAAAGAATCATATATCAAGTAAGAGAAGATGGAAGAGTTTAAAATTAAAAGTGATATGACTTACAAATCTTTCAACCCTTTTAGGGATCATTCTCATTTGGAATGCCTAGTTCCCTTCGTATCTTGTAAAATGATTCTCTAGGTATTGGCTTTGTAAAAATATCCGCCAGTTGATTATGAGTGTCCACGAAGGTAACTTCAACATTTCCTTTGAGCACATGATCCCTCAAAAAGTGATGACGTATGTCGATATGTTTGGTTCGAGAGTGCATGACTGGATTCTTAGTGATGTTGATAGCACTGGTATTGTCACATTTCATAGGAATACACCCCAGATCAAGTCCATAGTCACAAAGTTGTTGCTTAAGCCAAAGGATTTGAGCACAGTAACTGCCTGCTGCTATGTATTCTGCCTCTGCAGTACTTAAGGCCACACATGCTTGTTTCTTACAAGACCATGATACTAGTGCATTTCCTAGAATGTGACAGGTGCCGCTTGTGCTTTTTCGGTCCGTCTTACATTCTGCATAGCCAGAGTCAGAATAACCAATGAGATCATAGGCTACCTTTTGGATACCATAGGCCAGCATTGGTTGTTCCTTTTAGATATTTCATTATCCTCTTTATTGCTACAAGATGGGATTCCTTCGAATCTGCTTGAAACCTTGCACACAAACAAACACTAAACATAATATCTGGCCTACTGGCCGTTAGATATAAGACAGACCCAATCATACCTCTATACCTTGATACATCAATTGATTTACCAGATTCGTATTTATCAACATACATTCCAGATCCCATGGGAGTCGCACTTTCTTTGCTGCTGTCCATCTCAAATCTTTTTAAAAATTCTTTACAATATTTTGTCTGATGAATAAAGATGCCATTCTTAAGTTGCTTGATTTGAAGTCCTAGGAAATAATTTAATTTTCCCATCATGGACATTTCAAATTCTCCTTGCATCATTAATGAGAATTCTTCACATATTTCACTTTTGGTTGATCCAAATATGATATCATCTACGTAGACTTGAACAAGTAAGGTATGATCATTTGTTCTTTTAATAAATAGGGTTTTATCAACTTTAACTTTGTTCAAATCCATGTTCACATAAGAATTTACTCAATCTATCATACCAGGCTCTTGGAGCTTGTTTCAAACCATAAAGTGCCTTCTTTAATTTGAAGACATGTGAAGGATTTTTGAAGTCTTCAAACCCAGGTGGTTGTTTGACGTAGACTTCCTCATTAATATAGCCATTTAGGAAAGCACTCTTGACATCCATTTGAAATAGTTCAAAATCCATAGAGCAAGCATAAGCAAGTAGTAGTCGGATTGCTTCTAATCTTGCTACTTGAGCAAATGTTTCATCAAAATCTATCCTTTCTTCTTGATTGTATCCTTGTGCGACCAATCTTGCCTTGTTTCGGATAACTATTCCATTTTCATCTAATTTGTTCTTAAACACCCATTTGGTACCAATGATGTGTTTATTTCCTGGATTTGGAACAAGTTCCCAAACTTTGTTTCTTTCAAACTGATTTAGTTCTTCATGCATGGCAAGTATCCATTGATCATCTTTGAGGGCTTCACCTATTTTGGAGGGTTCTATTTGAGAAACAAATGCCATATTTAAACAGGCATCTTTGAGATTCAGCCTTGTAGTGACTCATTTGTTGATATCGCCTATTATGTTGTCAATCAGGTGATCACGATGGGTTTTCCATTCTTGAGGAAGATCAGTGTGTTGATCTGGTTGTTCTATGTCGATTTCGTCCTTTTGAGTTGTTTGATCAACTTGATTTTATGTACTTGTCTCATCATCATTATCATAAATAATTTTATCCTTTTTCGAGGGGTTAGTTTCATCAAAAGATACATGTATAGATTCTTCAACTATCAAAGTTCTTTTATTAAAAATTCTAAATGCTTTACTAGTTAAGGAATAACCAATAAAAATACCTTCATCGGCCTTCTCATCGAATTTGCCGAGATTATCCTTACCATTATTTAACACAAAGCATTTGCATCCAAATATGTGAAAGTGTTATATATTCGACTTTCTTCCTTTATAAAGTTCATATGGAGTTTTCTTCAGCATTGGTCGGATTATGACTCGGTTGGATACATAACAAGCTGTACTTACAACATCTGCCCAAAAGTATTTTGGTAGACTTGAATCACTTAGCATTGTTCTTGCAAGTTCTACCAATGATCTATTCTTTCTCTCAATAACTCCATTTTGTTGAGGTGTTCTTGGTGCAGAAAAATTATGGAAGATTCCATTTTCTTCACAGTATTCTACAAAAGAGGCATTTTGAAATTCTCCTCCATGATCACTTCTAATTGATACAATTTTGGTTGCTTGTTCATTTTGGACTAGTTTGGCATATTTCTGAAAAGCTTTAAAGGCTTCATTTTTATTTGCCAAAAATAAGGCCCATGTGAACCTTGAAAAATGATCAACTATTACTAGTCCATATGAATTTCCACCAAGGCTTTTAGTTCTTGATGGTCCAAACAAGTCCATATGTATTAATTGAAGTGGTCCTGAAGTTGATATAATATTTTTGGTTTTAAAAGGAAACTTTAGTTTGTTTACCTTTTTGACAAGCGTCGCATAATTTATCCTTAATGAATTTCATTTTTGGTAAGCCTACAACAAGTTCATGCTTGACTAACTTGTTTAAGTGATCCATATGGATATGTTAAAATCTTTTATGCCATAGCCAAGCATCATTGTTGTCACTTACCATAAGACATTTCATTTTTAAGGATGAATCATCAAGATTAATTGTAAAAATATTTTTGAAACGCTTACCAATAAACTGAGTTTCATTTGTTACCTCATTTTGGATAATGCAATCATTTTTGTTGAAAGTGATTTTGTAACCTTTGTCACAAAGCTGGCTTATGCTAATGAGATTGTGTTTTAACCCTTCAACATAGAGGACATCTTCAATTGAAGGAGATGGAGCCATGCCAACCTTTCTAATGCCCAAAATCTTTCCTTTGTTGTTATCTCCATAGATCACATAACCTTTTGACTCAAGAGTTAGTGCTGAAAATTTTGTTTTGTCACCGGCCATGTGCTTTGAACATCCACTATCCAAGTACCACATATTTGGTGTACTTTGTGTGTATTCCTACAAAACAAGATTTATAATTTATTAGGTACCCAAAGTGTTTTGGGTCCTTGAAGATTAGTACCTTTCTTGACCCACACATAATGCCCTTGTGGAACACCAACGTTCCTTACATGACAAGCATTAGGTGTGTGACCTTTAAGACCACAATAGAAACATTTTGGACTCTTTTTAGGAAAGCATGGTTTCTTTTGAATAATACTTTTCTTAGAACAAAGATGATTCTTTTGAACAGCTATTACTTTCTCATTTTTGGATTGGTTACTTGCTTTTAGAAACATAGTTTTTCCAGTACTTGGTTTATCAAATTTTGAGTAACCAAGTCCACTTTTGTCATTTGAATATCTTTGCATGCTAAGTATGTTTTTCAATCCAAATTGTCCTTTTTCGTACCTTTCTATAACTCTATTCATTTGGACAATTTTAAAAGAAAGTGAATCACATTTAATGCATGTAGAAATCTGTTTTTGTTTTTCAGAATTTTGTTCCATAGTGTCAATCTTTTATTTAGAGATAAAATCTGTTTCTTTTGATTTGACACTACTTTGTACAGATTTTTACATTCATTAAGTAGTTCTTTAATGGCTTGTTGTGCATCATTATTTTCAACACAAGAATCAATATTATCATAACAAATAGTATTACTACTAACCTCTTCTTCTTCATCATCAGAATGATGAGATGCCATCAAAGCAACATTAGCGCATTCGTCATTATCTGAATTTGATGAAGAAGTTACTTCATTATCTTCCCATGCTATGTACGCCTTTTTGAACTCTTTTCTTTTAGTAACATTCTTCTTGATAATGTTAGGACATTCTGCTTTCATATGTCCTGGTTTCCTACACTCAAAGCAAGTAAAATTATGATTTGCAGTAGAAGCATCTTTCTTCCTGAAGTTTTTCTTTCTTGTAAACGTTTTATCGTTTTGGAGAAATTTACCGAACTTTTTGACAAGGAGGGTGATGTTTTTCTCTTCATCTGAATCTTCTTCATTTATTAATTCTTTTGATTCTATTCTTAATGCTATATTCTTTGTTTTCTTTTCTAAACTTTCATTCTTTTCTAATCTTTCTAATTCTATTTCATGCTCTTGTAACTTTCCAAAAAGTGCTGAGAGTGACATTTTTGACAAACTTTTCTTTTCAGAAATTACTGTCACTTTAGGCTGCCATGTTCTGGTTAATGATCTTAGAACCTTTAGGTTTAATTCATCATTAGTAAAGCTTTTGCCAAGTGCTGTCAAGTGATTTGTTAAGTGAGAAAAACGTTTCTGCATGTCCAGGATTGCTTCTCCTGGTTGCATTCGAAACATTTCGTATTCTTGAGATAAAGTGTTCAGTTTTGAACGTTTTACCTCAATTGTTCCTTGATGGGTTACTTCAAGAGTATCCCATATCTCTTTTGTTGTTTTGCAGTGGGATATACGAAAGAATTTGTCCATACCTAATGCTGATTGTAACATATTTTTTGCTTTCTTGTCAAACAATACTTTTCTCTTTTCATCGTCTGTCTATGAGGCTTTTATTTTTATTTCTTCTTTATTGTTGATGACTGTTGTTGGAATATATGGACCATTTTCTACAGCCTCCCATATGTCATCTCCTTGAGCCTCAAGGTATGCTTGCATACGTATTTTCCAAAAATCATAATGTTCACCGACAAAGCAAGGTGGTTTGTTACTGCTACCACCATATCTAAAAACAGGTTGTGCGGAAGCCATGAATTGAGGAGCAAATTACCAAAACCTGCTCTGATGCCAATTGTAAGAAAAGATGTACACCTAAGAGGGGGGTTAATTAGGTGTTAGACGATTTTTCTGTTTTTAGAGTTTCTGTGAGATTGTTCAAGGACTGTTTTGAATTTGTTTAATTTGCTGTGTTAGTGAATGAAAGCTTGTAAATGGCAGAAAGTAAAACACAAAAGAATTTATCCTGGTTCCCCTTACAACCAAGGGTACATCCAGTCCTCTTGCACACCACAAGAGATTTTCCACTTTGTTCGAATATGTTACAAGTGTAACCCTAAGACTTCAGTTACAAATTCTATAATACTTAACAGAAGATAGTACACCACTATCTCAGTTAACAATACTTGAAGAATCTACACTAAGTTCTTCAAGTGATACAATGACTTTAATTGATTTTGTAATGATGTTCTTGGCTAAGAACAAGGTTATAACACTAAGTATTTGATACTTAATCAATCACACTTCCAAGTACAACTGAGAACCTTTCTTAATGATATGAAAATGAAAAGCATGTACTTGAAAATATGAAAATTAAGTTTTGAAGTGTTTGATATTTCAGAAAATTGATTCTAAAAAGTAAGTCGAAAGTTCTGAGTAAAAACTGAAGTTTTGAAGTATTTATATTCCAAGGTAACACTTCAGATCAATGGCAATGGTTCCCAAAAGTTTTGATGAACTTATGCAACGTTTCAAAAGTGAAAAGTGGCATTGTTTCGAAGTTGTATTCGAATATAGCTTTAGTGTATTCGAATACACTTCTATAATGTTCAGTTTTTATTTAAAATTTGAACTTCTTATTCGAATACGATACCTCGTAGTCGAATACAAGTATGAGATTTTTTCCACTGACTTGATTTGTATTCGAATACACAAAGCTGCAGTCGAATACAAAAGTTTAAATTTAGCTACTGACTTGCAATCTGTATTCGACTATGACACTTCGTATTCGAATACAGATATTTAGTTTTAGCTTCTGACTTGTAATCTGTATTCGACTACGACACTTCGTATTGGAATACAGATTTACAGTTTTTGTAAAAACTTTATTTTCAAACATATGTTTATGTTATTAAATATTTTTATTAAATATTTTAATGCATATGCTATCAAGAAGGTTCTCATAATATTGTATTTGAAATGTATTTTGATTAATATTAAATACTTTACCTAAACATAAATTTGAAGGATGAGTTGCTTAATATCCTTTTCCTTTTTGATCAATGAACTTTTTGTCTTCATAAAAAATGTAGATCTTTAATTTTCAGAACTCTGCTTAATAGAGAGGTAATTGGAATGAAGGACATTGAGATCACATCAGGCTCCAACTGAACAGTCTGCAACCAGTCATTATGCGATAGACTTTTGTCATCACTACCACCTATCTCCTCTTGCAAAAGCTTACAATATCCTACAAAAACAAAAATATTATAAGGACAACTGCTATTGTAAAATATAAATGTTAAAAAAGAATTTCAGGTTATGTTCCAAGCACACCTCTTTATGCGAATAAGAACTTGAGGGACTAATATTAGCAAAATAATCATGAAATAGGTGATAAATTTTGAAAGAAAATATAACTAAACACTTGCAGAAAAAAAATTTACTTGATTGGAGTTTAAGTATAATCGTTAGTCACAATTCTTTAACGATTGAGATTATAGTAGCCTGCACTTCATTCTAATCTCCTAGAGAAAAAAACACAAACAAGCACATACGCGCTCAGACTCACCTTCATTACGGGAGTCAATAACTTCTTATGTGCTCACATTTAGAGCACGTAAAAGAATTAATAAATTTTGTGCTTTCTGGGGTTCAATAATCTAAATGTACTGGACAAAGGGTTCTAAAGTTGGAGAATCTTTTTTTCTTTCATTTCTGTTTTGGTTGGCGCAGCCAAATAAACACTTTATCTTTTCTTCACTGAACCTGGTAAGTTGTTATAAAGTTCAGCAATCATATTAATAAATTTCACAGTTTTCCATCAATTTTTTTATATTAACATGACTTAAATGTTTCTTACTAGAATGACCCTGCTCTGATCTCATGTCAGACCATAGCTAGATTAGGATTTTCCGCAACCTTATCCTAGAAAAATGGCTTTGATTTTGGTTTTAGAGCATCAGACTCACCATCCTCACTAAAATGCAGTGGTCCTGTAGGTGAATTTTGGGTTCTACCAGCCATTGGTTTGGGAGGAGTAGGTGGAGGTCGAGCCATTCTTGGAGGAGGTGGAGGTCGAGGCGTAAGAGCAGGTGGGGGAGGAGGCGGCAGTGTTGGAGCCTCATATGCTAATTTTCTTGGAGGAAGCTTCAATAAAGACACTAGTACTTGTCCTTTTCCATCTGATGATGTTGTCTCAACCATTGAGGCTTTGTTCTCTTCATGCTTAATGGATGAATTCCTAACAGTACAAGGATTGATTCCATAGTTAATACTATATTCTCTCATATCAGAATTTTCAAAACCAGCTGACTTTTGTGAAATACTTGAAATACAAAAGAAACATTTATTGAATAAAATTTGTAAATGTTTCACTATCATTATAAGTTAGCATTGAAAACCAAACAATAACATAGACATACCACCAGAAAAATCACTTGAGCTTAATATGAATAAAGGTCTGTCATCTTTGTCAACTATTTTACTCTTCCTCGCCCTGCAACAACATAAGAGCAAGCTTATTAAGATTATAGCTCCAGATGCAACTATAGCAACAATAATCACTTTCTCTTGTTTCTCATTATTTATTGGGTCAAAAGTACCAAGAGGAGGAGGAGGAGGAGATGGTGATACAAATGGAAAATCATCATATGAGAGCTCAGGAGTTGGAGGTGGAAAAGTGACTCGTACTTCAATGTGACTTTCCGTTTTAATGATGAAACAGAATCAGTGCTTTGTGGTGTCTGATTATGTTGTGACTCTGAAGTAAATATCTATGTCCACCTGCTAAACCAAAGAGTGACTCATAATGCTTCTTCAACAAATATCTTTCTTATTCTGAAACGGGAATAGGAAGATTTCTTCTGTTTCTTATGCAATCCAAAAAGTTTTGTTTCATATGTATATTATTTTCCATTGAGAGAGTACATCTCTTTTCTCTTGTTCCATCCAATAGATGCAAGTCAAATTCTTTGATATCATTATTCCTCTCTATAATTTCTTTCCTACAATACATCCACACCTCCTCTGCATGTGTCAACCGATTGAAAGAATGTAATTTATCATACAACAAAATCATAATCACAAAACCAACATAATTGGACTATAACTCAAGCTGATCTTTAACTACATTATAGCTAGCTCGCTATGCATATTTTCATTATATCAAGATGCTCAAAAACCTCATTAAATTGTTTGGAGTACAACATTAATATCATATTTTTCCATAGTTACATGGTAAATTATAGTACACTAAAAAAATAAGAACCCGAATTTGAATCATGACCGAAACAATTCTTGATCAAAATTTACTTACCTCTAGACCGAATGCCTCATTCCCCTGAACTCAAAAAAAAAAGAACATTAAACAATAATACGATCAAACTCATAAGTTCATAACTATAAATTTTCTAAATTAATATCAATTTATTCCAATATACATTGAGAATACTAATAAAAATCATAAATAACTTATGATATACCTTATCTCCAACATGATGTGTATAAACCTCATCATGTTTCCATCTTTTCCCCTCTGAGCCCCCTTTGGCGAAAGCAAAAAGAAGAATGACATAAACAAATCATCAAGATTGCAGAGAAGATTACAGACCCAAATCAATCCTAATTCAAGTAGAACCATTTATCAAGTGTCATATTCTAAATTTAAATACAATAGAACAACTGAAGCCAGAGACCAAATGTGCCGACATAAGTTTTTATCAAGTGAAAATTGGCTTGTAGTTGGAACTTGGAACATACCAACAATTGCCTACCTAATCATATTATAAGTCCACATCAATTTTTTTGTTGTTGAAAATGATGTTGATAAGTAAGGTAAAATTGTGCCGACTTAACAAAAATGAATCTCACTGAAGAAATAAGCAGATAGATGCAACCGAAGACTGACATAAATGTGGTATTACATTCATTAACATATAAAGATCAAAATACAAACATATAAATCCTTGGGCATAAAACAACAATTAATATACTAGAGAAAAAGTCTACTTGATTCAATGAATCTGTGTGTAAAGTGAGCCAAATGCACACAGAAACTCAATGTTAACAAAAAGAAATTTCATCACCACCATTAAATTATAAATCAATAAATAAATAAAAATATTCCATTATGCTTCTTCATAAACTATTTAGAAATATAAATCAACAGTCATTAGAAATTTAACAAGTTCATGATTCCAAAATGAATTGTGTGTGTATTGCTTAAATATGACCTGCCAAGGAAGGACTACCAACAGAAATCAAAACCGACTTCTTTCAGTTCCTTCTACCAATTAAGCCAACCCTTGTTGGTTATACATCAGAGAAGGGTACCCACAATTCCAAAAACTGAGAAACTATGTTGTTAAAACTTATACGACATTAAGATTTTGTCCCTTATTTAAGCTTCTTCTTGATTTTTACATTCGTTATTTTGTTTTGAAATTTTATTTTTCTGAGAAATTCCTCATACATAAGATCTTTTTGACTAGCCTATGTGAGATAAAAAATCTGTCCAATTGATCAATAGCAAAATCAGAAAAATCATACAACAAAATCAATAACGAAATTAGCAAAATCATTAGCATAATCTATAGAAATTCATAGCAAAATTAAACTGCTAGAATCAAACATGTTAGGTAAATGACCTAGAATCAAAATTGCTAAGTAAGAAACAAGAATTATCATAAAATTACCCAAGAAAGGAACAAACCTGTTTGGAAGAAATACCATGTTTTATGCAAAATTGTTCTTCTTTACCTAGACTTCATCTTCTGTTCAATTGAAGAAGAACACTGACTTAGGGTTAAAACAACGGCGAAGAGATGGCGACGAACAGAAATAGAAAAGACAGGAAAAAACATTTGCTCGACGGAGGACAACACTTCTCGACGGTGAAAGAAATCGACATCGACACTTCTCGATGGCAACAATTCTCGAAAAATAGAAGAAGAAGAAGAAGAGAAAGAAACTCTTCACTGGCACGAAAGTAGAAAAACGTTGCGGCCGATCAAGTCGTCGACAACGCTAAAGTTGGTGTGAGAGAGATGAGTTCACGCGTGAGGGAGATGAAAATTGTGAAAACAGTTTGCGCGTGCGAGGGAGATTCTTCTCTAATAGAGTTTTTCTAATTTATGAAGTTTTTTTAATAGACTTGTTGGATCGGATGTACAACAACCAATTTAAAATTTCTGATCTAACAAGGTTTAAATGCACTAGTGTCATTTTCGTCATCCCTCAACTTATTCTAATCCATTTTCATTCTTAGCCAATGTAGTTAATCCAATCAGTTCATTTGTGTCATTTGATTAACATTTAGGTCATTTTTGTCATTCGTCAGCTTATTTTAATCCATTTTCGTTCTTAGCCAATGTAGTCATCCAATAAGTGTGTTTGTGTCGTTTGATTAACATTTAAGTCATTTTCGTGATCCCAAGGGTTATTCTAATCCATTTTCGTTCTTAGCCAATGTAGTTCATCCAATAAGTGCATTTGTGTCATTGGATTAACATTAAGGTCATTTTTGTCATCCCTCGCCTTATTCTAATCCATTTTCGTTCTTAGCTAATGTAGTTCATCCTAGAAGTTCGTTTGTATCATTGGATTAACATTTAGGTCATTTTTGTCATCACTCAAATAATTCTAATCCATTTTCTTTCTTAGCCTTTGTAGTTCATCCAATTAGTGCCTTTGAGTTGTTGGATTAACATTTAAGTCATTTTCATGATCCCAAGGGTTATTCTAATCCATTTTCGTTCTTAGCCAATGTCGTTCATCCAATAAGTTCATTTGTGTTATTAGATTTTCATTTAGGTCATTTTTGTCATCCCTCGACTTACCATTTTCGTTCTTAGCCAATGTTGTTCATTCAATAAATGTGTTTGTGTCATTGGATTAACATTTAGGTGATTTTCGTCATTTTTCTACTTATTCTAATCTATTTTCGTTCTTATCCAATGTAGTACATCCAATAAGTGTGTTTGTGTCATTGAATTAATATTTAAGTCATTTTTGTGATCCCAATGGTTATTCTAATCCCTGTTCGTTCTTAGCCAATGTTGTTCATCCAATAAGTGCATCAAATTTTAATTTTTTTTATATAGAACCGCAAAGTCACAAAGTGTAATGCATTAAAAAATTAAGGCAAGATATGAATAAAATAAAATAAAACATAAGAATATATACAAATCATATATATTAACAATTGAAGTAGCTAAAGCTCAAACTAAATAAGGATAATGCACAAATATATGTTAAGATGATTTTGGATTGATGGAGATATGAATTGATTATACATGGCATATTCAAAGAAGTTTGAATTTTTTTGGTGATGCTTTAGATTATCATGGATGTTTATGTACTGGGCAAACTTGGAGATAACTATTATTGATTTGAAGTTTAAAACTAAAACATTGAACCAAAAAATAGTTAATGAAATAAATATGTGTTTTTGACTATAGCAGAAAAATGTATATCAAATATTCATTATAATGTTTTTTACTTAAATTTCGTAATTGGTAAAATTGAAAAACAAAAATCTAGTATGAAAGACATAACCACGACTACCTTGGTCACGGGTGCCTATTGCTATTATGTCACGATCCATTTTTCAAGTTAATTTCAAATTTTCATAACTTACATCTATGGTTTAATTTTGAAAAGATAAAGTGTAATACAAATTGATCAAATTTTTATCATAGAATTAGATATATTAATATGCAAAATTAAAATAAATAAATGAATGTGAAGTCTAAAATTACCAAAGAATCGCAATGTGATTACCAGAAGTATATGGATATATAAGAAAAAATAAAACAAATTAAATTAAAAATGAAAAGAATGAATGATTTCCTAACTTTATAATATAATAGATCTGTGTTGATAATAATAATAATAATAATATAGTAAATCAATATAAAATATCGTATCATATCTTCTGAAGTTTAGTATATATGTATTTCTTCTAAATATAATCCATAGAAATGAGAATATTAAAAAATTTAAAATAAAAACATCAATGGTTTGGTATAAAAAGAAAGATATTGGATCTGCAGTTGTAAGTGTTTAATGAGTTCTAAGATTTTTCTTTCTTTAGATTGAGTTACCTACTTGTCATACCTTCATCCTAAATTTTTGTGAGGCAAAATATAAAGAACTAAAAAAAAAGGAAAATTGTATATATCTACTTTCAATGGCGGAGCTTGAACAAATATTTTGGGGGTGCCGAATTTTTAATATTTGAATTGATAAATTAAATATAGTATTTTATTGTATATTAGAACTTTAAGTTATAACGTTGCGATGTAAACATATAAATTTTTTGCAAACGTAACTGCAAAAAATGACGAATTGGACTAAAAAGTTACACAAATTTAGGAGAAACAAACTTATAGGTATAACATATTGCTTTGGTTCGTATGTTTAGAAAGGGAAAAAAATCTAAACCAAAAAATAGTTAGTTTGATCGAGTTTTTTCAATTTTTATCACAAAATTAAACCCAAATTGATGGATAGCATGTGTGATTTGATTCAGTTCAATCAGGTTATCATTAATAAAAATTAACATACTTATTTTAAAAATATAAAATTTTCTTTTTCAAACACTAAATTTTTTATATATTAAAATAATACGTAAACACTATTTAAACTACCATGAAAAAATAATATGTAAATGATTAATAAAATCCTTGAATACAACACATATTTAAGATAACACTACTAATATATTCTATTGATTTTATTCAGATATCAGTGGTCGATTTTAAATGGTGTAAAATCATACTCAAATCAAGAGAGATTGAATTTATTTGGTTCAATTCAGATTGAACTCGAAATAGAAAAAAAAAATCAATTTAATTGATTTTGATTTTAATTTTAAATTTAAATTTATTAAATCATTAGTTTAATTTTTATATCTCTAGACGAAACTCAAAACACATACAATTAAAATTTAAGTGAAAAGGTGTAATGTATTTCCTTAATTGTATTTTTTTATAATTATTTTATAGGTTATTTTTATTTATAAAAAAAAAAATTGTTGGGCACATTGGGGTTGACCGTGGCCACCCTGCGTCCCCACTAAAATATGTCTCTGCTTATTTTGAACACCAATGAGGATCCTAATTTGGTGATGATTAGCAAACTTGCAAAATTAGATATATGACTGAATATAAGTATAAAAAAATTGATTAAAGATGCTGAAAAATAGTTAGAGAGAGAGAGGATAACATGTACAAGAAAGAAAATGTTTACTAAGCAACAAAATATAAAACAAAGAAATTTGTATAAAAGAATATGTTAATTATTTGTCATCGTATATACCAATACTTTTTTGAACATGCAGATTTTTTTTCTTCACATTTTGTCAAAAAGAAATAGAATTTTTTTTATTATATGATTTATTTAAGTTAAATGTGTTCATGTAATGTGATTAATGATTTTATTTGGGTATATTTAGTCGTATACTTGGCCAAAAATATCCATTTTATTTATATGTTTTAATGAACATTTACAACTTCATTTTTAGAGCATGCACTTATTTTTTTTGTGAGAAAGTATTCAATTTTTTTTAAATAAAAAATATTCAAATTATGAGTCTATATAAAAAAAGGTAAAATATAATTAAAAAATATTATTTTTATTTATTGTATTTAAAAACAAATGCTTTAGATAAGAGTTTAGTATCATAATAAATAATTAGTTTATTTGGTAAGTGTAATTATTTGGTAAGTGTTATTTGTACTATTTTGTTTGAAGTAAGATAATTATTTATATTTTAGATGTAGATCGTATATACTATTTTTCTTCTAATATTGTAAAGTAGCAAATTGCAAACTTTTTAAAATGTATTAAAAGTTGAACGGGGTGATAAAAAAAAAACGCAATTATTTGCCTAAAAGCATTATAACTACTCTATTGAGAACATTTTGGTTTTTATTAGATTAAAAAAATGGTGTATGATCATATTTTAAAACCGTAACATATAAGAATTATACAATATTATATATTAATATATTTGTAACTTATTATATATATTGACATATAATATTGTCCACAATAATTATAAATAAATTTTTTTATATAATGTTTTTTGTTTCGTGTGCTTCAGCTGTTTTTAAAACATTGAGAAGTTTGATCAATTAATTTTTTATAAATAAAAATATTTTTTAAAATAAATTAATACCAATTTTAGTCTGTGTAACATTTGTATACTTCTTTTGTTCACCTCCACTCTATTCTTAAATTTGAACATGATTTATCGATCTACATTGACATAGATTATGTTTTCTATTAAGAAAAAAAAAGGAATTGAAAAATAAAATCACTTTTAATTTGATTGAAAATATTTTACTTCAATTATTGTAATTAAGGAAATTACTCTAATTGGATAAAAGTGTTTATTTGTAGATGTAAATTTTATAAGTATATCACCAAATGAGTCCACGTTTAGACTGTATTTTTTTAATAATTTTGAATGATTAATAATAATTAATATAATGTTAATATTTAATTTATTTAGGCTAAATAGCACCCGTAGTCCCTTAACTTAATTTCAGTTAACGTTTAGTCCTTTATCTTTTTTTGTTCTCGATTTGGTTATTTATTTTAATTTTAAGTGACAATTTGTTCTTTTATATTTTAAAATGTCAACAATATTATCTTTTTTTTTACAAAAATTCATCAAAATTTTCAACCAAAACCCATAAAATTAATTATATTCTTTCATATAATACAAATTTCATCAGATTCGTAACTCAAATCTTCAAATAAACTCATATTTCCATTCTTTATTTCACTTAAAATTAAAATAAAGGATCAAATCGGGTAAAAAAGAAGATAAAGGACTAAATATATTTAAAATAAATGTTTAAATATGTTTTTTGTGCTCACAATTATAACATTTTTTTATTTTGGTCCTGTAAGTTTTTTTGTTTAATTCACATACATGCAAATACATATACATTTTAAAATGGTCCCTTAATCCTACTTCTGGTAAAAAAATCCTAACTCTGTTAAACTGACGTCATAATATTTTATAATTTTAAAAAACAAAAAATAAATTAGAAATTAAAAATCTGATTATTTTTTTAAAAGAAGATCAATATTGGGAACCTTAATTTCTATTGTCTCCATGTTCTCACCTTCACGCATTTTCTCTCCCTATTCTCACGATCTTCTCACCCTCACTCTTAAAATACTATTACACTCTTTTTAATTTCATTTATGCTCACACGTGTAAATAGAAATTGGAAAAAAGAAATACATGAAAATAATTTATTCCTACTTTGAAAAGGTGTAGATCAATATTTTTTATCACAAAGAAATACACTAGAGAATTGAGTGGATATATCTTCACTATTTTGTTGTTGTTGAAGATATTAGTTTGACTTCTCTGGTTATATATAAAAGAGACTAACAAGGCAAGATATCCAGTAAAAATAATTTTGTGGAAAAATTTAAGGTCTTTTTACTCGTGTAAAAAAATTATTATCAGGAAAACAAATCAAATGTATTTTCTTTGTGATGTGATTCAACTCAAAATTTGATTAAAAAAAAAAACAGATATGGTAAAAAATAATGAAATTAAGGGTGAAGGTGAGAAGGTCGTGAGAAGAGGGAGAGAAAATGAGCGAAGGTGAGAAGAGGGAGACAATAGAAATTAGTGTTCTCAATTTTGGTCTTCCTTTCAAAAAATAATCAAATTTTTAATTCCTAAATTATTTTTAATTAAAAAACTAAAAAACATTGTGACGTCAGCTTAATGGTGTTAGAATTTTTTTAATAGAAGTTGGACTGAGAGACCATTTTAAAATGAATCTGTATTTGCACTTGCAGATATGTGAACAAAATAAAATTACGAGGACCAAAAACAAAAAATGTTATAATTGCAAGGATCAAAGACATATTTAAACCTTAAATAAAATATAAAATGTCTAAATGATTTACTTAATTACAATAAACAAATCTAAATAGTTCCTTATTAAGTACTTCTTATTTTTTATGTTTTTATTTATGATTTCATATTTTCTTCCCAACAAAATATCTACATGCATTTATTCACTAAAACATCATTTTTTTAAAACTCAAGTGATGTGATTAACTCCTAACTCAACTAGCAAATGTCGCTATTTCTATGTTGAAGCGATGTCCAAAGGTATATTATACACTAATTGTATTATAATTATTTATACTATTATTTTAAATTATATATTTTTTTACTTATTTATCTCAATCTTGAACTCAACAATGATTCTCAACATCATCTAATGTCATTATGCACTCTCATGGTCCGTTTGATGCACATGATATGATAGTGTCAAAATATGATGTAAAATTGAATAAAGATATGATGTGATGTGATAAGATAATGACATGATAAACATTTTTATATCTTGTATTTGATACACACATGATAGCAGAGTAATATTTTATTTAGTCATATATTTGGCACACATCTCATCGTGACATAATATAATATATATTATATTTAAATAAAAAAATTACCATTGTGAACAATTACATATTATTTTTTTAATTAACTTATTATATTTTAAATATTATAAATTAACAAAAAGATACTAAAAAAATAAATAAGTAATGAAATAATTTTATATTTAAAACTATGTATTGACACTGAATGTGCAAACACGAGAAGGGAGAGTTGAATTGTGTTTGTCAAACTTGAATTCTTTTGCTGTTTTGTTGAATGTTGATTGGAATTATTTGATGAATAAATAATCAGACTTAGCAACGGATAATAACAACACAGCGATTTATCCTGGTTCACCATTAACTTGGCTACATCCAGTCCATTCACTCCGAAGGCTTTAATCCACTAATGCAAAACACTTTGAATTACAACTCTTGACCCTCCAAGTTAGTCTTCCCAAATAGTCTGACAACCCCAAACTTTTGAGGAACGATAACAACACCTTGACCCTACAAGTCAAGTCTTCTCCTACCAATCTGACAACCCTATATTGAAGAAGGAATCTACACCTCTAGTGGGTTTGATTACAAAGGTTTGGAACTCTACAAAGTTGCTTCTGGAAATCTGATTGCTGCACTATTTTTCTCTCTCGAAAACACTTAGAAAATATTGCTTTTGCACTCAAGTCATTCTCTATATTGAACTCTCAGATTATGTTGAATATGAAGCTTGAGTTCTTGTATTTTCGATGCCTAATGCTGCTGCCTGAAGCCTCCTTTTATAGCTGCAATTAGGGCTTTGTCCAAGCTTAAATTCGAGATAAATCTTGCTCATATTTCCTTTGAAAATTCTGTTGGCCAATCCCGTTTCTCTTAATTTCAAAACGTATCTTTTAGCTTCATATTTCATTCGAAAAATTCTGTTGACCAATCCTGTTTCTCTTAATTTCAAATTGTATCTTTTAGCTTCATATTTCATTCAAATTTCCTTCAAGTCTTCAGTGATTTTTGAATCAAATCTCCTTAATACTTTGATCAAATTTCTATCAAAATTCAATCAAGCCTTCTTCGAATTTTAATCAAGTCTTCACTGATCTGCATCATGATTTAAATTCTGGACCGTATGATCTGGACCATGTGATCTAATCTGTACCATTCTGTCTCATGATCTGGACCGTGTGATCCTCTGATCTGGACCATTGATCTTCTTATCTAGACCAAGTCTGGACCAAGTCTTCTGTTCTGGACCATGTTTCCTTCTAGACTCTGCTTCCTTCTGATCTGGGCCAAGAATAATATCCTTTGATGATGTCATTGTTTCTTTCCTCTGATTATATCCTTTGATGTTTGCCTTTGATGACATCCTCTGATTCTTGCTTCTGATGGGATCCTCTAGTGATATCCTCTAGAGGTATCCTCTGATGACATCCTCTAGTATCCTTTGGAGGTATCCTCTGATGACATCCTCTGGTGATATCTTCTGGTGACGTCATCCTCTGATGACATCTTCTTCTTCTGATTTGTATCTTCTGGAGGTATCTTCTAATGACAAAGGTGCTTTGTCTCTTGCTTGACCAGGATATTAGATTGTCTCCCAAGAATGTGCAGTTTCCACTTGTACTCTTACTTTCGAGTTTATCTCCAGCATAATCAGAATCACAGTATCCACTAAGTTGGTATGTAGGAGTTTTCTTGTAGAACAAGGTGAGGCTGGTAGTGCCTTTCAGATATCTAAGGATTCTCTTAACATCTGTTAAATGGGATTCCCTAGGGTCAGACTGAAATCTAGCACACACGCATACACTAAACATAATGTCAGGTCTAGAAGCAGTGAGATAGAGTAGAGATCCTATCATCCCTCTGTAGGATTTTTTATCAACCTTTTTGCCTGAGTCATCCTTTTCAGCAGGTAGGGTGCATTGGGGTAGCCATAGGTTTGCAGTCACTCATCTTAAACTTCTTGAGAAGCTCTTTTTTATATTTTGTTTGATGAATGTATATACCTTTTTGACTTTGCTAAATTTGTATCCCTAGGAAGAACTTAAGTTCTCCCATCATGCTCATTTGAAATTTCTATTGCATCAATTTAGAAAATTCTTGGCAGAGAGTTCCATTAGTAGATCCAAAGATAATATCATCAACATAAACTTGAATAATTAGAATATCATCTTTTATTGATTTTCTAAAAAGAGTATTGTCTACTTGTCCTCTTTCAAAGTAATTTTTAAGTAAGAAGTTACTAAGTCTATCATACCATGCCTTAGGTGCTTGTTTCAAACCATACAAAGATTTTTTATGTTTAAAAACATGATTTGGAAAATCAGAACTTTCAAAACCAGGGGGTTGTTTAAAAATAGACTTCTTCACTTATATAACCATTTAAAAATGTGCTTTTAACATCCATTTGAAATAATGAAATGTTATTATTAGCAGCAAAGAAAGTAGGATATGAATAGCTTCTAACCTGGCCACTGGAGCAAAAGTCTCAGTGTAGTTAATACCTTCTTGCTGACTGTAGCCTTGTGCAACAAGTCGTGCCTTGTTTCTGACAACTTCTCCTTTTTCATTCAGCTTGTTTCTGAAAACCCACTTGGTTCCAATAATGTTCTTTTCTGGCCTTGGAACTAGATCCCAAACATCATTCCTTTCAAATTCATTCAACTCCTCTTGCATGGCAAGAATCCATCCATCTTATCTCAGTGCTTCATCAACCGAAGTAGGCTCAATAGATGAGAGTAAGCCAAACAAATTGGTTTCTTTAAGTGATGATCTAGTCCTTAAGGGATCACTTGCACTCTCAATGGTGTTTTTGACTTATCTTCAGATTCATACTTTGAAGATTTGTCGAGTTCTTCTGTTTTTCTTTCATCCACTACCTTTTCAAGTTCTCTTGGTTTGTTTGTATCAGCTTCCTTTGGTTCTAGTAAACCTGCACTATAATCATCATCTTGCTTTGACTTTTCAAGTCAAGCTATTTTTCATATAACATAATACAAATCAAATAATTTAAAACTGAACTCAATACAGCCAACCCATTAATTTTGCTTCTGGTGGTTTCTGCTTGTTTTTGAAACCACTAGAATGGTGTTTTTGCTTAAGTGTTCAATTCTTGTGGATCAGCTGGTTCCTTTAAATCTTTGAGAAACTGCAAAATACCTATCTAGCTTTGATTTTTAAGATCAAGCTTCTTGTTATCACAGTAAACAAAATATCAAAACAATAATAATATTTAAAGAAAGATATAACCTATATGACCAGTTTTAGTTTCAGTTTGAAAACCCTCGTTTTGATATTCAGTTATCAGAGAGTCTGGATGAAGGAATTTGAATTCCCTTCCAGGTTTGTTGTAAGACCCTTAATTTTAAATATTAATATTGGAAATAATGTCAAGGGCATTTTGGGAATTTTTGTAAATATTTAATATATGTATGATTGAAGTGAATATATATATATATAAATATTTATTTGGAAGATGAATTAAAATTATTGGGTGAAGAATTAAATTAATTTAATTTCAAGTAATTAAATTAATCAAACCATTAAGTAAGGATTAGTGGCTAATTGCAAGATAATTAAAAAGCTGGAAAATCAGACAAGTGGCAAGTGGCACCATGAGAGTCTATAAATAGGAGTGAGAAGGATGGTGAAGTCAGAACACCATTCCTTCCTCCTTACTGCCCATATTGCATGTACCAACTCCATCACCTCTCCCATTTCTGTCTCTGTTTCTGCCATTTCCGAACTAAAATTTGAAGAGAGGGAAATTCCTTCAAACACCATTAACTGAGAATCCCAGCCTCAAACCTGAAAACCTCCAGTAGTAAAGTTAATTCCCACCTCAATACGAAGAGGAAGAACCCAGTTTTGCAGCAGCAAACTCAGGGAACAACTTCACCATTTTTGGACGCAGAAAAGGGAACGCAGCAGGAACAAGAGAAATAGCAGAGCACGCTACAAGGGTAAGGGCACCTTCCATCTTTTAGCTGCATTAGGGCCATAAATTTGTGCTGTTTCAGTTCTGTTTTTAAAAGAAAAGCTATTTTCGAAAAATGACATTTTGAGAGAAAATGCATTTTGTTGATAAGTGATTATTCTGATGAGTTGTTGTTGGCTGTTTTTTTTACTGGTAAAATATGTTGTGTTATTCCTGTGTGAATGCTGGAAAATGTTTGCATGCCATTTTAGTTATGATTAAAATGCATGTCTTAAAACTGTTTTGAAAATGGCATTAAAATGCAAAATGCATCCTGTTGGTGCTTAGTGTTTTGTGATGTTTGCTTGTCATTCTGTGGTGTTTTGAGAAAACTGAATGCATGCATGTTTGCTCTGATGTTTTGTGAACACTGAAATGTTGCATGTTTGTTCTGATGAGTGTGAACACCGAAATGTTGCATGTTTGTTCTGATGAGTGAGAACACTGAAATGTTGCATGGTGTCCTGATGATTGATCATCTGTCTCTGTTTTGGATAAACTGGTTCTGATTCTGTTTTATGTTGTGGGATTATGGTGATGAAAATGATTCTGAATCTGGTCTTGTTTGTGATGATTCTGGTTGTTCTGGGTGATCTTGATGATATTGATGATTTTGATTCTGGTTGTTTTCTGTGATTCTGGTGGTGTTGATGGTTTTTAAAGAAAAAGGGATTTTAAGTGAGGGAAGGTTTTTCTGGAAAAAGTGCAGAATCTGTTTGATATTGGCTGTTTGTTTTAAAAGAATCAGTTTTGAAAAGGGTTGAACTTTCACTGGTTTTTCGAAGGTGTATTCGAATACAACATGAGTGTATTCGAATACAACCTGTCAAGTTCTGTTTTGCCTAAGTTTTCAAAACCTGTATTCGACTACGAGCCCCTGTAGTCGAATACAGAAGAAGGATTTTTGCTTCTGACTAAACCTCTGTATTCGACTACGACCATGTCGTATTCGAATACAGAAGTTAAATTTTAACACTGTATTCGCATATGTAGTCGACTACAGGCATGCTGTATTCGACTACAGATTCGAGTTTTTTCCAGAAACTCAGTTTTTAGCTTCTGTATTCGAATACAAGGAAGTTGTATTCGAATACAGATTCGTGTTTTCCAGAAAAACAAGTTTTAATCACTGTCATGTGAGTTTTGAAGTGTTGAGAAACTCTAAGAAGGTTTTAATGATTTGAAAAGAAGTATGTGAAATTGTTTTAAAGAGGAGAGAAGGATGTTTGAAAACCTTTAAGTGACATGGGAGAAAAGGCTGCATTTTCCAAGGGTTGAACTCCTGTATTCGACTACAATCAAGCTGTATTCGAATACAGAGGGTCTGTATTCGAATACAGATTCGAATTTTCAGAAATTTCAAGTTTTAAGAGTGTTTTGAAAATCCTGAGTGTCTGGGGAATACTGAGGATATTGTGGTGAGTTAAAGTGGAACTTTTGATGAGATTTTGAAGTGGTGGTGATGAAGTTTTAAAAACTTTACTGATGTAATGAAAGAGGTTGTTTTATGCACTGAAATCTGCCTCTGTATTCGAATACCAGAGAGCTGTATTCGAATACAGAGAGTGATTCTATACTGTTTTTGACTTCTGTATTCGAATACAGAAGAGCTGTATTCGAATACAGATTCGTAAATCCCAGAAAAATCTCAGTTTTAAACACTGTGTCTGAATTTTTAGGGGTTGGGAAAACATTTCAAAGTGTGAATGATTAATGGATTGTTTAATTCATGATTGTGATGATGTTAATTCTGATTGTGCTGTTATATTTTAAACATGATGGAAAGCATGAATTTCTGAGTTGCATTCTATTTCTAGAGAAGTGAAACACAACATATTCATGCATTGCATAGTCAAGTGGTACCCGCGATGGGCCACGGAGTAATGTGCAACCACGTGCTGATCTGTGAGCGATTGCACGAGTGTTGATCTGTGAGCGATTGCACTAGGTACTGATCTGTGAGCGATTGTACCTTGGTATATAAGTGCTGGTCTGTGAGCGACTGCACTGGTACTAGACTGTGAGAGTCTGTACCCTGAAATGCGCAACCACGTGCTGATCTGTGAGCGATTGCACGACTGCTGATCTGTGAGCAATTGCACTAGGTACTGATCTGTGAGCGATTGTACCTTGGTATATAAGTGCTGGTCTGTGAGCGACTGCACTGGTACTGGACTGTGAGCGTCTGTACCCTGAAATGCGCAACCACGTGCTGATCTGTGAGCGATTGCACTATGTGCTGATCTGTGAGCGATTGTACCTTGGTATATAAGTGCTGGTCTGTGAGCGATTGCACTAGGTACTGATCTGTGAGCGATTGTACCTTGGTATATAAGTGCTGGTCTGTGAGCGACTGCACTGGTACTAGACTGTGAGAGTCTGTACCCTGAAATGCGCAACCACGTGCTGATCTGTGAGCGATTGCACGAGTGCTGATCTGTGAGCAATTGCACTAGGTACTGATCTGTGAGCGATTGTACCTTGGTATATAAGCGCTGGTCTGTGAGCGACTGCACTGGTACTGGACTGTGAGCGTCTGTACCCTGAAATGCGCAACCACGTGCTGATCTGTGAGCGATTGCACTATGTGCTGATCTGTGAGCGATTGTACCTTGGTATATAAGTGCTGGTCTGTGAGCGATTGCACTGGTACTGGACTGTGGGCGTCTGTACCTTGAAATGCGCAACCACGTGCTGATCTGTGAGCGACTGCACTAGGTACTGATCTGTGAGCGATTGTACCTTGGTTTATGTCAAATGTGCTGGTCTGTGAGCGACTGCACGATGTGCTGGACTGTGAGCGTCTGCACTGGTGCTGATCTGTGAGCGATTGCACCCTGGTCATGAGGGCCGTTAATTTGTGCTGGTCTGTGAGCGACTGCACCTTGGTGATTCCAAGAAAATTATTGCATGAGCATATATGCATTACATTGAGGGATTTGATCGTTGTGTCACGATTGTTTATATGATGAATGTTGGAAATTAATGTGTGTGAGTGCTGTCCAGAATCTGAAATTCTGAATTAAAGATTGTGTTTTGTTGATGTGTGTTTGTACTTACTGCACACTTCATAATCATTAACTGCTGTTTTGAAAAGGCATGAAAGTCATAAATTTTCAAATGAGCATGATTATTTCCTCATCATCATATGTTATACCATGTTTATACATGTTGTTGTGCAATATATGCTTTGTGAATATCTGTTATTTTCGGTCGGTGACCTCTTGCTTTATATTGTGGACTTTGGGCTTTGCCCTCAGATGTTACCTGAACCCGTCCTACCGACGGATACACTAACGACGGAAACGTCGTTAGTTTCCCCTGATCTTTATGTACGAAGTCTACGTGGACAATGCAGAGGGACGGACGCTTGGCTGAAGACGAGACTTATAGAGGATACGGTGGAGACCGTGCTACTGTAGCTTAGTGCATGATCAGTCTAGACTTTTGTATAGGGTCTTGAGTTTTGGGAAATGTAATTTTATTTTGGGAATTAATGTACAACTTTTTCCGCTGTATTATTCTGCACTCTGACATTGTTAACATTTTAAAAATGCCTTAATGTTTATTATTAATTTTCCCGAAATTGAGTACTTATTGATTTACGGAAACTTTATTTTAATTCCTTTCGAATTAAATCAGGAAAATCATTTTTATTATTGAAAAAAAAAATGCACCCGCGTTGTGTTTTAAACTCGGGGTGTTACAATTGCAGTTTTGATGAATTTGATTGGAGTCTTCAAAGAAGTCTCCTGATTTTGATTCTTCTGGTAGTTCCAGCTTTGTTGATATGTGCGACTTCTCTGATATTTCTGGTTCATTATATGGTTGTGGTTCTGATATGTATTGTGTTGACCAGTCCTTCTTCCACCAGAGTTAATTTGCTTCTGTTTGGTAGATATTGGTGTTGAGAAAAAATCTCTTTTAATGATAACAAAATTATTTTAAGATTATGATTACACTAATGCGTGCATTTAAGTGTTGTACTAAGAAAGGAAAAGGATCCAAAGATCGCAACCTCCTGTCCAGAAGAATGCATGCAGGAAACAAAGCCATTAATTCCTAAAGTAGAAAATTTGAAGTTAAAACATCAGAAGCAGAACATCTGGAAAATAGAAGATCTGGAACAGAAAACCAGAAGCAGAACATCTGGAAAATAGAAGCAAAACATCTGGAACAGAAAACCAGAAGCAGAACATATGGAACAGAAAACCAGAGGCAAAACATCTGGAACAGAAAACCAGAAACAGAATTCCAGAAGCAGAAAACCTGAAAGTTGAAGAATATCAAGAGGCTATCAATAGCATTATCAATCTCCTTTCAAGCTTTCTATAATCTTACACTAGATCTTTCTTTCATCTTTGTAGAAAGTAAATCCTATCAAACTACTTCATATCATCTTTAGAACTTCAAGTGAGTAACACTTGAAGAGAAATCAGAAGGAAAGAATTGTAAGCTTGGTGAAGCTAAAGAATACACAATTTGTAATCAACCTTAGTGAGAGGCTGATAGCTTTTGATACTTAGTAAAAACTCACAAGAGTGTGAGGACTGGACGTAGCCATCATTTGGTGAACCAGTATAAAAATTCGTGTGTCATTATTCTCTTTCTCAACTTTTCAACATCTGATAATCATCCTCTAAAAGAGGACAACAATTTAAAACTAAAACAGAATTTTTAAAACCTTGAATATCTCTATTCAACCCCCCTTCTAGTGATATTCTAGCCACTTCAGTTGGAACATAGACCTTTTTCCCTTCATATATTGTCAGCATCCATTGACCAAGCATCATGACTGGTGTTTCACTTTGGTTGCTCAGAACATCTACAACATAAACAATTTTATATTTTGGTACCCAAATCTGGTTGGGTCCAGGTTTGTTAGTCTTGAAATGTTTCTTGTCTTTCCTTCATTTTATCATGGGACAAAACAATTTGGAGTTTTATTTCTTATCACAAAAAGCACATAAAACATCAGACGGAATAGGTTTAGTTACAGTTACAGATTCATCAAATCATATGCCTCTTTTACCATTGTTACTAACTCCATAAATCATAGAAGCATATTGGCTTCATTCCATACCATTAGCAATAAAATCTTGTAAAACTTGTTCATGCATATCAGAATTACATACGGTATTTGATGTTGAACAAAGATTACTCTTTAAAGTTAGGTTTTCAAACTTAAGCCCAACAATATCAGTTTTAAGAGTTGCATTTTCTATTTTACATTATGCATTTTGATTCTTTAAAACATTGATTTCTTTGGTTAGAATTTTATTTTCTTCCCTAAGTGTTTTCAGTTTTAAAGTCAGTTTGTTATTGACATTTAAAATATCATTCATTGCAGTAATTAAATCAGATCGAGTGAATTCAGAAAATACCTCTTTTTCATCTTCTGATGATTCATTTTCAGAATCAGATTCTGTATCGGATCTAGAGGCAGAACTTGTGGGAGCCATCAGAGCTAGTTTTGTTTCTGTTTCATTTCCAGAGTTGGATCCAGAGGCAGAATGAGTGCAAACTGTCTGAGCCAATTCTACTTCTTCTGATTCACTTCAAGAGTCAGATTTTATGGTGGATCTAGAGGCAGAATTGATGTGAGCCATTGTGGCTAATTCTGTTTCTTCATATTCAGAAGATTCATTAGAATCATCCCATGTTGCCATCAGATTCTTCTTCTTAGGCCTAAAGTCTTTCATTTGATTTTTCCCTTTCTCCAGATTTTTACATTCTGACTTGATATTCCCAAGTTCATTGCATCCATAGCAAATGATACTCTTTTTGTCTTGTTCATCCTTTCCTCTGTTGGAATGCTTGGAATACCTCTAGGGAAACTTCTTCCTTATGTTTTACCATATATTCAGAACATTTTTGGTTATGAAGGCAATGTCTTCTTCTTCTGGTTTCTGATTCTGGTCCTCAGAATCACTATCTTCGGATTCTGCTTCTACTTTTAGAACTTTCTTCTTTTTGGATTTTAAGGCTAGGGTTTTGTTCTTCTTCTTAGGCTCATTTTCTTCCAGCTCTATTTCATGTTACTTTAGGGAGCTGATTAATTCTTCGAGCTTCAGAGTGTTCGAGTCATTTGCTTCCTGAATGGCAGTGACCTTTGGTCTCCACTTGGTTGGCAGACTTCTAAGAATTTTCTTCACTTGGTGAGCAGTGGTATAACACTTCTTGACTACTCTTAGAGTATGAAATCTGGAAAACATTGCTTCAATGTATTCATCTTCTTCCATCTAGAACAACTTGTACTTCTTGACTAGATTTGGTGAATATGTCAGCCCATTGACGTTCAGTGTCTACAAATTGAATGTTAAGTACTCCTTTCTAAACATAATCTCTGATAAAATGGTGTTTGCTCTCTATGTGTATAGCTCTTGAGTGTAGGATCGGGTTTTTGGTTAGACAAATTGTAGAGGTGTTATCACAGTAGATGGGTATGTTGGATTCTAATATTTTGTAGTCTTCAAGTTGATGCTTCATCCAGAGTAGTTGAGAGCTGCAGCCAGCTGCTGAAATGTACTTAGCCTCTGTTGTTGACATGGCAATGGTGTGTTGTCTCTTACTGGACCAAGAGATCAAGTTGTCACCTAAAAAGGTGCAATAGCCACTGGTGCTTTTCCTTTCAAGTTTATCTCCAGCATAGTCAGAATCACAATATCCACTAAGTTGGTACTAAGGAGATTTCTTGTAGACCAAGGTAAGGTTTGTAGTGTCTTTTAGATATCTAAGAATTCTCTTAACAACAGTTAGATGAGATTCTCTAGGGTCAGATTGAAATCGGAAACATACACACACACTAAACATGATATTAGGTCTAGAAGCAGTAAGATAGAGTAATGATCCGATCATTCCTCTGTATATTTTCTGGTCAACTTTTTGGCATGATTCATCTTTATCAAGTGAACTAGTAGGACGCATTGGTGTAGCCATAGGTTTGCAATCACTCATTTTAAACTTCTTGAGAAGTTCCTTTGTATATTTAGTTTGGTGAATGTAAATACTTTATGGACTTTGCTGAATTTGTATCCCTAGGAAGAATTAAAGTTCTCCCATCATACTCATTTGAAATTCATGCTGCATTAATTCAGAAAATTCTTGACAAAGAATGCCATTAGTAGATCCATAAATAATGTCATCAACATAAATTTGAATGATCAGAATATCATTTTCTGTTCATCTTCTAAACAAAATGTTGTCTATTTGTCCTCTTTCAAAGTTATTTTTAAGCAAGAAGTTGCTGAGTCTATCATACCATGCTCTAGGTGCTTTTTTTAACCCATACAAGGATTTTCTAAGTTTAAAAACATGGTTTGGAAATTCAGAACTTTCAAAACTTAGAGGTTGTTTAACATATACTTCTTTACTCAAATAGCCATTGAGAAAGACACTTTTAACATCTATTTAAAATAGTTTGATGTTATTATTTGCAGCAAAAGACAATAAGATACGAATATCTGGTTCTCAGTGTAATCAATGCCCTCTTGTTCACTGTAACCTTGTGCCACAAGTCTTGCCTTGATTCTGACCCACTTGGTTCCAACAATGTTCTTCTCTGGTCTTGGAACTAGATCCCAAACATCATTCCTCTTAAATTCATTTAACTCTTCTTGCATTGCAATAATCCATTCATCATCTTCCAATGCTTCACAAACAGAGGTAGGCTCAATCGATCAGAGTAAGCCAAACAAATGATGTCTTTTAGTGATGATCTTGTTTTCCATTCATCCACTTCCAATGATCAGATTTTTAGAATGAGATGACTGGTATTTCCATCCAGATTTCTCTTCTAACTTCTCATGACTGGTTCTGATTTGATCAGATTCATCCTTTTAAGATGTGTCATATGTTTCTGACTTGCTTGTATCCTTCACTTCTCCATGTTCTGCTGGTTTATCTGCTTTTGCTGGTTTGTCTACTTCTGCTTCCTCTGGTTTTGGTAAATCTGCAATATCAACATCTTGCTTTAACTTTGTAGTGTCTAGCTGTTTATCATTAAATTTAACATGTATAGATTCCTCTACAATATGAGTTTCAATATTAAACACTCTATAAGTTTTAGATCTTTCAGAGTATCCAATGAAGATACACTTTTGAGATCGAGAATCAAACTTACCAAGGATATCTTTAGTATTCAGCACATAACAGATACAGCCAAATTGTTTAAAGTAAGAAATGCTAGGTTTTTTACCTTTCCACAATTCATATGGTGTTTTATTCAACATAGACCTAATATAGACTCTATTCTGAATGTAACATGCAGTGTTGATTGCTTCAGCCCAAAAGTGTTTTGCAACATTTAAATCATTTAACATAGTTCTGGCCATGTCTTGGAGTGATCTATTCTTTCTTTCTACAACTCCTTTCTATTGAGGTGTTCTAGGAGAAGAAAAGTTGTGAGAAATTCCATTCTCATCACAGAAACTTTCAAAGAATTTGTTCTCAAATGCTCATCCATGATCACTTCTAATTGACACTATCTTAAAACCTTTTTCATTCATGACTTGTTTACAGAGTGTTATAAATACAGTGTGGGATTCATATTTACTTCTGAGAAATTTTACCCATGTCCACCTAGAGTAATCATCTACTATAACAAAGCCATATTTCTTTCCATTTAGAGATGCTACTTTCACTGGTCCAAACAGATCCATATGTAGAAGTTCAAGAGGCTTTGAGGTAGTTACTAATTTCTTTGGAGTAAAGGAATTCACACAAGATTTCAGTTTTGTAACTAAGGTTAGGTAGACATGTTACTAACTTAAGTTTGTTCAATTCTGAAATTGATCTAAGATTAGCATGACCTAATCTTTTGTGCCACATTAAATTCTCTTTATTTACTGACATAAGACATTTAACCTCTTGCTTTCCTAGACTAAACAGATTTATTTTATAAATATTATTGTGCCTCTGACCTGTGAAAAACACAAATCCATCATTCTGACTGATTGCCTTGCATGTTTTTTGATTGAATATAATATTATAATTAGTATCACTTAATTGACTTATACTTAACAAGTTATTTTTAAGACCTTTAACAAACAAGACATCTTTAATAGAAGGAGAGGTACCATTACCGACTGTTCCTTGACCAATGATCTGGCCTTTTTGCTTTCTTCCAAAAGTTATTGTGCCTCCTTTGCTCAATGTCAATTCTTGGAACATAAACCTTTTTCCTGTCACATGTCGCGAGCATCCACTTTCCAGGTACCATGACTGGTGTCTTCACTTGTTTGCTAAGGACATCTGCAACAAAAATAATTTTGCTTTTAGGTACCCAAATATGGTTGGGTCCAGGTTTGTTAGTCTTGAAAAGTTTCTTGTTTTTCCTTGTATTTAGCATAGGAAAAGACACTTTGGAATGACATTTCTTGTAACAAACAGCACACACAATATCAGAGGGAACATGTTTAAGCACAGGTTTAGGTTCAGTTATATTTTCTTCAAATCTTATACCTCTATTTCCATTCCTACTGACTCCATAAAACTGTTTTTCAAACATACATTCTCTGTTTTCAATTCTGCAATATCAGTTTCAAGAATGACACTTTCTTTTTTAAATTCTGCAATTTGATTCTTTAAAACATTAACTTCTTTTGTTAGATTTATATTTTCTTTCTTAAGAATTTTCAGTTTTAAAGACAATTTGTAATTGTAGTTTAAAAAGTCATTCAGAGCAGTAATCAAATCACATCGAGTGGATTCAGAATATACCTCAATTTCATCATCTTCTGATTCTCCTTCAGAATCAGATTCTGTGTTGGATCCAGAGACAGAGTTGGTGTGAGCCATCATAGCCAAATCTGCTTGTTCATCTTCAGAGGATTCATCAGAATCATCCCATGTAGCCATCATACTTTTCTTCTTGGTTCTGGAATCTTTCCTCTCGTGCTTCCCTTTCTCCATATTTGGACATTCTGACTTGATATGTCCAGATTCATTGCATCCGTAGCAGATGATACCTTTCTTGTCATGTGTATCATCACTTCCTTTGTTCAATTGCTTGGAATATCTCTGGGAAAATTTCTTCCTTCTGTTGTGCCACATCATTCTAAACTTTCTAGATAAGAAAGCAATCTATTCTTCCTCTGAGTTCAAATTTTGATCGTCTGAATCACTATATTCTGATGTTGATGTTGCTATCAAAGCCTTCTTCTGCTTGGATTTCAAGGCTAGAGTTTTGTTCTTCTTCTTGGGTTCATCTTCTTCCAACTCAATTTCATGTGATCTGAGAGAGCTAATTAATTCTTCCAGCTTTAAAGTATTCACATCTTTAGCTTCCTAAATAGCAGTGATCTTTGGTCTCCACTTGATTGTTAGACTTCTAAGTATTTTCCTTACATGATTAGTGTAACTCTTTTCTAGTACCCTTAATCTTGATACTAGAGTCTGGAATTTGGAAAACATAGTTTCAATGTCTTCATCTTCCTCCATTTTAAATTGTTCAAATTTCTTGACTAGAATGTTTGATTTAGCTTCTTGAACTTGCTTACTTCCTTCATAGGTTAGAATCAGACTATCATAAATGCTCATTGTTGTTTCTTTGTTAGTGCACTTGTCAAATTCTTTGAAGGTGATTGCATTGATCATAAAGGTTCTAGATTTGTGATGCATTTTGTACATCCTCTTCTGATCTGTATCCATGTCTTTTCTTGAAATTTCATCATTGTTTTCATCTTTTGGAACAGTATAGCCATCTTCCACCAAGTCCCAAAGTTTAGGATCTTGTGAAATAAAAAAACTTCTCAGCATGTCCTTCCAGTACTCAAATCATTCTCCATCAAATAGAGGAGGTCTGTTGATGTTTCCTCTAACAGCTTCTTCAGACATATTGATCCTTGGATCTTTCCTCAAACACAGTAAAGTGCTCAGCCTTGAGACCGAGCTCTGATACCAATTGAAGGTGCAACACAAGAAGGGGGTTGAATTGTGTTTGACAAACTTTAATTCTTTTTGCTAATTAGTTGAATAATGAGCAATCAGAGTAAATAAGCAATGGATAATAAAAGTTAACACCTCGAATTTATATTGGTTCACCTTTAACTAGGCTACGTCCAGTCCCTTCCTTCATAAGGCCTTTTCACTAATTTAAACTCCTTGAATTACAACACCACTGACCCTTCAAGCCAGTCTTCCCAAACAGCCTAACAACTCTAGACTTTTGAGGAACAACAACACCTTGACTATATCAGCCAAGTCTTCTCAAACAGTTTGTCAATCCCAGACTTTTGAGGAACTTCACAACATTAAACCTACAAGCTAAATCTTTTTCTAACAACCTGACAACCCCAAATTTTAGAAGAAACTTCAACACTATAGGATTTTATACAAGGGATCGAAATTAAAACCAAGTAACTACTTCTAGAAAGTTGATACTCACAATAAGCTTAACTTGAACTTGAGTGTTTGCTTCTGAAAAAATTTATGATGACAATCAACCTCCTTTGAACTCTTTGAATACTTAGGAATTTTTGCTTGAGTTCTTCTATTTTTTGATACATTATTCTTTAGCATTAAGCCTCTATTTATAGTTGAAATTAGAGCTTCATTTTGATCTGTTGCTTTACTTCTAGAGTGTATTTCGATTGATTCTTTTTTGAGAATATTCTGGAGTATTTTGCTCAACATTTTGATCTGTTGCTTTACTAAATGATGAAGAAGTATAGAGTATAGGACATGCATAACATTTCATCCTTGTGACCGCTTAATTGTGATCGATTTAGACTACAGTTTGATATAATGATCTTGAATGTTTCTCATGTTTGTGCTAATTTGACTATTTGTGTGTTCTCCTCGTTTATATTATAATGTTACACAATTTCAATACTCACCCCTCGTTGTTTGTGTTTGGCGTTTGCGATGGATGTAGACGAGCTGCTAGCTGCAGGTGAAGACTAATACTCTTAGAGTGTAGGAAGTTGTCTTATCTTGAAGAAGTTTTTGGTTAACTTCCTATTTTAATGTCTTTTATTTTGGGAACTCCCGCTCTGATAGTGACATCGGGTTGGGAATACGTTGCATTTATCGTTAAACTTATGTGTGTGCACTTCAAAAGGGATTTTGTTGTCTAAGTGTTGAGAAATTTTTTAGAGGAATGGCATGTCTTGAAGGTCAAAAAATGCATTTGGGAACTTTTATGTTGACAGAAGAAGCTGAACATTGGTGGGATAATGCACGTCAGTGTTTAGATAATGCAGGGACTGCCATTACTTAGGCCGTATTCAGAAACATGTTCCTAGTCAAGTATTTTCCTGAAGACATTCGTAATAGGAAGGAAATGGAATTTATCAATTAAAATAGGGTAATATGTCAGTGGCGGAGTATATCGCTAAGTTTGAAGAGTTGTCCAGCTATTATCCAGTCTATGTAGGAGAAGTAGGAGAAAAGTCTAAGTGCATCAAGTTTGTTATGGGGCTCAGACCAGAGATCAAGAAGCAGGTTGGAATTCAAGAGATCTGTGACTTCTCTACCCTAGTGAATAAGAGTAGGATCTATGATGAGGATAGTCGTGCTTAAAAGGCACATTACCGAAACACTGGAACCATGAAGGACAAAAGGCATATGCATCATAATAGGGGAAAGCCTTACTCTTTCCCTCCTGGTAAATCTGGAAGTCGTTCGAATTATCACCAACACGGTTCTTCAGTTGGAAGAGGAAATGGTAATGTTAATGGAAAAGGAAATGAAAACAGTTATATTTATGGGGGTGGTAGAGGAAACCCGAATGGACGAGGAGTTAGTTATGTGAATAGCAACAACATGAGTCAAGTCTTGAGCAACAACAGTGGTAACAATGGTGATCTGGCTACTCCTATTCGATGTCACAAGTGTGGTAAGCAAGGTCATATGGCATTTGAGTGCAGAGATGTTGTTGTTACTTTTTTTAATTGTCAACAACAGGGCCACATCAGCACCACATGCCCCTATCCAAAGAAGACTCCACAATCTGAAAACCAGAGTTCCCAAGCTAGCCAACCTAAAACTAATGGAAGAGTCTTTGCCCTCAATGGTGTAGGAGCGTCTGAGAAAGATAACTTGATCTAAGGTACGTGTCTCATAAGTGATACTCCTTTATTTGTACTATTTGATTGTGGTGCCACTCATTCATGTGTCTCTTGATTGTGTTAGACGTTTAGGACTACCTGTGTCTTGTTTACAATATGATTTGATTGTGAATACCCCAACTAGTGACTTTGTTGATACCTCTAGTGTTTGTCATGATATTTCTATCCATGTGTGGGAAAAGGACTTCTGAGTTGACTTAGTGTGCTTACCTTTGCGTCTAGTCGATGTGATCCTCTGTATGGATTGGCTATCTGCTAATCGAGTCCGCGTAGATTTTTTTAGTAAAACTATTGAATTCATGGAACCAGAAGAGAGAGAGAAGCCTAGCCATATATCCGCCAACCAAGTGAAGGCACTCTTGAAAGAAGATGCTCAGTTATACATGATCCTAGCCTCGTTGGAACTTAAAGAAAAAGCGGTAGTACAAGATGTTTCTATTGTGTGTGAATTCCCTGAAGTATTCCCTGAAGATGTCAATAGTTTACCACCAGAGCGTGAGGTTGAGTTTAGCATTGACCTTGCACCAGGTACTGGACCCATATCCATGGCACCATATAGGATGTCTCCCTTAGAATTGTCTGAGCTGAAGAAACAATTGGATGAGCTTTTAGAAAAACAATTTATAAGACCTAGTGTGTCACCATGAGGTGCACTTGTGCTATTGGTTAAAAGGAAAGATGGATCTATGAGGTTGTGTGTGGATTACCGTCAACTTAATAAAGTGACAATCAAGATTAAGTATATGCTACCTAAGATAGATGACCTTATGGACCAATTGCGAGGATCCTGCATATTTTGTAAGATCGACTTGAGATCAGGTTACCATCAGATTCAGGTGAAGTCTTCTGATGTCTCGAAAACCTCGTTTAGGACCCGTTATGGCCACTGTGAGTATTTGGTCATGCCTTTTGGTGTTACTAATGCACCAGCGGTGTTTATGGATTACATGAACCGAATCTTTCATCCTTACCTAGACTCATTTGTGGTTGTGTTTATAGATGATATCTTAGTGTACTCTAAGACTAAAGAAGAGCATGGCGATCATTTAAGGATAGTCTTGCAAACCCTTAAGGAAAAACAATTATTTGCCAAGCTGTCTAAGTGTGAATTTTGGTTAGAGGAAGTAAGTTTTCTAGGACATGTAATTTCAAAAGGAGGAATAGTTGTTGATCCTGCTAAGGTAGATAGTGTCTTAGAATGGAAATCACCTAAGTCAGTGACTGATATTAGGAGTTTTCTAGGACTGGCAGGTTATTATCGTAGGTTCATAGAAGGATTCTCCAAGTTGGCCTTACCTTTAACTAAGTTGACCCAGAAAGGGGAATTGTTTGTGTGGGATACCCATTGTGAGAATAGTTTCCAAGAGAGCTTAAGAAATGTTTGACCTCTGCACTGATCTTAGTGTTACCTAACCCGAGTGAACCCTTTGTAGTATATTGTGACGCATGCGATTCAGGATTAGGTGGAGTGCTTATACAGAATGGAAAAGTCGTAGCGTATGCTTCTAGGCAACTGAAGATTCATGAGAGGAACAACCCTACCCACGACTTAGAACTAGCAGCAGTTGTCTTTGTACTTAAGATGTGGAGACGTTATTCGTACGGGTCTAGATTTAAGGTTTTTAGTGACCACAAGAGTCTTAAGTACCTTTTTTACCATAGGGAATTGAATATGAGGCAACATAGGTGGATGGAATTTCTTAAGGATTTTGATTTTGAACTTAACTATCACCCTAGAAAGGCCAATATAGTGGTCGATGCCTTGAGTAGGAAGAATTTGAGTGTGTCCTCTTTAATGGTTAAGCATAATGAGTTTTTGGAACAGTTTAGAGAGCTTAGTTTAGTTTGTGAAGTGACACAAGAAAGTATTAAGTTAGGAATGTTAAAGGTGACTAGTGGACTATTAGAAGAGATTGAAAAAAGTCAGAAGTTGGACTTATACCTTTTGGATAAGTTATAGTTGATTGACCAAGGGAGAGAACCTGATTTTAAAATGGGTGTGGATGGAATTTTGAGATTTAAGGATAGAATTGGTGTACCCGATGTAGAGGAGTTAAGAAAGATGATCTTAGAGGAAGGACATATGAGTTGTCTAAGTATTCACCCAAGAGCCACAAAGGATGTATAAGGACCTCAAGAAGATATTTTGGTGGCCTAGAATGAAAAAAGATGTTGTTGAGTTTGTATATGCTTGTTTGACCTGTCAAAAGTCTAAGGTAGAACGCCATAAACCTTCAAGCTTGATGCAACCTTTAAGTATTCCTGAATGGACTTTGTTGTAGGCTTACCTCGAACTCCAAAAAGGTATGATAATATTTGGGTTATTGTGGATAGATTAACCAAATATGCTCATTTTATTCCGATAAACATAACTTATTCTATGGAAAAGTTAGCTGAATTATACATAAAGGAAATGTGAAGTTGCATAGAATCCCATCAAGTATAATGTCAGATAGAGACCCTAGATTTACCTCTATGTTTTGGGAAGGTTTACAAAGCGCTTCGGGTACGAACCTTAGGATGAGTTCAGCCTATCACCCACAAACAGATGGTCAAACTGAAAGAACCAATCAATCCCTGGAAGACTTATTGAGAGCTTGTGTGTTGGAACAAAGTGGAAGTTGGGATAGCCTTTTGCCACTTATAGAGTTTACCTATAACAATAGTTTCCACTCTAGCATTGGAATGGCCCCCTTTTGAGGCGTTCTATGGAAGGAGGTGTAGAACCCCTCTGTGTTAGTTTGAGACGGGTGATAACCTTGTGTTAGGACCCGAGATTGTCCAACAAACTACTGATAAAGTAAAAATGATTCAAGAAAATATGAGAGCGTCTCAAAGTAGGCAAAACAGTTACCATGATAAAAGAAGGAAAGACATCGAGTTTCAAGAAGGTGATCATGTATTTCTGAGAGTTACTCCAACAACTGGGGTTGGTCGGGCGTTAAAAATGTGAAAGCTTAATCCTCGGTTTATAGGACCTTACCAAATTTTTAAACGTGTCGGTAACGTAGCATATCAGATCGCGTTGCCTCTGTCTCTTTCTAATCTTTATAGTGTCTTTCACATGTCTCAACTTCACAAATACATTCTCGATCCTTCACATGTGATTGAGTCAGACAAGGTCCAAATAAAAGAGAATATAACTTTTAAGACCTTACCGCTACGGATTGAGGACCGCAAGGTCAAGGAATTAAGGGGTAAGACGATTTCATTGGTTAAGGTTGTTTGGGGAGGTGCTGTTTGTGAAAGTGCTACGTGGGAAGTCAAAAGTCAAGTGCGTGATTCGTATCCGGAGTTGTTTCCCTCAAGTAAATTTCGAGGACGAATTTTTTTTTTAACAAGGGGAGAAATGTAACACTCCAATTGCTCATTATTTTGTTTTAATAGTATAATCGTACACTAATAATATTATATAAGTGTTAATATGTGCTATAATTTCTTCATGTGTGTCTTGTGTGTTTGTCTTAGTAATTGATTTAAATAATAAATATTAACTATATTTAACATACAATAATAATAATAATAAAAGTATTGGAGCTTAGCCATATATATATATATATATATATATATATATAGTAGCCGGTCCAAACATATGCCGTATATATATTCTTAAGTACCGTATATATAAGTGCTAGGTTATGCTATATATTGTCCAAACATGTGCCGCATATATAAGTACTAGGTATCAGTCTTTGAAAAGACATCCGCCGCTGCAAAGGAAACAAAATTCATTCTATTACTTAAGCTGATATGCTATATATATATATATATAAATATATATATATATATACACGTGATGACTTTGTACTGATATAAAAATCAAAAGAAAAATTAGCGCTTTTTGCCGATTCCAATTATTATCAGGTATGATTGTGTCGCAATTCATCAATTAGATTTTGATAAATACATAGATTTTGATAGAAAAATAGAATAAATCATACAATTGAAATTGGCACACAAATAATGGCAATCTGTAACTTACTGGACTTGAATTATCACAATTTGGAATTCGAGTTGTCCTTTTTAGCATTCTTAGTGGAAAAATGAGAATTATTTTAGGTGTTTGATATTTTTACTATTATTATATAAGTGATTTGTAATCAACTCACCATCTAGTGAATTCTAGGATAATGAATTTGCTGGTTGTTGCTAAAACACGAACAGGGAACTCATCATAGGCAATGAACTGGGAAATTGATTAACAACATTTTCCCGAGGCAGTAAATGTAGGATAATATGTACTATCAACAAGACTGAAAATTAGAAAAAAGAAAATTATATTAACATAATTCTGTCAGATGTCTAGGAAATATTTTAGTGATTTATGAATATTTAAGCTAACCATTTAGAACAATATCAATGATAGAATGTAGGGGAGAGAAATGCTTATTATGACTTGATACTGAAAGTTCTATTCAGATTATTTTATAATAGTTAGTTCATTTTATGTGACTGGTAACAGAAACAAGGGTGCCATTGCATTTTAGCTATACTTGTTTTGTAAAATGCAGTTAGAACTTCTTCATGTCGAATTCGTGTATGTCCAAGACATGGTCAATTTTTGTAAACCAACGCTCAATTTCTTAAGGAAGAAGCTTGAATTTTTTTTTCGGGACATAAAAAGCACTTGGAATCCACAGTACTCTTAAAATAATTTATTTTGACAATAATATAAAATTTGGCGTAACCAATAATAAGCTGTGATTAAATTATTATTACATATGTGCATGTAATATATTTAAAAAAAATCGATTTAAAAATCAAAGCTATATATATACATATATAGAGGCAATATTTAGTTCTTTATGTCATGTTTAGTTTAAATGAAATCTGATTATAGTAATATGTGTTTTTAATGATATTAAATATATTTTTGAGTTATATTACAAATAGCCGATAATTTAATTATGTATTATTAACAAATAAATTATTTATCTATTGGAGCAAGTAATTAATTTGTATTTGGTTGTTGTGTTGATTTCTTCTCTTCTGCGGACTATTAGAGGCGGTGATTGGCGAAGACGCAGCACATTAAATCAACTGATCGGCTTCGTTGGAAAAAAATCTTCAGCCAAAGTAAGGGGTGAGATGAGGTTCGAATTTATGAGTATAAAATAACATGAGATGAACGTAAATGCTGAATTTCCCAGATATCCATTTGGGGCTTACTACGTATGGTCGAGCCCTAGTGAGTAATAATAATTAATTAACAATATATGAATGGTAATAGTGAGGACTAAATTATATTTTAGCAACTTATAGAATTGTTGTGAATTTATTTATATCAAGATTGCATATTGTTTGATTTTATGAAACCTTGTGTTAATTGTTATTATATGGATGATATGTACTTGAGTGCTCTATTTTACTCGATTGAAATTGTGATATTACTTGAACGCACCGCCTGTTTGATTTCTTATTCTGTGATTGATAAAATTTTATTGTGCATTGTGAGTGGTGTAAACCAAATATTGGAATTTTATTGTGATTGGATCATATATATATATATATATATATATATATATATAATGATGTAAATTCAGATGAATATTGTGAATTGAAATTTATTGAGTTGTGACAATTGAGTATGTATGAAATAGGTGTTGTAGGTTTTGGAGTGAGGATTATTTTGTCATCATATAGGGAGGGTCTGACAAACCTAGTGATTCGGGGAAGTACAACTGAATGAGCCTGATCGTGGAGGGCTATAGTTGATTTGTAAGGTAAGACTGATAGACCTTCGGGGTACCCCTGGTGGGGAATTCCTAATGGATTAGTGGGTTATTCTCTAAGGCCGGGAGCTACCGTGCAACACAAGAGTACTCCGACCAACGCGTATATGTGTCTCAGGTTGAGTTAAGGGGATCTAAGAGGATTTGGCCATTCATGAATTATCCATCCACTCTTTTAGTGGCATAGTATCAGGCCTCCTAACCAAGTACTTCAGAGTAGAATGGTACCAAATAATGAAGAAGTATAGAGTATAGGACATGCATAACATTTCATCCTTGTGACCGCTTAATTGTGATCGACTTAGACTACAGTTTGATATAATGATCTTGAATGTTTCTCGTATTTGTGCTAATATGACTATTTGCGTGTTCTCCTCGTTTATATTATACTGTTACATAATTTCGATACTCACCCCTCGTTGTTTGTGTTTGGTGTTTGCGATGGATGCAGACGAGCTGCTAGCTGCAGGTGAAGACTAATACTCTTAGAGTGTAGGAAGCCGTCTTATCTTGAAGACTTTTATTATATTTCTTTTTGTTAACATCGTATTTGAATGTCTTTTATTTTGGGAACTCCCGCTCTGATAGTAACATCGGGTTGGGAATACGTTGCATTTATCATTAAACTTATGTGTGTGCACTTCAAAAGGGATTTTGTTGTTTAATGTTATGATTTTGAGTCGTTAAGTTTGGTGAAAATTTTGGATTAATGTGACGTCTTTATAAATAAGTGATACTCTTTGCCTTAAAGAAAATGTTTGAAAGTTTATTTATTTATTTTTTTTAATTTTACTATTTTAAAAATTAAATTTTAGACAAAAAAATGAATATTGAATTGGGGTTTAGGGTGTCACACCTATTGCTATTATGTCACGATCCATTTTCAAGTTAATTTCAATTTTTCATAACTTACATCTATGGTTTAATTTGAAAAGATAAAGTGTAATACAAATTGATCAAATTTGTATCATAGAATTACATATATTAATATGCAAAATTAAAAAAGATAAATGAATGTGAAGTCTAAAATTACCAAAGAATCGCAATGTGATTACCAGCACTATCAAAATATATAAGAAAAAATAAAACAAATTAAATTAAAAATAAAAAGAATGAATGATTTCCTAACTTCATAATATAATAGATATGAGTTGATAATAATAATAATAATAATAATAATAATATAGTAAATCAATATAAAACATCGTATCATATCTTCTGAAGTTTAGTATATATGTATTTATTCTAAATATAATCCATAGAAATGAGAATATTAAAAAATTTAAAATAAAAACAATAACGGTTTGGTGTAAAAAGAAAGATATTGGATCCGCAGTTGTAAGTGTTTAATGAGTTCTAAGATTTTTCCTTCTTTAGATTGAGTTACCAACTTGTCATACCTTCATCCTAAATTTTTATGAGGCAAAATATAAAGAACTAAAAAAAAGGAAAATTGTTTACATCTACTTTCAACAGCAGAGCTTGAACAAATATTTTGGGGATGCCGAATTTTTAAAATTTGATTTGATAAATTAAATATAGTATATTATTGTATATTGGAACTTTAAGTTATAACGTAGCCTGTTTTCACAATTAAGACCAATCTACATTTTCTTAACTAACCAAGAACGTTCTCCATTTTCTGTTTCCAAAACAAAGAACGTTCTTCGTTTTCTCAACCAAGATTAATCTTGAGTTATTTTTCAGTTTAACAGGGAAACTGACATTGCTACTTCAGGGGAAACATGATGAATCTGTTGGAACCAAGTTTGTTCTAAGTACTTAGGATTTTGATGTTTACAAAAGCACTCCATGTAATCTTATTTTGTACTTAGAATTAATATATTAAATGCCACTAGAAGATGAAGTACCAGAGCCAGAAGATGAGTAACCCAAGGATAAAATCAGACCAGAGGATACACCTCTAGAAGATACTAAAGGATGCATTCAGAAGGCACCAGAGGATACACCTCCAGAGGATATCAGAGGATGTCAAAACATCATCAGAGGATATCTTTTCTGGCCCAGATCAGAAGGAAGCAGAGTCCAGAAAGAGACCTGGTCAGACCAAAAGGAAGCCTGCCAGAGGGAGACTTGTTCCAGACCAAAAGGAATCATAAGTCAGACTTGGTCCATAATTTATTCTGACCAGAAGATAGCTTGGCAGTAATTATAAGAATCAGTCCAGACTTAATCCAGACTTGGTCAGAGCAGAAGATAACTGGTCCAAAACAAGTGACTTGGTCCAGACCAGAAGATGGCATGATTCAGAGTATAAAACTAAGTCCAGATCAGAAGAAATGATTGTCCAGATTTAATCCAGACTTTATCCAGATCAAAAGGTAAATGTCCAGATTAAAATATCATAAGTCCATATTTGATTCTAGTTCAATCCAGACTCAGTCCAGAATTGGTCCAGATCAGAGGGAAAATGTTCAGATCAATGGTCCAGATTTAAGCATCATGGCCCAATGTTGGCCGAGATCAGAAGATCAGACCATATGGCCCAGTGTTGGCCGAGATTAGAAGATCAGATCATATGGTCCAGTGATTGGCCGAAAATACTTGAGAGTCATACACTTCCAAAAGCAAAATACTTGAGTTTTCAGTGAGGTCAATTGTGAGTATCGGCTTTCTAGAAGCAAGTACTCTAAGTTTTCTTTCCCTTGTGTTAGATCTAAGTTGTTGAAGTAGAGTCTACAATCTGAAGGAGTCAGAAGGAGTGGCAAATTACTTAGCAATTAGATTCAAGGTGCTGTATTCCTCAAAAGTCTAGGATTGTTAGACTGTTTGAGAAGACTGACTTGGAGGGTCAGTGGTATTGTTGTATTCAAGATTTTTGAATTAGTGAAATTCTTCAAAGTGAAGGGACTAGACGTAGCCTAGTTAACGGTGAACCAATATAAAATTATGTGTTTTATATTTACTTTATGTCCGTCACTTTCTCTTGTTTCTCATTATTTATTGGGTCAAAAGTACCAAGAGGACGATGACGAGGAGATGGTGATACAAATGGAAAATCATCATATGAGAGCTCAGGAGTTGGAGGTGGAAAAGTGACTCGTATTTCAATGCGACTTTCCGTTTTAATGATGAAACAGAATCAGTGCTTTGTGGTGTCTGATTATGTTGTGACTCTGAAGTAAATATCTATGTCCACCTGCTAAACCAAAGAGTGACTCATAATGCTTCTTCAACAAATGTCTTTCTTATTCTGAAACGGGAATAGGAAGATTTCTTCTGTTTCTTATGCAATCCAAAAAGTTTTGTTTCATATGTATATTATTTTCCATTGAGAGAGTACATCTCTTTTCTCTTGTTCCATCCAATAGATGCAAGTCAAATTCTTTGATATCATTATTCCTTTCTATAATTTCTTTCCTACAATACATCCACACCTCCTCTGCATGTGTCAACCGATTGAAAGAATGTAATTCATCATACAACAAAATCATAATCACAAAACCAACATAATTGGACTATAACTCAAGCTGATCTTTAACTACATTATAGCTAGCTCGCTATTTTCATTATATCAAGATGCTCAAAAACCTCATTAAATTGTTTGGAGTACAACATTAATATCATATTTTTCCATAGTTACATGGTAAATTATAGTACACTAAAAAAATAAGAACCCGAATTTGAATCATGACCGAAACAATTCTTGATCAAAATTTACTTACCTCTAGACTGAATGCCTCATTCCCCTGAACTCAAAAAAAAAAAAAGAACATTAAACAATAATAAGATCAAACTCATAAGTTCATAACTATAAATTTTCTAAATTAATATCAATTTATTCCAATATACATTGAGAATACTAATAAAAATCATAAATAACTTATGATATACCTTATCTCCAACATGATGTGTATAAACCTCATCATGTTTCCATCTTTTCCCCTCTGAGCCCCCTTTGGCGAAAGCAAAAAGAAGAATGACATAAACAAATCATCAAGATTGCAGAGAAGATTACAGACCCAAATCAATCCTAATTCAAGTAGAACCATTTATCAAGTGTCATATTCTAAATTTAAATACAATAGAACAACTGAAGCCAGAGACCAAATGTGCCGACATAAGTTTTTATCAAGTGAAAATTGGCTTGTAGTTGGAACTTGGAACATACCAACAATTGCCTACCTAATCATATTATAAGTCCACATCAATTTTTTTGTTGTTGAAAATGATGTTGATAAGTAAGGTAAAATTGTGCCGACTTAACAAAAATGAATCTCACTGAAGAAATAAGCAGATAGATGCAATCGAAGACTGACATAAATGTGGTATTACATTCATTAACATATAAAGATCAAAATACAAACATATAAATCCTTTGGCATAAAACAACAATTAATATACTAGAGAAAAAGTCTACTTGATTCAATGAATCTGTGTGTAAAGTGAGCCAAATGCACACAGAAACTCAATGTTAACAAAAAGAAATTTCATCACCACCATTAAATTATAAATCAATAAATAAATAAAAATATTCCATTATGCTTCTTCATAAACTATTTAGAAATATAAATCAACAGTCATTAGAAATTTAACAAGTTCATGATTCCAAAATGAATTGTGTGTGTATTGCTTAAATATGACCTGCCAAGGAAGGACTACCAACAGAAATCAAAACCGACTTCTTTCAGTTCCTTCTACCAATTAAGCCAACCCTTTTTGGTTATACATCAGAGAAGGGTACCCACAATTCCAAAAACTGAGAAACTATGTTGTTAAAACTTATACGACATTAAGATTTTGTCCCTTATTAAGCTTCTTCTTGATTTTTACATTCGTTATTTTGTTTTGAAATTTTATTTTTCTGAGAAATTCCTCATACATAAGATCTTTTTGACTAGCCTATGTGAGATAAAAAATCTGTCCAATTGATCAATAGCAAAATCAGAAAAATCATACAACAAAATCAATAACGAAATTAGCAAAATCATTAGCATAATCTATAGAAATTCATAGCAAAATTAAACTGCTAGAACCAAAAATGTTAGGTAAATGACCTAGAATCAAAATTGCTAAGTAAGAAACAAGAATTATCATAAAATTACCCAAGAAAGGAACAAACCTATTTGGAAGAAATACCATGTTTTATGCAAAATTGTTGTTCTTTACCTAGACTTCATCTTCTGTTCAATTGAAGAAGAACACTGACTTAGGGTTAAAACAACGACGAAGAGATGGAGTCGAACAGAAATAGAAAAGACAGGAAAAAACATTTGCTCGATGGAGGACAACACTTCTCGACGGTGAAAGAAATCGACATCGACACTTCTCGATGGCAACGCTTCTCGAAAAATAGAAGAAGAAGCGAAAGAAACTCTTCACCGGCGCGAAAGTAGAAAAACGTTGCGGCCGATCAAGTTGTCGACAACGCTGAAGTTGGTGTGAGAGAGATGAGTTCACGCGTGAGGGAGATGAAAATTGTGAAAACAGTTCGCGCGCGCGAGGGAGATTCTTCTCTAATAGAGTTTTTCTAATTTATGAAGTTTTTTTAATAGACTTGTTGGATCGGATGTACAACAACCAATTTAAAATTTCTGATCTAACAAGGTTTAAATGCACTAGTATCATTTTCGTCATCCCTTAACTTATTCTAATCCATTTTCATTCTTAGCCAATGTAGTTAATCCAATCAGTTCATTTGTGTCATTTGATTAACATTTAGGTCATTTTTGTCATTCGTCAGCTTATTCTAATCCATTTTCGTTCTTAGCCAATGTAGTCATCCAATAAGTGTGTTTGTGTCGTTTGATTAACATTTAAGTCATTTTCGTGATCCCAAGGGTTATTCTAATCCATTTTCGTTCTTAGCCAATGTAGTTCATCCAATAAGTGCATTTGTGTCATTGGATTAACATTAAGGTCATTTTTGTCATCCCTCGCCTTATTCTAATCCATTTTCGTTCTTAGCTAATGTAGTTCATCCTATAAGTTCGTTTGTATCATTGGATTAACATTTAGGTCATTTTTGTCATCACTCAAATAATTCTAATCCATTTTCTTTCTTAGCCTATGTAGTTCATCCAATTAGTGCCTTTGAGTTGTTGGATTAACATTTAAGTCATTTTCGTGATCCCAAGGGTTATTCTAATCCATTTTCGTTCTTAGCCAATGTCGTTCATCCAATAAGTTCATTTGTGTCATTAGATTTTCATTTAGGTCATTTTTGTCATCCCTCGACTTACCATTTTCGTTCTTAGCCAATGTTGTTCATACAATAAATGTGTTTGTGTCATTGGATTAACATTTAGGTCATTTTCGTCATTTTTCTACTTATTCTAATCTATTTTCGTTCTTATCCAATGTAGTACATCCAATAAGTGTGTTTGTGTCATTGAATTAACATTTAAGTCATTTTTGTGATCCCAATGGTTATTCTAATCCCTGTTCGTTCTTAGCCAATGTTGTTCATCCAATAAGTGCATCAAATTTTAATTTTTTTTATATAGAACCGCAAAGTCACAAAGTGTAATGCATTAAAAAATTAAGGCAAGATATGAATAAAATAAAATAAAACATAAGAATATATACAAATCATATATATTAACAATTGAAGTTGCTAAAGCTCAAACTAAATAAGGATAATGCACAAATATATGTTAAGATGATTTTGGATTGATGGAGATATGAATTGATTATACATGGCATATTCAAAGAAGTTTGAATTTTTTTGGTGATGCTTTAGATTATCATGGATGTTTATGTACTGGGCAAACTTGAGATAACTATTATTGATTTGAAGTTTAAAACTAAAACATTGAACCAAAAAATAGTTAATGAAATAAATATGTGTTTTTGACTATAGCAGAAAAATGTATATCAAGTATTCATCATAATGTTTTTTACTTAAATTTCGTAATTGGTAAAATTGAAAAACAAAAATCTATTATGAAAGACATAACCACGACGACCTTGGTCATGGGTGCCTATTGCTATTATGTCACGATCCATTTTTAAAGTTAATTTCAAATTTTCATAACTTACATCTATGGTTTAATTTGAAAAGATAAAGTGTAATACAAATTGATCAAATTTTTATCATAGAATTAGATATATTAATATGCAAAATTAAAATAAATAAATGAATGTGAAGTCTAAAATTACCAAAGAATCGCAATGTGATTACCAGAAGTATATGGATATATAAGAAAAAATAAAACAAATTAAATTAAAAATGAAAAGAATGAATGATTTCCTAACTTTATAATATAATAGATCTGTGTTGATAATAATAATAATAATAATAATATAGTAAATCAATATAAAATATCGTATCATATCTTCTGAAGTTTAGTATATATGTATTTCTTCTAAATATAATCCATAGAAATGAGAATATTAAAAAATTTAAAATAAAAACATCAATGGTTTGGTATAAAAAGAAAGATATTGGATCCGCAGTTGTAAGTGTTTAATGAGTTCTAAGATTTTTCTTTCTTTAGATTGAGTTACCTACTTGTCATACCTTCATCCTAAATTTTTGTGAGGCAAAATATAAAGAACTAAAAAAAAAGGAAAATTGGATATATCTACTTTCAATGGCGGAGCTTGAACAAATATTTTGGGGGTGCCGAATTTTTAATATTTGAATTGATAAATTAAATATAATATTTTATTGTATATTAGAACTTTAAGTTATAACGTTGCGATGTAAACATATAAATTTTTTGCAAACGTAACTGCAAAAAATGACGAATTGGACTAAAAAGTTACACAAATTTAGGAGAAACAAAGTTATAGGTATAACATATTGCTTTGGTTCGTATGTTTAGAAAGGGAAAAAAATCTAAACCAAAAAATAGTTAGTTTGATCGAGTTTTTTCAATTTTTATCACAAAATTAAACCCAAATTGATGGATAGCATGTGTGATTTGATTCAGTTCAATCAGGTTATCATTAATAAAAATTAACATACTTATTTTAAAAATATAAAATTTTCTTTTTCAAATACTAAATTTTTTATACTATTAAAATAATATGTAAACACTATTTAAACTACCATGGAAAAATAATATGGAAATGATTAATAAAATCCTTGAATACAACACATATTTAAGATAACACAACTAATATATTCTATTGATTTTATTCAGATATCAGTGGTCGATTTTAAATGGTGTAAAATCATACTCAAATCAAGAGAGATTGAATTTATTTGGTTCAATTCAGATTGAACTCGAAACAGAAAAAAAAAATCAATTTAATTGATTTTGATTTTAATTTTAAATTTATTAAATCATTAGTTTAATTTTTATATCTCTAGACGAAACTCAAAACACATACAATTAAAATTTAAGTGAAAAGGTGTAATGTATTTCCTTAATTAGTATTTTTTTATAATTATTTTATAGGTTATTTTTATTTATAAAAAAAAAATTGTTGGGCACATTGGGGTTGACCGTGGCCACCCTTCGTCCCCACTAAAATATGTCTCTGCTTATTTTGAACACCAATGAGGATCCTAATTTGGTGATGATTAGCGAACTTGCAAAATTAGATATATGACTGAATATAAGTATAAAAAAATTTATTAAAGATGCCGAAAAATAGTTAGAGAGAGAGAGGATAACATGTACAAGAAAGAAAATGTTTACTAAGCAACAAAATATAAAACAAAGAAATTTGTATAAAAGAATATGTTAATTATTTGTCATCGTATATACCAATACTTTTTTGAACATGCAGATTTTTTTTCTTCACATTTTGTCAAAAAGAAAAAGATTTTCTTTTATTATATGATTTATTTAAGTTAAATGTGTTCATGTAATGTGATTAATGATTTTATTTGGGTATATTTAGTCGTATACTTGGCCAAAAAAATCCATTTTATTTATATGTTTTAATGAACATTTACAACTTCATTTTTAGAGCATGCACTTATTTTTTTTGTGAGAAAGTATTCAATTTTTTTTAAATAGAAAATATTCAAATTATGAGTCTATATAAAAGAAAGTAAAATATAATTAAAAAATATTATTTTTATTTATTGTATTTGAAAACAAATGCTTTAGTTAAGAGTTTAGTATCATAATAAATAATTAGTTTATTTGGTAAGTGTAATTATTTGGTAAGTGTTATTTGTACTATTTTGTTTGAAGTAAGATAATTATTTATATTTTAGATGTAGATCGTATATACTATTTTTCTTCTAATATTGTAAAGTAGCAAATTGCAAACTTTTTAAAATGTATTAAAAGTTGAACGGGGTGATAAAAAAAAAACGCAATTATTTGCCTAAAAGCATTATAACTACTCTATTGAGAACATTTTGGTTTTTATTAGATTAAAAAAATGGTGTATGATCATATTTTAAAACCGTAACATATAAGAATTATACAATATTATATATTAATATATTTGTAACTTATTATATATATTGACATATAATATTGTCGACAATAATTATAAATAAATTTTTTTATATAATGTTTTTTGTTTCGTGTGCTTCAGCTGTTTTTAAAACATTGAGAAGTTTGATCAATTAATTTTTTATAAATAAAAATATTTTTTAAAATAAATTAATACAAATTTTAGTCTGTGTAACATTTGTATACTTCTTTTGTTCACCTCCACTCTATTCTTAAATTTGAACATGATTTATCGATCTACATTGACATACATTATGTTTTCTATTAAGAAAAAAAAAAGGAATTGAAAAATAAAATCACTTTTAATTTGATTGAAAATATTTCACTTCAATTATTGGAATTAAGGAAATTACTCTAATTGGATAAAAGTGTTTATTTGTAGATGTAAATTTTATAAGTATATCACCAAATGAGTCCACGTTTAGACTGTATTTTTTTAATAATTTTGAATGAATAATAATAACTAATATAATGTTAATATTTAATTTATTTAGGCTAAATAGCACCCGTGGTCCCTTAACTTAATTTCAGTTAACGTTTTAGTCTTTTATCTTTTTTTGTTCTTGATTTGGTCATTTATTTTAATTTTAAGTGACAATTTGTTCTTTTATATTTTAAAATGTCAACAATATTATCCTTTTTTTTACAAAAATTCATCAAAATTTTCAACCAAAACCCATAAAATTAATTATATTCTTTCATATAATACAAATTTCATCAGATTCGTAACTCAAATATTCAAATAAACTCATATTTCCATTCTTTATTTCACTTAAAATTAAAATAAAGGATCAAATCGGGAAAAAAAGAAGATAAAGGACTAAATATATTTAAAATAAATGTTTAAATATGTTTTTTGTGCTCACAATTATAACATTTTTTTATTTTGGTCCTGTAAGTTTTTTTGTTTAATTCACATACATGCAAATACATATACATTTTAAAATGGTCCTTTAATCCTACTTCTGGTAAAAAAATCCTAACTCTGTTAAACTGACGTCATAATATTTTATAATTTTAAAAAACAAAAAATAAATTAGAAATTAAAAATCTGATTAAATTTTTTAAAAGAAGATCAATATTGGGAACCTTAATTTCTATTGTCTCCATGTTCTCACCTTCACGCATTTTCTCTCCCTATTCTCACGATCTTCTCACCCTCACTCTTAAAATACTATTACACTCTTTTTAATTTCATTTATGTTCACACGTGTAAATAGAAATTGGAAAAAAGAAATACATGAAAATAATTTATTCCTACTTTGAAAAGGTGTAGATCAATATTTTTTATCACAAAGAAATACACCAAAGAATTGAGTGGATATATCTTCACTATTTTGTTGTTGTTGAAGATATTAGTTTGACTTCTCTGGTTATATATAAAAGAGACTAACAAGGCAAGATATCCAGTAAAAATAATTTTGTGGAAAAATTTAAGGTCTTTTTACTCGTGTAAAAAAATTATTATCAGGAAAACAAATCAAATGTATTTTCTTTGTGATGTGATTCAACTCAAAATTTGATTAAAAAAAAACAGATATGGTAAAAAATAATGAAATTAAGGGTGAAGGTGAGAAGGTCGTGAGAAGAGGGAGAGAAAATGAGCGAAGGTGAGAAGAGGGAGACAATAGAAATTAGTGTTCTCAATTTTGGTCTTCCTTTCAAAAAATAATCAAAATTTTAATTCCTAAATTATTTTTAATTAAAAAACTAAAAAACATTGTGACGTCAGCTTAATGGTGTTAGAATTTTTTTAATAGAAGTTGGACTGAGAGACCATTTTAAAATGAATCTGTATTTGCACTTGCAGATATGTGAACAAAATAAAATTACGAGGACCAAAAACAAAAAATGTAATAATTGCAAGGATCAAAGACATATTTAAACCTTAAATAAAATATAAAATGTCTAAATGATTTACTTAATTACAATAAACAAATCTAAATAGTTCCTTATTAAGTACTTATTTTTTATGTTTTTATTTATGATTTCATATTTTTTTCCCAACAAAATATCTACATGCATTTATTCACTAAAACATCATTTTTTTAAAACTCAAGTGATGTGATTAACTCCTAACTCAACTAGCAAATGTCGCTATTTCTATGTTGAAGCGATGTCCAAAGGTATATTATACACTAATTGTATTATAATTATTTATACTATTATTTTAAATTATATATTTTTTTAATTATTTATCTCAATCTTGAACTCAACAATGATTCTCAACATCATCTAATGTCATTATGCACTCTCATGGTCCGTTTGATGCACATGATATGATAGTGTCAAAATATGATGTAAAATTGAATAAAGATATGATGTGATGTGATAAGATAAGATAATGACATGATAAACATTTTTATATCTTGTATTTGATACACACATGATAGCAGAGTAATATTTTATTTAGTCATATATTTGGCACACATCTCATCGTGACATAATATAATTAATATTATATTTAAATAAAAAAATTACCATTGTGAACAATTACATATTATTTTTTTAATTAACTTATTATATTTTAAATATTATAAATTAACAAAAAAATACTAAAAAAATAAATAAGTAATGAAATAATTTTATATTTAAAACTATGTATTGACACTGAAGGTGCAAACACGAGAAGGGAGAGTTGAATTGTGTTTGTCAAACTTGAATTCTTTTGCTGTTTTGTTGAATGTTGATTGGAATTATTTGATGAATAAATAATCAGACTTAGCAACGGATAATAACAACACAGCGATTTATCCTGGTTCACCATTAACTTGGCTACATCCAGTCCCTTCACTCCGAAGGCTTTAATCCACTAATGCAAAACACTTTGAATTACAACACCTGACCCTCCAAGTTAGTCTTCCCAAATAGTCTGACAACCCCAAACTTTTGAGGAACGATAACAACACCTTGACCCTACAAGTCAAGTCTTCTCCTACCAATCTGACAACCCCATATTGAAGAAGGAATCTACACCTTTAGTGGGTTTGATTACAAAGGTTTGGAACTCTACAAAGTTGCTTCTGGAAATCTGATTGCTGCACTATTTTTCTCTCTCGAAAACACTTAGAAAATATTGCTTTTGCACTCAAGTCATTCTCTATATTGAACTCTCAAATTATGTTGAATATGAAGCTTGAGTTCTTGTATTTTCGATGCCTAATGCTGCTGCCTGAAGCCTCCTTTTATAGCTACAATTAGGGCTTTGTCCAAGCTTAAATTCGAGATAAATCTTGCTCAGATTTCCTTTGAAAATTCTGTTGGCCAATCCTGTTTCTCTTAATTTCAAAACGTATCTTTTAGCTTCATATTTCATTCGAAAAATTCTATTGACCAATCATGTTTCTCTTAATTTCAAACTGTATCTTTTAGCTTCATATTTCATTCAAATTTCCTTCAAGTCTTCAGTGATTTTTGAATCAAATCTCCTTAATACTTTGATCAAATTTCTATCAAAATTCAATCAAGCCTTCTTCGAATTTTAATCAAGTCTTCACTAATCTGCATCATGATTTAAATTCTGGACCGTATGATCTGTTGATCTGGACCATGTGATCTAATCTGTACCATTCTGTCTCATGATCTGGACCGTGTGATCCTCTGATCTGGACCATTAATCTTCTTATCTGGACCAAGTCTTCTGTTCTGGACCATGTTTCCTTCTGGACTCTGCTTCCTTCTGATCTGGGCCAAGAATAATATCCTTTGATGATGTCATTGTTTCTTTCCTCTGATTATATCCTCTGATGTTTGCCTTTGATGATATCCTCTGATTCTTGCTTCTGATGGGATCCTCTAGTGATATCCTCTAGAGGTATCCTCTGATGACATCCTCTAGTATCCTTTGGAGGTATCCTCTGATGACATCCTCTGGTGATATCTTCTGGTGGCATTTTTATCTTCTAGTGACGTCATCCTCTGATGACATCTTCTTCTTCTGATTTGTATCTTCTGGAGGTATCTTCTGATGACAATGGTGCTATGTCTCTTGCTTGACCAGGATATTAGATTGTCTCCCAAGAATGTGCAGTTTCCACTTGTACTCTTACTTTCGAGTTTATCTCCAGCATAATCAGAATCACAGTATCCACTAAGTTGGTATGTAGGAGTTTTCTTGTAGAACAAGGTGAGGCTTGTAGTGCCTTTCAGATATCTAAGGATTCTCTTAACATCTGTTAAATGGGATTCCCTAGGGTCAGACTGAAATCTAGCACACACGCATACACTAAACATAATGTCAAGTCTAGAAGCAGTGAGATAGAGAAGAGATCCTATCATCCCTCTGTAGGATTTTTTATCAACCTTTTTGCATGAGTCATCCTTTTCAGCAGGTAGGGTGCATTGGGGTAGCCATAGGTTTGCAGTCACTCATCTTAAACTTCTTGAGAAGCTCTTTTTTATATTTTGTTTGATGAATGTATATACCTTTTTTACTTTGCTGAATTTGTATCCCTAGGAAGAACTTAAGTTCTCCCGTCATGCTCATTTGAAATTTCTATTGCATCAATTTAGAAAATTCTTGGCAGAGAGTTCCATTAGTAGATCCAAAGATAATATCATCAACATAAACTTGAATAATTAGAATATCATCTTTTATTGATTTTCTAAAAAGAGTATTGTCTACTTGTCCTCTTTCAAAGTAATTTTTAAGTAAGAAGTTACTAAGTCTATCATACCATGCCTTAGGTGCTTGTTTCAAACCATACAAAGATTTTTTATGTTTAAAAACATGATTTGGAAATTCAGAACTTTCAAAACCAGGGGGTTGTTTAAAAATAGACTTCTTCACTTATATAACCATTTAAAAATGTGCTTTTAACATCCATTTGAAATAATGAAATGTTATTATTAGCAGCAAAGAAAGTATGATATGAATAGCTTCTAACCTGGCCACTGGAGCAAAAGTCTCAGTGTAGTTAATACCTTCTTGCTGACTGTAGCCTTGTGCAACAAGTCGTGCCTTGTTTCTGACAACTTCTCCTTTTTCATTCAGCTTGTTTCTGAAAACCCACTTGGTTCCAATAATGTTCTTTTCTAGCCTTGGAACTAGATCCCAAACATCATTCCTTTCAAATTCATTCAACTCCTCTTGCATGGCAAGAATCCATCCATCTTATCTCAGTGCTTCATCAACCGAAGTAGGCTCAATAGATGAGAGTAAGCCAAACAAATTGGTTTCTTTAAGTGATGATCTGGTCCTTAAGGGATCACTTGCACTCTCAATGGTGTTTTTGACTTATCTTCAGATTCATCCTTTGAAGATTTGTCGAGTTCTTCTGTTTTTCTTTCATCCACTACCTTTTCAAGTTCTCTTGGTTTGTCTGTATCAGCTTCCTTTGGTTCTAGTAAACCTGCACTATAATCATCATCTTGCTTTGACTTTTCAAGTTAAGCTATTTTTCATATAACATAATACAAATCAAATAATTTAAAACTGAACTCAATACAGCCAAACCATTAATTTTGCTTCTGGTGGTTTCTGCTTGTTTTTGAAACCACTAGAATGGTGTTTTTGCTTAAGTGTTCAATTCTTGTGGATCAGCTGGTTCCTTTAAATCTTTGAGAAACTGCAAAATACCTATCTAGCTTTGATTTTTAAGATCAAGCTTCTTGTTATCACAGTAAACAAAATATCAAAACAATAATAATATTTAAATAAAGATATAACCTATATGACCAGTTTTAGTTTCAGTTTGAAAACCCTCGTTTTGATATTCAGTTATCAAAGAGTCTGGATGAAGGAATTTGAATTCCCTTCCAGGTTTGCAGTTTTGATGAATTTGATTGGAGTCTTCAAAGAAGTCTCCTGATTCTAATTCTTAATTTGCCACTTTTAATTCTGCTGACGTATCAAGTTCCTCTGATGGTAATTCTGATTCTTCTGGTAGTTCCAGCTTTGTTGATATGTGCGATTTCTCTGATATTTCTGGTTCATTATATGGTTGTGGTTCTGATATGTATTGTGTTGACCAGTCCTTCTTCCACCAGAGTTAATTTGCTTCTGTTTGGTAGATATTGGTGTTGAGAAAAAATCTCTTTTAATGATAACAAAATTATCTTAAGATTATGATTACACTAATGCGTGCATTTAAGTATTGTACTAAGAAAGGAAAAGGATCCAAAGATCGCAACCTCCTGTCTAGAAGAATGCATGCAGGAAACAAAGCCATTAATTCCTAAAGCAGAAAATCTGAAGTTAAAACATCAGAAGCAGAACATCTGGAAAATAGAAGATCTGGAACAGAAAACCAGAAGCAGAACATCTGGAAAATAGAAGCAAAACATCTGGAACAGAAAACCAGAAGCAGAACATATGGAAAATAGAAGATCTGGAACAGAAAACCAGAAGCAGAACATCTGGAAAATAGAAGCAAAACATCTGGAACAGAAAACCAGAAGCAGAACATATGGAATAGAAAACCAGAGGCAAAACATTTGGAACAGAAAACTAGAAACAGAATTCCAGAAGCCGAAAACCTGAAAGTTGAAGACACCAGATATTGGTCGAAATTAGAAAGTCAGAATGTATGGTCCAGTGTTGGCCGAGATCAAAGGATCTCAGCAGACCAGTTTGCTAGTCAAAGTTGGCCGACATCAGAAGATGAACATCAGAAGATATATATCAGAAGACGAACAACAAAGGATAAGAAATGAACATCAGAAGATGAACACCAGAAGGTAAAATCAGAAGATGAACACCCGAAGGTAAACATCAGAAGATGAACACCATAATGTAAACATCTGAAGATGAAACACCAGAAGGTAAATATCAGAAAATGAATACCATAAAAAGATCACCAGAGGATGAACTCTAGCTACTTCTTCATCCTCCTACAAAACAACTAACAGTTCCAAAGTATCAAAAGCTGCATTCGCGAACAGAGAAGGGTCATGTCTTGGAACCAGAAAAGAGCACTGGCCAGATGTTAAAAACGTATGGAATGATCTAACCTCCTGGAAAGCCAAGTAAAGAAGTAACCTCCCAAGTGCCAGGCTGTAAAAGGACAGAATGGCAAGGCTGTAAATTCAAAAAAAAAGTGAGGATCATTACATCTTGGGAAAACGGTCAGAAAGGAAAATTTTCTTGAAGAGAAAGTTTCCTTCTCTCTATAAAAGAAAGGCTGCTCTTCTTCAGCAAAATACACAACTACACGAGCAAAACAGAAAAATATCAAGAGGCTATCAATAGCATTATCAATCTCCTTTCAAGCTTTCTATAATCTTACACTAGATCTTTCTTTCATCTTTGTAGAAAGTAAATCCTATCAAACTACTTCATATCATCTTTAGAACTTCAAGTGAGTAACACTTGAAGAGAAATCAGAAGGAACGAATTGTAAGCTTGGTGAAGCTAAAGAATACACAATTTGTAATCAACCTCAGTGAGAGGCTGATAGCTTTTGATACTTAGTAAAAACTCACAAGAGTGTGAGGACTGGACGTAGCCATCATTTGGTGAACCAGTATAAAAATTCGTGTGTCATTATTCTCTTTCTCAACTTTTCAACATCTGATAATCATCCTCTAAAAGGACAACAATTTAAAACTAAAACAGAATTTTTAAAACCTTGAATATCTCTATTCAACCCCCCTTTTAGTGATATTCTAGCCACTTCAGTTGGAACATAGACCTTTTTCCCTTCATATATTGTAAGCATCCATTGACCAAGCATCATGACTGGTGTTTCACTTTGGTTGCTCAGAACATCTGCAACATAAACAATTTTATATTTTGGTACCCAAATCTGGTTGGGTCCAGGTTTGTTAGTCTTGAAATGTTTCTTGTCTTTCCTTGATTTTATCATGGGACAAAACAATTTGGAGTTACATTTGATATCACAAAAAGCACATAAAACATCAGACGGAATAGGTTTAGTTACTGTTACAGATTCATCAAATCATATGCCTCTTTTACCATTGTTACTAACTCCATAAATCATAGAAGCATATTGGCTTCTTTCCTTACCATTAGCAATAAAATCTTGTAAAACTTGTTCATGCATATCAGAATTACATACGGTATTTGATGTTGAACAAAGATTACTCTTTAAAGTTAGGTTTTCAAACTTAAGCCCAACAATATTAGTTTTAAGAGTTGCATTTTCTATTTTACATTCTGCATTTTGATTCTTTAAAACATCGATTTCTTTGGTTAGAATTTTATTTTCTTCCCTAAGTGTTTTCAGTTTTAAAGTCAGTTTGTTATTGACATTTAAAATATCATTCATTGCAGTAATTAAATCAGATCGAGTGAATTCAGAAAATACCTCTTTTTCATCTTCTGATGATTCATTTTCAGAATCAGATTCTGTATCGGATCTAGATGCAGAACTTATGGGAGCCATCAGAGCCAGTTTTGTTTCTATTTCATTTCCAGAGTTGGATCCAGAGGCAGAATGAGTGCAAACTGTCTGAGCCAATTCTGCTTCTTCTGATTCACTTCAAGAGTCAGATTTTATGTTGGATCGAGAGGTAGAATTGATGTGAGCCATCATGGCTAATTCTGTTTCTTCATATTCAGAAGATTCATTAGAATCATCCCATGTTGCCATCAGATTCTTCTTCTTAGGCCTACAGTCTTTCATTTGATTTTTCCCTTTCTCCATATTTTTACATTCTGACTTGATATTCCCAGGTTCATTGCATCCATAGCAAATGATACTCTTTTTGTCTTGTTCTTCCTTTCCTCTGTTGGAATGCTTGGAATACCTCTAGGGAAACTTCTTCCTTATGTTTTACCATATATTCAGAACATTTTTGGTTATGAAGGCAATGTCTTCTTCTTCTGGTTTCTGATTCTGGTCCTCAGAATCACTATCTTCGGATTCTGCTTCTACTTTTAGAACTTTCTTCTTTTTGGATTTTAAGGCTAGGGTTTTGTTCTTCTTCTTAGGCTCATCTTCTTCCAGCTCTATTTCATGTGACTTGAGGGAGCTGATTAATTCTTCAAGCTTCAGAGTGTTCGAGTCATTTGCTTCCTGAATGGCAGTGACCTTTGGTCTCCACTTGGTTGGCAGACTTCTAAGAATTTTCTTCACTTGGTGAGCAGTGGTATAACACTTCTTGACTACTCTTAGAGTCTGAAATCTGGAAAACATTGCTTCAATGTCTTCATCTTCTTCCATCTTGAACAACTTGACTTCTTGACTAGATTTGGTGAATATGTCAGCCCATTGACGTTCAGTGTCTACAAACTGAATGTTAAGTACTCCTTTCTAAACATAATCTCTGATAAAATGGTGTTTGCTCTCTATGTGTATAGCTCTTGAGTGTAGGATCGGGTTTTTGGTTAGACAAATTGTAGAGGTGTTATCACAGTAGATGGGTATGTTGGATTCTAATATTTTGTAGTCTTCAAGTTGATGCTTCATCCAGAGTAGTTGAGAGCTGCAGCCAGCTGCTGAAATGTACTTAGCCTCTGTTGTTGACATGGCAATGGTGTGTTGTCTCTTACTGGACCAAGAGATCAAGTTGTCACCTAAAAAGGTGCAATAGTCACTGGTGTTTTTCCTTTCAAGTTTATCTCCAGCATAGTCAGAATCGCAATATCCACTAAGTTGGTACTAAGGAGATTTCTTGTAGACCAAGGTAAGGTTTGTAGTGTCTTTTAGATATCTAAGAATTCTCTTAACAACAGTTAGATGAGATTCTCTAGGGTCAGATTGAAATCGGAAACATACACACACACTAAACATGATATTAGGTCTAGAAGCAGTAAGATAGAGTAATGATCCGATCATTCCTCTGTATATTTTCTGGTCAACTTTTTGGCATGATTCATCTTTATCAAGTGAACTAGTAGGACGCATTGGTGTAGCCATAGGTTTGCAATCACTCATTTTAAACTTCTTGAGAAGTTCCTTTGTATATTTAGTTTGGTGAATGTAAATACCTTCTGGACTTTGCTGAATTTGTATCCCTAGGAAGAACTTAAGTTCTCCCATCATACTCATTTGAAATTCATGCTGCATTAATTCAAAAAATTCTTGACAAAGAATGCCATTAGTAGATCCATAAATAATGTCATCAACATAAATTTGAATGATCAGAATATCATTTTCTGTTCATCTTCTAAACAAAGTATTGTCTATTTGTCCTCTTTCAAAGTTATCTTTAAGCAAGAAGTTGCTTAGTCTATCATACCATGCTCTAGGTGCTTGTTTTAACCCATACAAGGATTTTCTGTGTTTAAAAACATGGTTTGGAAATTCAGAACTTTCAAAACTTGGAGGTTGTTTAACATATACTTCTTCACTCAAATAGCCATTGAGAAAGACACTTTTAACATCTATTTGAAATAGTTTGACGTTATTATTTGCAGCAAAAGACAATAAGATACGAATATCTGGTTCTCCGTGTAATCAATGCCCTCTTGTTGACTATAACCTTGTGCCACAAGTCTTGCCTTGATTCTGACCCACTTGGTTCCAACAATGTTCTTCTCTGGTCTTGGAACTAGATCCCAAACATCATTCCTCTTAAATTCATTTAACTCTTCTTGCATTGCAATAATCCATTCATCATCTTCCAATGCTTCACAAACAGAGGTAGGCTCAATCGATCAGAGTAAGCCAAACAAATGATGTCTTTTAGTGATGATCTTGTTTTCCATTCATCCACTTCCAATGATCAGATTTTTAGAATGAGATGACTGGTATTTCCATCCAGATTTCTCTTCTGACTTCTCATGACTGGTTCTGATTTGATCAGATTCATCCTTTTAAGATGTGTCATATGTTTCTGACTTGCTTGTATCCTTCACTTCTCCATGTTCTGCTGGTTTATTTGCTTTTGCTGGTTTGTCTACTTCTGCTTCCTCTGGTTTTGGTAAATCTGCAATATCAACATCTTGCTTTAACTTTGTAGTGTCTAGTTGTTTGTCATTAAATTTAACATGTATAGATTCCTCTACAATATTAGTTTCAATATTAAACACTCTATAAGTTTTAGATCTTTCATGTGATCTGAGAGAGCTAATTAATTCTTCCAGCTTTAAAGTATTCACATCTTTAGCTTCCTAAATAGCAGTGATCTTTGGTCTCCACTTGATTGTTAGACTTCTAAGTATTTTCCTTACATGATTAGTGTAACTCTTTTCTAGTACCCTTAATCTTGATACTAGAGTCTAGAATTTGGAAAACATAGTTTCAATGTCTTCATCTTCCTCCATTTTAAATTGTTCAAATTTCTTGACTAGAATGTTTGATTTAGCTTCTTGAACTTGCTTACTTCCTTCATAGGTTAGAATCAGACTATCATAAATGCTCATTGTTGTTTCTTTGTTAGTGCACTTGTCAAATTCTTTGAAGGTGATTGCATTGATCATAAAGGTTCTAGATTTGTGATGCATTTTGTACATCCTCTTCTGATCTGTATCCATGTCTTTTCTTGAAATTTCATCATTGTTTTCATCTTTTGGAACAGTATAGCCATCTTCCACCAAGTCCCAAAGTTTAGGATCTTGTGAAATAAAAAAACTTCTCAGCATGTCCTTCCAGTACTCAAATCATTCTCCATCAAATAGAGGAGGTCTGTTGATGTTTCCTCCAACAGCTTCTTCAGACATATTGATCCTTGGATCTTTCCTCAAACACAGTAAAGTGCTCAGCCTTGAGACCGAGCTCTGATACCAATTGAAGGTGCAACACAAGAAGGGGGGTTGAATTGTGTTTGACAAACTTTAATTCTTTTTGCTAATTAGTTGAATAATGAGCAATCAGAGTAAATAAGCAATGGATAATAAAAGTTAACACCTCGAATTTATATTGGTTCACCTTTAACTAGGCTACGTCCAGTCCCTTCCTTCATAAGGCCTTTTCACTAATTTAAACTCCTTGAATTACAACACCACTGACCCTTCAAGCCAGTCTTCCCAAACAGCCTAACAACTCTAGACTTTTGAGGAACAACAACACCTTGACTATATCAGCCAAGTCTTCTCAAACAGTTTGTCAATCCCAGACTTTTGAGGAACTTCACAACATTAAACCTACAAGCTAAATCTTTTTCTAACAACCTGACAACCCCAAATTTTAGAAGAAACTTCAACACTATAGGATTTTATACAAGGGATCGAAATTAAAACCAAGTAACTACTTCTAGAAAGTTGATACTCACAATAAGCTTAACTTGAACTTGAGTGTTTGCTTCTGAAAAAATTTATGATGACAATCAACCTCCTTTGAACTCTTTGAATACTTAGGAATTTTTGCTTGAGTTCTTCTATTTTTCGATACATTATTCTTTAGCATTAAGCCTCTATTTATAGTTGAAATTAGAGCTTCATTTTGATCTGTTGCTTTACTTCTAGAGTGTATTTCGATTGATTCTTTTTTGAGAATATTCTGGAGTATTTTGCTCAAATTATGTTTCTGGAGTATTTTGCTCAAATTATGTTTCTGGAGTCTTTTGCTCCAATTCTGTTTTGAGCATTTTGCTCATATTCTGTTTTGAGCATACTTTCAGCTAGATTCTATTTCCGAAGTCTTTTGCTCCGATTCTGTTTTGAGCATTTTGTTCAGATTATGTTTTTGAGCATACTTTCAGCTTCTAATGACGTAGCTTCTGATTTTTGCCTCTAAAAAGATCCTCTGGAATTATCCTCCGATGGGATCCTCTGATTGTATCCTCTAATGGGAACTTCTAATTATATCCTCCGATGGGATCTTCTTATGATATCATCGGATAGGTTCCTCTGATGATATCCTCCGGTGATATCATCTGGTAATATCCTCCGATGATATCCTTTGGTGATATCCTCTGATGATATCCTCTAATGACTTCATTCGGCTTCTGACTTGTATCTTCTAACGACGTCATCTTCATCTTCTGGTGGCATTTTTCATTCTTCTTCTAAGTCAAATATGTTATTTTCATAAAATACTTTTGTTAACATCAAAAATTTAATTGAAAGAACCAACTTGGTTGCAACACAAATGTGTAAAACAATGTTTCTTTATATTGTTAGTATATAAAAATAATAATTTAGTTTATAGAAATTAAACTTTTACGAAAAACGACAACTATTAATTACAACAACATCGAATCTAAATTAAAGGTTGAGATTTAAAAAATAATAATTAAACCATCAGGTTACCGCTTGCATATTAAATTTTCTTCCCTTCGTTACTTCGTTTCGTAACCACGTGTATGCACCAAATACTTCTCAAAAAAACAAAAAATTGTTTGAAAATAAGAAAACACATCTCTCTTTCAATTCAATTTTTTGAATGTTTCCCCTCTACAAACTAAATATACCCCAAGATCCGTTCTTATATCTCCAAATTCCAAGGTTTATTAATTTTCCTTTATTAAGAAATTTGTTTATGATTTCTGGGTTTGAATCAAACATGTTAGATCGGTTACTTGCCCGATCTACCATCAAGCGTTGTAATAAATAGTTAACTATAAAATCGGCTACAATGATAGATGTAACAAGTCAAAATTCAAAATTGATTTATTAGATCGGTTAATTTTGATCCAATATAACAAGTCAAATTCAAAATTGATTTATTAGATCGGTTAAATTTGAACCAATATAACAAGTCAAAGTCAAAATTGATTTATTATATTGATGAGCCAACCGATTTAAATAATTAACTATTTAAATTTTTATTCTTCATAACTTTGATTCCTCACATACGCATAGTTTCACATTTTACTATATTAACTAGAATTTCTCATTCAACCATAAAACAGCTTTACATTTAAAAATCAATGATAGTGAGTCATAAAAGTATTAAAAAATCAGAGTTATTAAATTCAGAGTTACATAATCATCACTACTTGCTCAAAAAACAATACATCATCTTCTTTTATCAGTCTAAAGATATTAACATGATACAAGTGTTTCAAGCATTTTCAATTAGTTCAAGAATCAAGCTTAGAACGTGATTCAAATTTTTGTCGAATCAAGCTTGGTTCCTTAGAGCAATCACGAAATGATGGTAGAAAGAGCTTTTTCCCAACTAGAAAATCTGCCCCAAAGAGAAAATTCATAGTTATTGTACGAGAGATAGCTCCTTTAGTATGAGTCAGGCAGCACATATCCAAAGGAAACCATTTGATACAACAACTTAACCATTACCACAGCAGCAATCATCCCACGGCGACCGCTTTATACACACTGACATTTATGACTTATAATGAAATATACTAAATCATAACTCTAGTGAAAAATTATTATGATATATCAATTTAACAAGCATGGTCTTTTGTGATGACTTACCCCTTAAATAATCCATGATAAAGGAATACGAATGACGTCTCACTAATCCTCCACCAGGCTCTTTCTCTAGCATAGCTCTTACAGATCCATGAAACATAACAAAAAGCGAGTCTATAACAACCAATTTAAAATTGCCGATCTAACAAGGTTTAATTGCACTAGTGTGATTTTCGTCATCCCTCAGCTTCTTCTAATCCATTTTCATTCTTAGCCAATGTTGTTCATCCAATCAGTTCAATTGTGTCATTTGATTAAACTTTGTTATTTTTGTCATTTGTCAGCTTATTTTAATCAATTTTCGTTCTTAGCCAATGTAGTTCATCCAATAAGTGTGTTTGTGTCGTTTTATTAACATTTAAGTTATTTCCGTTATCCCAAGGGTTATTCCAATCCATTTTCGTTCTTAGCCAATGTAGTTCATCCAATAAGTGCATTTGTGTCATTGGATTAACATTAAAGTCATTTTTGTCATCCCTCCCTTTATTCTAATCCAATTTCGTTCTTAGCTAATGTAGTTCATCCTATAAGTTCGTTTGTGTCATTGGATTAACATTTATGAAATTTTTGTTATCCCTCAGCTTATTCTAATCCATTTTCATTCTTATCCAATGTAGTTCATCCAATTAGTGCGTTTGAGTTGTTGGATTAAAATTTAAGTCATTTTCGTGATCCCAAGTGTTATTCTAATCCATTTTTGTTCTTAGCCAATGTAGTTCATCCAATAAAATCATTTGTGTCATTAGATTTTCATTTGGGTCATTTTCGTCATCCCTCGACTTACCATTTTCGTTCTTAGCCAATGTTGTTAATTCAATAAATGAATTTGTGTCATTGGATTAACATTTAGGTCATTTTCGTCATTTTTCTACTTATTCTAATCTATTATCCTTCTTAGCCAATGTAGTGCATCCAATAAGTGTGTTTGTGTCATTGAATTAACATTTAAGTCATTTTCGTGATCCCAAGGGTTATTCTAATACATGTTCGTTCTTAGCCAATGTAGTTCATCCAATAAGTGCATCAAATTTTAATTTTTTTTATATAGAACCGCAAAGTCACAAGTGTAATGCATTAAAAAATTAATGCCAGATATGAATAAAATAAAATAAAATAAAACATAAGAATATATACAAATCATATATATTAGCAATTGAAGTAGGTAAAGCTCAACCTAAATAAAGATAATGCACAAATATATGTTAAGATGATTTTGAATTGATTATACATGGCATATTCAATTAAATTTGAATTTTTTTGGTGATGCTTTAGATTATCATGGATGTTTATGTACTGGGCAAACTTGAGATATCTATTATTGATTTGAAGTTTAAAGGAAAATCATTGAACCAAAAAATAGTTAATGAAATAAATATGTGTTTTTGACTATAGCAGAAAAATGTATATCAAGTATTCATCATAATTTGTTTTTACATAAGCTTCATAATTGGTAAAATGGAAAAACAAAAATCTATTGTGAAAGACATTACCACAACGACCTTGGTCATGGATGCCTATTGCAACACCCCAATTGCTCATTATTTTGTTTTAATAGTATAATCATACACTACTAATATTATATAAGTGTTAATATGTGTTATAATTTCTTCATATATGTCTTGTGTGTTTCCCTTAGTAATTGATTTAAATAATAAATATTAACTATATTTAACTTACAAAAATCACACACATATATATGTGTGTGTAGTAGCCAGTCCAAACATATGCCGTATATATATATATATTCTTAAGTGTCGTGTATATATATATATATACCATGATGGCTTTGTACTGATAGAAAGATCAGAAGAAAAATTAGCGCTTCTTGCCGATTCCAATTGCGATCAGGTATGATTGTGTCACAATTCATCAATTAGATTTTAATAGAAGAATAGAATAAATCATACAATTAAAATTGGCACACAAAGAATGGCAATCTGTAACTTATCGAACTTGAATTATCACGATTAGGAATTCGAGTTGTCCTTTTTAGCATTCTTGGTGGAAAAATGAGAATTATTTTAGGTGTTTGATATTTTTACTATTATTATATAAGTGATTTGTAATCAACTCTCCATCTAGTGAATTCTAGGATAGTGAATTTGCTGGTTGTTGCTAAAACACGAATAGGGAACTCATCATAGGCCTTGAACTGGGAAATTGATTAACAATATTTTCCTGAGGCAGTAAATGTAGGATAATATGTACTATCAACAGGACTGACAATTGGAAAAAAGAAAATTATATTAACATAATTCTGTCAGATGTGTAGAAAATATTTTAGTGATTTAGGAATATTTAAGCTAACCATTTAGAAAAATATCAATGATAGCATGTAGGGAAAGAAATGCTTATTATGACCTGATACTGAAAGTTCTATTTTGATTTCTTTTATAATAGTTAGGTCATTTTATGTGACTGGTAATAGAAATATGGTACCGTTGCATTTTATCTACACTTGTTTTGAAAAACGCAGTTAGAACTTCTTCATGTCAAATTCGTGTATGTTCAAAGACGTGTTTTTAATGATATTGGAATGGTAATAGTGAGGACTAATGAGTAATAATAATTAATTAACAATATATGAATGGTAATAGTGAGAACTAAAATATATTTTAGCAACCTAGAGAATTGTTGTGAATTTATTTATATCAAGATTGCATATTGTTTCATTTTATGAAACCTTGTGTTAATTGTTATTATCTGGATGATATGTACTTGAGTGCTCTTGTTTACTCGATTGAAATTGTGATATTACTTGAATGCACCGTCTGTTTGATTTCTTATTCTGTGATTGATAAAATTGGACCGTGCATTGTGAGTGGTTAAACCAAATATTGGAATTTTATTGTGATTGGATAATATATATATATATATATGTAATGATGTAAATTCTGATTAATATTGTGAATTGAAATTTATTGAGTTGTGACAATCGAGTAAGTATGAAATAGGTGTTATCAGTTTTGGAGTGAGGATTATTTTGTCATCATATAGCGAGGAAAGTACAACTGAATGAGCCTGATCGTGGAGGGCAACAGTCAAACTTTAAGGTAAGACTGATTGACCTTGGGGGTACCTCTGGTTAGGAATTCCTAAATGGAATAGTGGGTTATTCCCTAAGGTCGGGAGCTACCGTGCAACACAAGAGTACCCCGACTGTCGCGTATATGTTTCTCGGGTTGAGTTGAGGGGATCTATGAGGACTTGGCCATTCATGAATAGTCCATCCACTCTTGTAGTGGCATAGTATCAGGCCTCCTAACCAAGTATTTTAGAGTAGAATGGTACTAAATGATGAAGAAGTATAGAGTATAGGACATGCATAACATTTCATCCTTGTGACCGCTTAATTGTGATCGATTTAGACTACACTTTGATATAATGATCTTCAATGTTTCTCATGTTTGTGATAATTTGACTATTTGTGTGTTCTCCTCGTTTATATTATAATGTTACACAATTTCAATACTCACCCCTCGTTGTTTGTGTTTGGCGTTTGCGATGGATGTAGACGAGCTGCTAGCTGCAGGTGAAGACTAATACTCTTAGAGTGTAGGAAGTTGTCTTATCTTGAAGAAGTTTTTGGTTAACTTCCTATTTTAATGTCTTTTATTTTGGGAACTCCCGCTCTGATAGTGACATCGGGTTGGGAATATGTTGCATTTATCGTTAAACTTATGTGTGTGCACTTCAAAAGGGATTTTGTTGTCTAAGTGTTGAGAAATTTTTTAGAGGAATGGCATGTCTTGAAGGTCAAAAAATGCATTTGGGAACTTTTATGTTGACAGAAGAAGCTAAACATTGGTGGGATAATGCACGTCAGCGTTTAGATAATGCAGGGACTGCCATTACTTAGGCCGTATTCAGAAACATGTTCCTAGTCAAGTATTTTCCTGAAGACATTCGTAATAGGAAGGAAATGGAATTTATCAATTAAAATAGGGTAATATGTCAGTGGCGGAGTATATCACTAAGTTTGAAGAGTTGTCCAGCTATTATCCACTCTATGTAGGAGAAGTAGGAGAAAAGTCTAAGTGCATCAAGTTTGTTATGGAGCTCAGACCAGAGATCAAGAAGCAGGTTGGAATTCAAGAGATCTGTGACTTCTCTACCCTAGTGAATAAGAGTAGGATCTATGATGAGGATAGTCGTGCTTAAAAGGCACATTACCGAAACACTGGAACCATGAAGGACAAAAGGCATATGCATCATAATAGGGGAAAGCCTTACTCTTTCCCTCCTGGTAAATCTGGAAGTCGTTCGAATTATCACCAACACGGTTCTTCAGTTGGAAGAGGAAATGGTAATGTTAATGGAAAAGGAAATGAAAACAGTTATATTTATGGGGGTGGTAGAGGAAACCTGAATGGACGAGGAGTTAGTTATGTGAATAGCAACAACATGAGTCAAGTCTCGAGCAACAACAGTGGTAACAATGGTGATCTAGCTACTCCTATTCGATGTCACAAGTGTGGTAAGCAAGGTCATATGGCATTTGAGTGCAGAGATGTTGTTGTTACTTTTTTTAATTGTCAACAACAGGGCCACATCAGCACCACATGCCCCTATCCAAAGAAGACTCCACAATCTGAAAACCAGAGTTCCCAAGCTAGCCGACTTATACTAATGGAAGAGTCTTTGCCCTCAGTGGTGTAGGAGCGTATGAGAAAGATAACTTGATCTAAGGTACGTGTCTCATAAGTGATACTCCTTTATTTGTACTATTTGATTGTGGTGCCACTCATTCCTGTGTCTCTTGATTGTGTTAGACGTTTAGGACTACCTGTGTCTTGTTTACAATATGATTTGATTGTGAATACCCCAACTAGTGACTCTGTTGACACCTCTAGTGTTTGTCATGATATTTCTATCCATGTGTGGGAAAAGGACTTCTGAGTTGACTTAGTGTGCTTACCTTTGCGTCTAATCGATGTGATCCTCTGTATGGATAGGCTATCTGCTAATCGAGTTCGCGTAGATTTTTTTAGTAAAACTATTGAATTCATGGAACCAGAAGAGAGAGGGAAGCCTAGCCATATATCCGCCAACCAAGTGAAGGCACTCTTGAAAGAAGATGCTCAGTTATACATGATCCTAGCCTCGTTGGAACTTAAAGAAAAAGCGGTAGTACAAGATGTTTCTATTGTGTGTGAATTCCCTGAAGTATTCCCTGAAGATGTCAATAGTTTACCACCAGAGCGTGAGGTTGAGTTTAGCATTGACCTTGCACCAGGTACTGGACCCATATCCATGGCACCATATAGGATGTCTCCCTTAGAATTGTCTGAGCTTAAGAAACAATTGGATGAGCTTTTAGAAAAACAATTTATAAGACCTAGTGTGTCACCATGAGGTGCACTTGTGCTATTGGTTAAAAGGAAAGATGGATCTATGAGGTTGTGTGTGGATTACCGTCAACTTAATAAAGTGACAATCAAGATTAAGTATCTGCTACCTAGGATAGATGACCTTATGGACCAATTGCGAGGATCCTGCATATTTAGTAAGATCGACTTGAAATCAGGTTACCATAAGATTCAGGTGAAGTCTTCTGATGTCTCGAAAACCTCGTTTAGGACCCGTTATGGCCACTGTGAGTATTTGGTCATGCCTTTTGGTGTTACTAATGCACCAGCGGTGTTTATGGATTACATGAACCGAATCTTTCATCCTTACCTAGACTCATTTGTGGTTGTGTTTATAGATGATATCTTAGTATACTCTAAGACTAAGGAAGAGCATGGCGATCATTTAAGGATAGTCTTGCAAACCCTTAAGGAAAAACAATTATTTGCCAAGCTGTCTAAGTGTGAATTTTGGTTAGAGGAAGTAAGCTTTCTAGGACATGTAATTTCAAAAGGAGGAATAGTTGATGATCCTGCTAAGGTAGATAGTGTCTTAGAATGGAAATCACCTAAGTCAGTGACTGAGATTAGGAGTTTTCTAGGACTGGCAGGTTATTATCGTAAGTTCATAGAAGGATTCTCCAAGTTGGCCTTACCTTTAACTAAGTTGACCTGGAAAGGGGAATTGTTTGTGTGGGATACCCATTGTGAGAATAGTTTCCAAGAGAGCTTAAGAAACGTTTGACCTCTGCACTGATCTTAGTGTTACCTAACCCGAGTGAACCCTTTGTAGTATATTGTGACGCATGCGATTCAGGATTAGGTGGAGTGCTTATACAGAATGGAAAAGTCGTAGCGTATGCTTCTAGGCAACTGAAGATTCATGAGAGGAACAACCCTACCCACGACTTAGAACTAGCAGCAGTTGTCTTTGTACTTAAGATGTGGAGACGTTATTCGTACGGATCTAGATTTAAGGTTTTTAGTGACCACAAGAGTCTTAAGTACCTTTTTTACCATAGGGAATTGAATATGAGGCAACATAGGTGGATGGAATTTCTTAAGGATTTTGATTTTGAACTTAACTATCACCCTAGAAAGGCCAATATAGTGGTCGATGCCTTGAGTAAGAAGAATTTGAGTGTGTCCTCTTTAGTGGTTAAGCATAATGAGTTTTTGGAACAGTTTAGAGAGCTTAGTTTAGTTTGTGAAGTGACACAAGAAAGTATTAAGTTGGGAATGTTAAAGGTGACTAGTGGACTATTAGAAGAGATTGAAAAGAGTCAGAAGTTGGACTTATACCTTTTGGATAAGTTATAGTTGATTGACCAAGGGAGAGAACCTGATTTTAAAATGGGTGTGGATGGAATTTTGAGATTTAAGGATAGAATTGGTGTACCCGATGCAGAGGAGTTAAGAAAGATGATCTTAGAGGAAGGACATACGAGTTGTCTAAGTATTCGCCCAAGAGCCACAAAGGATGTATAAGGACCTCAAGAAGATATTTTGGCGGCCTAGAATGAAAAAAGACGTTGTTGAGTTTGTATATGCTTGTTTGACCTGTCAAAAGTCTAAGGTAGAACACCAGAAACCTTCAGGCTTGATGCAACCTTTAAGTATTCCTGAATGGACTTTGTTGTAGGCTTACCTCGAATTCCAAAAAGGTATGATAATATTTGGGTTATTGTGGATAGATTAACCAAATATGCTCATTTTATTCCGATAAACATAACTTATTCTATGGAAAAGTTAGCTGAATTATACATAAAGGAAATGTGAAGTTGCATGGAATCCCATCAAGTATAATGTCAGATAGAGACCCTAGATTTACCTCTATGTTTTGGGAAGGTTTACATAGCGCTTTGGGTACGAACCTTAGGATGAGTTCAGCCTATCACCCACAAACAGATGGTCAAACTGAAAGAACCAATCAATCCCTGGAAGACTTATTGAGAGCTTGTGTGTTGGAACAAAGTGGAAGATGGGATAGCCTTTTGCCACTTATAGAGTTTACCTATAACAATAGTTTCCACTCTAGCATTGGAATGGCCCCCTTTTGAGGCGTTCTATGGAAGGAGGTGTAGAACCCCTCTGTGTTGGTTTGAGACGGGCGATAACCTTGTGTTAGGACCCGAGATTGTCCAACAAACTACTAATAAAGTAAAACGATTTCATTGGTTAAGGTTGTTTGGGGAGGTGCTGTTTGTGAAAGTGCTATGTGGGAAGTCAAAAGTCAAGTGCGTGATTCGTATCTGGAGTTGTTTCCCTCAAGTAAATTTCGAGGACGAATTTTTTTTTTAACAAGGGAAGAAATGTAACACTCCAATTGCTCATTATTTTGTTTTAATAGTATAATCGTACACTAATAATATTATATAAGTGTTAATATGTGCTATAATTTCTTCATGTGTGTCTTGTGTGTTTGTCTTAGTAATTGATTTAAATAATAAATATTAACTATATTTAACATACAATAATAATAATAATAATAAAAGTATTGGAGCTTAGCCATATATATATATATAGTAGCCGGTCCAAACATATGTCGTATATATATTCTTAAGTACCGTATATATAAGTGCTAGGTTATGCTATATATTGTCCAAACATGTGCCACATATATAAGTACTAGGTATGAGTCTTTGAAAAGACATCCGCCGCTGCAAACAAAACAAAATTCATTCTATTACTTAAGCTGATATGCTATATATATATATATATATATATATATATATATATATATATATATATATATATATATATATATATATACACACACGTGATGACTTTGTACTGATATAAAAATCAAAAGAAAAATTAGCGCTTTTTTCCGATTCCAATTATTATCAGGTATGATTGTGTCGCAATTCATCAATTAGATTTTGATAAATACATAGATTTTGATAGAAAAATAGAATAAATCATACAATTGAAATTGGCACACAAATAATGGCAATCTGTAACTTACTGGACTGGAATTATCACAATTTGGAATTCGAGTTGTCCTTTTTAGCATTCTTAGTGGAAAAATGAGAATTATTTTAGGTGTTTGATATTTTTACTATTATTATATAAGTGATTTGTAATCAACTCACCATCTATTGAATTCTAGGATAATGAATTTGCTGGTTGTTGCTAAAACACGAACAGGGAACTCATCATAGGCAATGAACTGGGAAATTGATTAACAACATTTTTCCGAGGCAGTAAATGTAGGATAATATGTACTATCAACAGGACTGAAAATTAGAAAAAAGAAAATTATATTAACATAATTCTGTCAGATGTCTAGGAAATATTTTAGTGATTTATGAATATTTAAGCTAACCATTTAGAACAATATCAATGATAGAATGTAGGGGAGAGAAATGCTTATTATGACTTGATACTGAAAGTTCTATTCAGATTATTTTATAATAGTTAGTTCATTTTATGTGACTGGTAACAGAAACAAGGGTGCCATTGCATTTTAGCTATACTTGTTTTGTAAAATGCAGTTAGAACTTCTTCATGTCGAATTCGTGTATGTCCAAGACGTGGTCAATTTTTGTAAACCAACGCTCAATTTCTTAAGGAAGAAGCTTGAATTTTTTTGGGGACATAAAAAGCACTTGGAATCCACAGTACTCTTAAAATTATTTATTTTGACAATAATATAAAATTTGGCGTAACCAATAATAAGCTGTGATTAAATTATTATTACATATGTGCATGTAATATATTTAAAAAAAATCGATTTAAAAATCAAAGCTATATATATACATATATAGAGGCAATATTTAGTTCTTTCTGTCATGTTTAGTTTAAATGAAATCTGATTATAGTAATATGTGTTTTTAATGATATTAAATATATTTTTGAGTTATATTACAAATAGCCGATAATTTAATTATGTATTATTAACAAATAAATTATTTATCTATTGGAGCAAGTAATTAATTTGTATTTGGTTGTTGCGTTGATTTCTTCTCTTCTGCGGACTATTAGAGGCGATGATTGGCGAAGACGCAGCACATTAAATCAACTGATCGGCTTCGTTGGAAAAAAATCTTCAGCCAAAGTAAGGGGTGAGATGAGGTTCGAATTTATGAGTATAAAATAACATGAGATGAACGTAAATGCTGAATTTCCCAGATATCCATTTGGGGCTTACTACGTATGGTCGAGCCCTAGTGAGTAATAATAATTAATTAACAATATATGAATGGTAATAGTGAGGACTAAATTATATTTTAGCAACTTATAGAATTGTTGTGAATTTATTTATATCAAGATTGCATATTGTTTGATTTTATGAAACCTTGTGTTAATTGTTATTATATGGATGATATGTACTTGAGTGCTCTATTTTACTCGATTGAAATTGTGGTATTACTTGAACGCACCGCCTGTTTGATTTCTTATTCTGTGATTGATAAAGTTTTATTGTGCATTGTGAGTGGTGTAAACCAAATATTGGAATTTTATTGTGATTGGATCATATATATATATATATATATATAATGATGTAAATTGAGATGAATATTGTGAATTGAAATTTATTGAGTTGTGACAATTGAGTAAGTATGAAATAGGTGTTGTAGGTTTTGGAGTGAGGATTATTTTGTCATCATATAGGGAGGGTCTGACAAACCTAATGATTCGGGGAAGTACAACCGAATGAGCCTGATCGTGGAGGGCTATAGTTGATTTGTAAGGTAAGACTGATAGACCTTCGGGGTACCCCTGGTTGGGAATTCCTAATGGATTAGTGGGTTATTCCCTAAGGCCGGGAGCTACCGTGCAACACAAGAGTACTCCGACCAACGCGTATATGTGTCTCAGGTTGAGTTAAGGGGATCTAAGAGGATTTGGCCATTCATGAATTATCCATCCACTCTTTTAGTGGCATAGTATCAGGCCTCCTAACCAAGTACTTCAGAGTAGAATGGTACCAAATAATGAAGAAGTATAGAGTATACGACATGCATAACATTTCATCCTTGTGACCGCTTAATTGTGATCGACTTAGACTACAGTTTGATATAATGATCTTGAATGTTTCTCGTATTTGTGCTAATTTGACTATTTGCGTGTTCTCCTCGTTTATATTATACTGTTACATAATTTCGATACTTACCCCTCGTTGTTTGTGTTTGGTGTTTGCGATGGATGCAGACGAGCTGCTAGCTGCAGGTGAAGACTAATACTCTTAGAGTGTAGGAAGCCGTCTTATCTTGAAGACTTTTATTATATTTCTTTTTGTTAACATCGTATTTGAATGTCTTTTATTTTGGGAACTCCCGCTCTGATAGTAACATCGGGTTGGGAATACGTTGCATTTATCATTAAACTTATGTGTGTGCACTTCAAAAGGGATTTTGTTGTTTAATGTTATGATTTTGAGTCGTTAAGTTTGGTGAAAATTTTGGATTAATGTGACGTCTTTATAAATAAGTGATACTCTTTGCCTTAAAGAAAATGTTTGAAAGTTTGTTTATTTATTTTTTTTAATTTTACTATTTTAAAAATTAAATTTTAGACAAAAAAATGAATATTGAATTGGGGTTTAGGGTGTCACACCTATTGCTATTATGTCACGATCCATTTTCAAGTTAATTTCAATTTTTCATAACTTACATCTATGGTTTAATTTGAAAAGATAAAGTGTAATACAAATTGATCAAATTTGTATCATAGAATTACATATATTAATATGCAAAATTAAAAAAGATAAATGAATGTGAAGTCTAAAATTACCAAAGAATCGCAATGTGATTACCAGCACTATCTAAATATATAAGAAAAAATAAAACAAATTAAATTAAAAATGAAAAGAATGAATGATTTCCTAACTTCATAATATAATAGATATGAGTTGATAATAATAATAATAATAATAATAATAATATAGTAAATCAATATAAAACATCGTATCATATCTTCTGAAGTTTAGTATATATGTATTTATTCTAAATATAATCCATAGAAATGAGAATATTAAAAAATTTAAAATAAAAACAATAACGGTTTGGTGTAAAAAGAAAGATATTGGATCCGCAGTTGTAAGTGTTTAATGAGTTCTAAGATTTTTCCTTCTTTAGATTGAGTTACCAACTTGTCATACCTTCATCCTAAATTTTTATGAGGCAAAATATAAAGAACTAAAAAAAAGGAAAATTGTTTACATCTACTTTCAACAGCAGAGCTTGAACAAATATTTTGGGGATGCCGAATTTTTAAAATTTGATTTGATAAATTAAATATAGTATATTATTGTATATTAGAACTTTAAGTTATAACGTAGCCTGTTTTCACAATTAAGACCAATCTACATTTTCTTAACTAACCAAGAACGTTCTCCATTTTCTGTTTCCAAAACAAAGAACGTTCTTCGTTTTCTCAACCAAGATTAATCTTGAGTTATTTTTCAGTTTAACAGGGAAACTGACATTGCTACTTCAGGGGAAACATGATGAATCTGTTGGAACCAAGTTTGTTCTAAGTACTTAGGATTTTGATGTTTACAAAAGCACTCCATGTAATCTTATTTTGTACTTAGAATTAATATATTAAATGCCACTAGAAGATGAAGTCACCAGAGCCAGAAGATGAAGTCACCAGAGCCAGAAGATGAGTAACCCAAGGATAAAATCAGACCAGAGGATACACCTCCAGAAGATACTAAAGGATGCATTCAGAAGGCACCAGAGGATACACCTCCAGAGGATATCAGAGGATGTCAAAACATCATCAGAGGATATCTTTTCTGGCCCGGATCAGAAGGAAGCAGAGTCCAGAAAGAGACCTAGTCAGACCAAAAGGAAGCCTGCCAGAGGGAGACTTGTTCCAGACCAAAAGGAATCATAAGTCAGACTTGGTCCAGAATTTATTCTGACCAGAAGATAGCTTGGCAGTAATTATAAGAATTAGTCCAGACTTAATCCAGACTTGGTTAGAGCAGAAGATAACTGGTCCAAAACAAGTGACTTGGTCCAGACCAGAAGATGGCATGACTCAGAGTATAAAACTAAGTCCAGATCAGAAGAAATGATTGTCCAGATTTAATCCAGACTTTATCTAGATCAAAAGGTAAATGTCCAGATTAAAATATCATAAGTCCATATTTGATTCCAGTTCAATCCAGACTCAGTCCAGAATTGGTCCAGATCAGAGGGAAAATGTTCAGATCAATGGTCCAGATTTAAGCATCATGGCCCAATGTTGGCCGAGATCAGAAGATCAGACCATATGGCCCAGTGTTGGCCGAGATTAGAAGATCAGATCATATGGTCCAGTGATTGGCCGATATCAGAAGATCAGAACGTGTGGTACAGTGTTGGCCGAGATCAGAGGATCACTGCAGATCAGATTGTATGGTCCAGATGTGCACGAGATTAAAAGATCAAACGGTCCAGATTTAATCATGAAGATAATCAGTGGAGACTTGATTAAATTCGAATAAGACTTGATTAAATTTGATCAAAGTATTAAGAGGATTTGATACAAAAATAAATTGAAGTCGTGTGGGAATTTGGAAGCTATTGGCGGGAAGAAAGATTTGATCCAAAATTAATCAAGAATAGGATTGGCCAAAGTTATTTTTGAATGCAAATCTGGAGCTAAAAAGATATGTTTTTTATTTAAGTGAAACCCGATTGGCCAAGTTATTTTTGTAAGAATATCTAGCAAGATACAGCTCAAACTTAAGCATGGAACAAACCCTAATCTTCATCAATAAAAGAAGGCTCAAGGCAGAAGACTCTGCATCGAAAATACTTGAGAGTCATACACTTCCAAAAGCAAAATACTTGAGTTTTCAGTGAGGTCAATTGTGAGTATCGGCTTTCCAGAAGCAAGTACTCTAACTTTTCTTTCCCTTGTGTTAGATCTAAGTTGTTGAAGTAGAGTCTACAATCTGAAGGAGTCAAAAGTAGTGGCAGATTACTTAGCAATTAGATTCAAGGTGTTGTATTCCTCAAAAGTCTAGGATTGTTAGACTGTTTGAGAAGACTGACTTGGAGGGTCAGTGGTATTGTTGTAATTCAAGATTTTTGAATTAGTGAAATTCTTCAAAGTGAAGGGACTGGACGTAGCCTAGTTAACGGTGAACCAATATAAAATTATGTGTTTTATATTTACTTTATATCCGCTGCTAACTATGTTTTATTCATACATCAGGTTTTGTTATAAAACTGCATAAACAAAAAAAGTAATCAAGTTAGTCAAACACAATTCAACCCCCCATTCTCGTGTTTGCACCTTCAAAATCTGGTAAAAAAGTGACATTGTAAAGTGAAATTGCTACTTCAGGGGAAACATGATGAATCTAGTAAGAAAGAGCATGTTATTTATTATTTGAGCAAAACGTTCACTAGTTTTGAAACAAGATATTCATTGCTTGAAAGAAAACGTTGTGCATTACCATGGGCTGCTCATCGGTTGAGGCAATACATGTTATGTCAAACGACTTGGTTGCTGTCTAAAATGGACCCAATTAAGTACATCTTTGAGAAACCTGCTCCTACTAGAATGATTGCCCATTGACAGATGTTGTTATCAGAATACGACTTGGTGTATGTTACACAGAAGGCTATTAAAGGAAACACACTAGCAGAGTATAACAACCTGTAAAGGATTATCAATCAATGCAGTGTGATTTCCCCAACGAAGGCATAATGACTTTATTTGAAGAGACTGAATCATCTAATAAAGAAAAATGGACATTGATGTTTGATGGTACTTCTAATGCATTAGGGCATAGAGTTGGAGCCATCTTGATCTCCATAGAGAACCTATTTTGATAGAATCATTGGGCCTAAGAATAGTGAAAGGCCCAAACATGCTGTGTGGAGAACGTATGTCCACAAGGGTAAAAAGGAGAAAACTCATTCTATTAATAACAGGGTAGAGAAACTCTCTGAATGCTAGGAATTTCAGTTACACATGGGGGAATAAATTGAGAAGGGTAGTGGAGCACTAGTAGGAATAATTATTGTTATCATTGTAATAGGAGAATGTTATTTTCTCTGGAGGAGCTACGCTCTTGTTTATACGCTGTATCAGAACATTCCCTTATTTCATAAATCAATAAATCCCCATTTCGCCTATCATTTTACTGTTTATCGATTCCTGTTTTCTTGTGAATCTATCATTGGTCCGACCTGTCGAATACTCGAGAAGTACCAGTGATTTTGTACATTGTACATGCCACATAAGTTGTCAGATCGAATGGAAGCAATTGAAGCAAGACTCTCAGTGGTGGAAGACTCTGTTCGCCAGGACTTGAGGGAATTTCACGAAAGTATGATGAGCGAGTTCACGAGGTTGCTACAGCAACGACCAATTGGAACGTTGGAACAATATGCGCAGTCTGAGGACTCAGTGATAGAGTATAAGATGGCAGTTAAGAAAGTTGAGTTACCATCATTTGATGGTGACGATCCCGTGGCCTGGATCACACGAGCTAAAACGTATTTTGAAGTCCAAGGGACGTCGGAGGAGGTGAAGGTTAGATTGGCGAAGCTAAGCATGGAGGGAGCAACAATTCACTGGTTGAATTTGTTGTGTGAGACAGAGGACGATTTGAATTGGTTGAAGTTGAAACGAGCTTTAATTGAAAGGTATGGTGGAAGACGAAGTGATAACCCCTTTGAATAGATGAAAGATTTGCAACAAACGGGAACGGTTGATGAATACATTACCACCTTTGAATATGTGTCATCACAAGTAGCAAGGCTACTAGAGGAGCAGTACCTTGGGTACTTCATGGGAGGACTCAAGAATGACATTCGCCTGAAGGTGCGTACGTTGAATCCACAAACCAGAATGCAAGCAATGATGATTGCTCGTGATGTCGAAACAGAATTACGTGGGTCTCTAATTTTAATAGGAGGTAGTGTAAGTGGGCTTTGCAATTGTAACGGAAGTGGATCAGGGTCTAATTGGAAGAAATGATCTGGATTTCATTATAACCTAGATTCAACCAGACCTGGAAGTGGATTTAGTGATAACTTAACCGGGTCAGTGCACAGCAAAACCGGTTCGACTCAATCTACCTCAAATGCGAACTCGAGCGCTTCTCAAAATACATTGAGGTCTGGAAACGATGAAGGGAGAAGAGTCAGCGGCGACCACAACCGTGGCCTCAAGCATCTGTCATATTCGGAACTGATGGAGCGGCGGATACGAGGGTTGTGTTTTCGTTGTGGGGAAAAATAACATCCTCTTCACCAATGTGCTGAAAAGCAGCTCCGATTGGTGATTTTGGGAGACGACGAGACGTTTAACGAAGAAGGTGAAGTGATTGCCATAGAAGCCATGGAGGATGAGGATGAAGTTCTTGATTGCAATTCCATGGGATTGTTTGATATTATTGAAGCAAAAATAAGAGAAGATAATACTCCTCCAACCACTTTGCGTCTCAAGGGAAGTCTAAAAGGAGTTTCCATTGTGGTTTTAATCGACAGCGGCGCCAGTCACAATTTCATTCCACCTCGTGTTGCTACTGCGTTGAGGTTAACAGTGGAATAAGGAAGATCGATGGGAGTAAGGTTGGGAGACGGCCACCGTGTGTCCACTAGGGGGAAGTGTAGAAAATTGCAAGTACAATTAGATGATTTCACCACTAATGTTGATGCCTTTGTTTTGGAATTGGATGATTTAGATATGATTTTGAGGGTGGCTTGGTTGCAAAGATATGGGAAGGTGACTTTTGATTGGGAGAAAATGATCATCAATTTTCAATGGGAAGGAAAAATGGTGGAACTACAGGGTCAGTTCTTTACCACAAAAGACTCGGCCAATTCTAAAGCACTTCAAGCACAAACTGAAACACTGCATAGTTTATTGGAAGAAGAATTGGTTCAAACATCAAATGAAGAATTACATGAGCTAACTCAAGACCAACAACAAGAGCTTCAAGACTGGTTGGAGAATTTTAAGGGAGTTTTTGAAGAAAATACAGGGCTGCCTTCGGAATGAGATATAACTCATGCGATTGAATTGAAGAATGATGCAGGCCCTGTGAGTGTTAGGCCATATCGTTATCCTCACCATCATAAGGAAGAGATTGAAAAACAAGTTCATAGCATGCTGACCCAAGGTATAATTCGAAACAGTTCTAGCGCCTTTTCTAGTCCTGTCATATTAGTTAAAAGAAAAGATGGGTCATGGAGGATGTGTGTTGATTATAGAGAATTAAATAAGGTTACAATGCTGGATACATATCCAATTCCTGTAGTTGATGAATTACTAGATGAACTACATGGAACGAAGTATTTCTCAAAACTTGATTTGAAATCCGGTTATCATCAAATAAGAGTGAAAGAAGGTGATGTGCATAAGACGAAATTTCGAACTCATGAAGGACACGATGAGTTTCTAGTGATGGCGTTTGGATTGACGAACGCACCAGCCACTTTCCAATTCACAATGAACCAGATTTTCAAGCCACACCTCCGGAAGTTTGTCTTGGTATTTTTTGATGATATCCTAGCATATAATAAGGGATGTAAAGAGCACTTAGCACATTTATATCAAGTGATGGAGATTTTACAGCACCACTATTTTGTCGTTAATAGAAAAAAAATGCAAATTTGCTAGTTGAAAAGTGGAATATTTGGGTCATGTAATATCGGAACAGGGTGTGGCTGTGGATCCAGCTAAGATTAATAGCATTTTGGAGTGGCCAATGCTCATAATGTCAAAGGAGTGAGGGGATTTTTGGGGCTGACCGGTTATTACCGGAAATTCATTGTTGGCTATGGAAAGATAGCTAAGCCATTGACAGAATTAACAAAGAAGGAAGGATTTCATTGGGGATTAGAATATGGGTTTCCACGATCCATTGTTAGTGATTGTGATCCATTGTTTGTGAGTCTATTTTGGAAATAGTTGTTTCGCTTACAAGGAACATTGTTGAGTATGAGTTCTTCATATCATCCAGAGACGGATGGGCAAACGGAGGTGGTAAATCGGTGCTTAGAAGCATATATTCGTTGTTTTGCATCGGAGCAACCGAAGGAGTAGTCACAATGGATTCATTGGGCTGAATTGTGGTATAACACCACATTCCATGTGTCTACAGGAACTACACCTTTTGAGACAGTGTATGGAAGAAAACCACCCACAATGGTTAGATATTTACAAGGAGAAACGAAAGTAGAAGCGGTAGCAGCTGAATTGGTTGATCGTGATGAGACCTTACGTTAACTTAAGTATCATTTGAACAAAGCCCAAGAAAAAATGAAGAGATATGCAGATAAGAAAAGAAAAGCATATTCATTTGAGGTGGGTGAGTGGGTGTTTTTGAAGTTTCGACCCCATAGACAGCAGACGGTGACTAGAAGGATTAATCAGAAACTGGCTCCACAGTACTTTGGACCATTTCCTATCCTAAAGAAAATAGGGGCAGTATCCTATAAGTTGAAGTTACCAGAAGAAAGTAGAGTGCATGCAGTGTTTCACATCTCACAACTTAAGAAAGCTATTGGAGACTATTCTGCTGAACCTCAACTACCAGACGGGTTAGAAATGGAATCATAAGAATGGGAAGAACCTGAAGAATTACTGGCTGTAAGATCAGTGATGAAAGAAGGACAGCTGGTGCGACAATGGCTGGTGTGTTGGAAAGGAAGAGCTGTAGAAGACACAACTTGGGAGGATGAGTTATTACTAAAAAGTCAATTTCCATCCTTCAACCTTGAGGACAAGGCTGCATCTTCTGAAGGCGGTAATGATAGAATCATTGGGCCTAAGACTAGTGAAAGGCCCAAACCTGTTGTGTGGAGAACGTATGTCCACAAGGGTAAAAATGAGAAAACTCATTCTATTAATAACAGGGCAGAGAAACTCTCTGAATGCTAGGAATTTCAGTTACACATGGGGGAATAAATTGAGAAGGGTAGTGGAGCATTAGTAGGAATAATTATTGTTATCATTGTAATACGAGAATATTATTTTCTCTAGAGGAGCTACGCTCTAGTTTATACGCTGTATCAGAACATTCCCTTATTTCATAAATCAATAAATCCCCATTTCGCCTATCATTTTACTGTTTATCGATTCTTATTTTCTTGTGAATCTATCATATTCACTCCATTTACGGCGAGATTGTGTTTTGACTGCACAAACAATATTGCAGAATATGAGGCATGCACCATGGGCATTAAAGCATCCATTGAATCAAAGGTAAAAGTTCTTGAGGTATATGGAGATTCATCGTTGGTTATCCATCAGACAAAAGAAGAGTGCAAAACTCGAGATTCCAAATTGATTCCGTATCATATGCATATCAAAGAATTGACATAATACTTCAAGAAAATCACTTTTCACCATATTCCTCGAGAAGGAAACCAATTGGCTTACGCCCTGGCCACATTGTCATCAATGTTCAAAATAAGCACCGACCAAGATGTACCAGTCATAAAAACTCAACAAAAGGATAAGCCAACATATTGTTAATCAATAGAAGAAGAGCCTGGTGGCAAGCCATGGTTTTATGATATTAAATCCTATGTTAAGAATAAGGAATATCCATTGGGTATTTCAGATAACGACAAGAGGGTTTTGAGGAGGTTTTCCATGAATTTCTTAAATGGTGATGTGCTTTATAAGAGAAATCATGATATGGTTCTCTTTAGATGTGTGGATAAAACGGAAGCAGAGAAAATCATTCAAGAAGTTCACGAAGGTTCTTTTGGAACTCATGCAAATGGGCCCGCAATGGCAAGAAAAATCTTAAGGGTTGGTTACTATTGGTTGACCATAGAGTTTGATTGCTTTAGTTACGTAAAGAAATGTCATAAATGTGAAATCTATGCTGATAAAGTATATATACCGCCAACCTCTTTGAATGTCTTAAAATCACCATGACCATTTTCAGTGTGGGAGATGGATGTTATTTTACTCATCGAGTCTAAGGCTTTGAATGAGCACCGGTTTATCCTAGTAGCTATTGATTATTTCACAAAATAGGTTGAAGCTGCTTCTTATGCCAATGTGACGAGGAGCGTCGTGGTCAGATTCATTAAGAGATAATTGCTTTGTCGATATGGCTTGCCAAATAAGATTATCACTGATAACGCGACCAATCTGAATAACAAAATGATGAAGGACTTATGTGATAATTTCAAAATTCAGCACCATAATTCTTCGCCATATCGTCCGAAAATGAATGGGTTTGCAAACAAATTATCCATCTAATTCTATTTTGTTAACAACTTCCTCATATTTTTTTCTCCAAATCTAATTAATTAAAAAAAATAATAAAAATAATTATAATTAAAAACGTAAATTATATTAATAACATGAAAGGATTAATCAAATTATTCTATTAAAAATTATTTTTATTATTATTATTATTTTTATTAATTTTTATTTATTAGATCTGGAGAAAAAAATATGAGGAAGTTGTTAAAATAATATAACACGTTCTTTGTTTTAATCCATCTACTCAAGTGTATTTTTTTTTCAACTTAATGTATTTTATTTTATTTTATTAATAGTATTTTTTTTAAATATTTTAATTATTTTTAATTTATTAAATAATAAATAATTCAATTGTTAAAATACGAGAAAAAAAATTTAAAAACATGTATTGCGTAAAAATAATTATCCTTCGATGGTCGCAGAACGAAAAAAAAGTAGAGCAAATTTTGGAATATATTTTTTAAGGTGGGATATTTTGGTGAATTTAAAAAAAAGATATTTAAATACTTACACCCTGTATGAAAAGTTGTATTAATAAAATCCATTTTTATAAAGGCATTAGTTTTTTATTTCGGAAAATCAATATAGAGCAAATGAATTTATTATTTTGGAAAACAGTAAACAAAAAAAGTTGAAAAGTTGCATACTTTTTTCCATATAAATCTCATTATTCAAGATAAAAGGATTACAGGGTTGTAATTGGTACACAATTACACTTCCAAAGTTGAATACTTTAACAATTTCGAAAATGTCTTATGACATACTACCCTTTTTCAATTGCAAGTGAAGGGGTATGCTTGAAAATATTTCGAAGCAGTCAAGGTTTTAAGGATGGTCTTGTAACTCTACCTTCCTATATAACATCCAATTTATTGACTACTTCTACAATCATATGCAGTCATTGCATTCTTTTTCATCTTTGTTCCTTCCATTTGATGACAGTCAATGTTTTTATTTCCGTTAAAAGCTATTTTCTGTTGAACCTGTCCAAACCAGAAAACCCGGTTTTTTCCTGTTGCGCCGGTTCTACCGATTTATGCCCAGTTTTCAGTTTTCAGAACCTTGTAAATAATTGAAGAAAAGGGTGAGGGTCTTTTTATCCTTTAATACAACTAATTGATGGAAAATGTTTTAGATTTTTTTTTTGTCTTTTAATACAACAAATGAAGAAAACATTTTGGACATTTTTAATGCAAATAATTGAATAGAAATATTTTGAAACTTTTAAATTTTTAATGCAAATAATAGAAAAAAAACGTTTTGGACTTTCTTATCTTTTAATTAAAATAATTGAATAAAATCAGATTTAAAACTTGTTACTTTTTAATGCAAATATTTAAGAAAAATGTTTTGACCCTTTATAATTAAAATAATCAAAGAAGAAAATACTCCTTAATTGATAGTTAGAACGTTTCTAGATAGTAATTATAAAAGAATTGTATGTGTTAACATTTATTAGACTAAATATTTAGAGAAGAAACCACATATATTATTGAAATCGTCTAACCGTAGGAACAATTTGATTTGACGGCAGTAGATTTGAAGATTGAATATGTATAATTTCAAGCTTGTGTACTAATGGAAAAATGGAATTAAAAGTCCGGCTACTATATGTACAAATTAATCAAATATAAAATATTTGATATGAAAATTTACCTAAAGTTGTTGTTACTTTCTAACACCGACAAATATTGATATTTTTATATATGACGTTTTTATTGTTCGAATTTTAATTCTGGTAGTTGAGTGAATTAATTGTAATAATATTTATAACTTTTAAAAAATATTACTTAAAAATTTAATAATGTTGATTAAGCGATTAGCTATACATGATTGCTGCAGTGTCCTTACCTGTCACGTTCTTCTGAGTCGCGTGTTGAAAATTGTCCTCAACCAAGTATAATTAGTGACAATAGTGTACTCCGCTAAATTGTTGAGAAACAAAGGTTTGACTCAATACCTCTTTTGCAGCGTCCCAAGGTCGCGAATCAAATTATAGCAAACTCTATCAACAATATGCAAAAGACCGTCCATATGTGCTATCACCAGTTGGAACTCTTTTGCATAAACTGTGAAATGAAAACAAATGATAGTGTCTAACGTGGAAGCATTTACACTACTTTGAATCTCATGTTGGAATTCAGCGATAGGTAGATGAAGTTGAAATGGTGCAACTAATTAATTGATGAAATATTGTTAACTTTCAAAATTGCGGATGATGTGTCGAGTACCAACTACTCCCTCTCTTAAAAAATAAGATGTAATTAATCATATTTTTTTTTATACTTTTAAAAATCTAAAAACAAATTTTGTTTTTATTAAATAAATGAAAGATAAAAAAATTAAACCAATCTAAATTTACTATTTTTTAATATGTGTGTCCAAATTTAAAAGGACAAAAATTGATATACTAAGAATAATTTATAAGAGTGTGATGAAGTATAATGACAATAACATATAATTAATGTGATAAAAAGCGTATTGTAACTGAATAAAATATAATTAATTTATTGATATCAATGTGAACTAATAAGATAATTATTTTTTATATTGCAAAAACCTCCATTTAATTAGCCGAATTTTTACAACTAATTATAAATAATTTGAAAAGATTAAGGAGAAAATGTCACATGTCAAATGATGATGTTAATAGGTTACTTGAGTTAGTTGTTAGTTTTAAACGTAGTTATAGATATAAATATAGATGCTAAATTTCATTGATATCCTATGTAATATGAGACGAGATTTTTGACTCATTTCATCATAGGATATTAGAAATAAGTAAGTTGGTGGAATTCAGAGTAAAAAATATAGGAGAATTTGTGGAATGAAATTCAAATTCATAGTATTAAATAAAGGATAAAACATAGCTAGGGTATTTTAGGCACTTATTTTTTACCGTTTCCATTCTGAAAATAGATTACAAATGTCACCAATTATTTGAAAGCAATAAGTAAAAATTTATTTTTCAATAAAAGAAAATGTATTTTTGCGACGAAACAGTAAAAAAAACATATCCATATAATTTCAAGTAAGTTTTCGATGCGCATAATTGGATAAAGACGTGATAGGATATAAAACTGGATAAAGATATGATAGGATAGTGACAAGATAAATATTTTGTGTTTGAAATATATGATAATCAACAGATAACATTTTATTTTGTAATGTATTTAATACACATTTTATTATGACATGATATAATATATATTATATTTAAATGACAAAATTACCATTGTGAATAATTACATATTAGTTTTTTTAAAAATTAAAATATTATATTTTAAATATTATAAATTAACAAAAAAATACTTAAAAATTAAATAAGTAATGAAATAGTTTTATATTTAAAACTATCTATTGATACTACTAAATAAAAAATTTAAATTTGAAAAAAAAATCATAACTAACCAAATAATTTTATTTAATTTGTTATCATATAAATAAAGATATGATATATATTATATATAAATCGCAAAAATACCCTTCTAAATAAATTATATTTATTTTAAAATTTTAATTAATTTTCATATTTTTATAATTTTGAATAATAATTTATTAAATTATATAAAAATAAAAAATTATCTGCATCTATAAAAGGAGGCTTAAGGCAGAATACTTAGCATCGAAAATTAAAAAGAGTCATACACTTCCAAAGCAAACACTCAAGTTTTCAGTGAGGTCAATTGTGAGTTCCAGCTTTCAAGAAACAAGCACTCTTGTTATTTTCTTTCTCGTGTGATCTAAGTTGTTGAAGTAGAGTCTACAATCTGAGGGAGTCAGAAGGGGTAGCAGATTACTTGGCAATTAGAATCAAAGTGTTGTAATTCCTTCTACAATCTGGGGTTGTCAGATTGGCAGGAGAAGAAAGGTGTTGTATTCCTCAAGAGTCTAGGATTGTTAGACTGTTTGAGAAGACTGGCTTGGAGGGTCAGTAGAACTGCTGTAATTCAAGGTTTGAATTAGTGAAATCCTTCAAAGTGAAGGGACTGGATGTAGCCTCGTTAACGGTGAACCAGTATAAAAATTATGTGTTTTATTTTTACTTTATATCCGCTGCTAACTCTGTTTTTATTCATACATCAAGTTTTGTTTTAAAAGTGTAAAAACAGGAAAAGTATTCAAGTTAGGCAAACACAATTCAACCCCCCTTCTCGTGTTTGCACCTTCAATTGGCATCAGAGCTCGGTCTCAAGGCTGAGCACTTAACAGTGTTTGAGGAAAGGTCCAAGGGGTTCAACATGGCAGAATCCAGAGATGAACTGGGAGGCAACATCAACAGACCACCACTGTTTGATGGAGAAAGGTTGAAGTATTGGAAGGACAGAATGAGAAGTTTCTTCATAACTCAAGATCCTGAATTATGGAAGATGGTAGTCAAGGGATACACTCCACCTACTGATCCAGAAGATCCAACTAAAGAACTAGATATGGATGATATGAAACCAGATCAGAGCAGATTACACAAACTTCATCACAAGTCTAGAAACATCATGATCAGTGCCATCACATTCAAGGAATTTGACAGATGCACAGATAAAGAAACAGCAAAGAGCATATTCGACAGTCTGGTTCTGGCCTATGAAGGAAGCCAGCAGGTTCAAGAAGCAAGGCTAACATACTGGTCAAACAGTATGAGATGTTCAAGATGGAAGATGATGAAAACATTGATGGAATGTTCTGCAGATTCCAGACTCTGATATTTGGACTGAAGGTCTTGAAGAAAAGCTACACAACAGCAGATCATGTCAAGAAGATTCTCATAAGCTTACCAGCGAAATGGAGACCAAAGGTTACTGCAGTACAGGAAGCTAGGGATCTGAATACGTTGAAGCTTGAAGATCTGATCAGCTCACTCAGGTCTCATGAAATAGAACTAGAAGCAGATGAACCAAAGAAGAAGAAGAAGAATCTGGCCCTGAAGTCGAAACAGAAGAAAGCTACAAGGGCAACATCAGAATCAGAGGATAGTGACAGTGACTGTGATGATATGGCTTACTTAACCAAAAAGATGGTTAAGATCTGGGAAAACAGGAAGAGAAGAAGCTCCAAGAAGAAACATAAAAACAAAGGAAAGGAAGAATCTGACAAGAAGAGTATTGTTTGTTATGGATGCAATAAACTTCGATATATCAAGTCAGAATGTCCAAATCTGGAAAAAGGAAAACAACACAAGAAGAGTTCCAGATTCAGAAAGAAGGGTCTAATGGCAGCCTGGGATGTATCAGAATCAGAGGAAGAATCGACTGATGAAGAAGAGGCAGAAACAGCAAAGATGGCTCAAATCAAGTCTGCCTCTGGACCTCATAAAGGCATGATTTCAAGAAGGAAAGCAGGCAGAAGGAAGAATGAACGAAGCAGTCATTCAAGCAAGTCTAGAAGCACATCAGAGGAAGCAATTCTGTCTCTGATGGCTCATACCAACTCAAGTTCTGGATACAGCTCAGGCTTTGGAACAGAATCAAAAGATGAAGACAGTGAGGTATTTTCTGATCTCTCTAAATCTGAATTAATTGAGACTTTAAAAGACTTGTTAAATGCAAACAATAAGATGTTTTTAAAACTGAAAACTCTTAGGGAAGATAAGAAAAATCTAACCAAAGAAGTCCAAGTTTTAAAGAATCGAAATTCTAAGTATGCAACTGAAAACAAAGATTTTAAAACTGAAGTTGCAAGACTCAAATCTGAAATCCAAACTCTCAAAAGTAATATATGTTCCACCTCCAAAACTGTCTGTGAATTTGATATGCATGAACAATTTTTTCAAAACTTTATTTTTAATGGAATGGAAAGAAGTAAATATGCATCTATGATTTATGGAAACAGTAACACTGGAAAGAGAGGTCTTGGTTTTACAGAAACAATTGCTGAAAGTAAAGCTTTTCATTCTGATGTTTTATGTATTGTTTGTGCTAAGAAAGGTCACTCTGAACTATCTTGTCCACTGGTAAAATCTGAACAAGATCAGAGAGTTGTTAAGACTAACAAACCTGGACCCAATCAGTTCTGGGTACCAAAAGATCAAATTGTCTATGTTGCAGATATTTTGAGCAACCAGAAGGAGACACCAACAATGGTGCCTGGACAATGGATGTTGGCGATGCACAAGCAGAAGAATGTTTATGTTCCTTCTACAACAAGACAAAGGCAATCTGAGTCTGATGGAAAAAGGTCTAGTCAACTCAACCAAAACCAGAATCAGAATCAGAATTGGAACCAGAATCAAAACTGGAACCAGAACAGGAATTGGAACCAGAACCAGAACTGGAACCAGTACCAAAAGCACATAAACTGGAACCAGAACCAACACTGAAACCAGAACCAATACTGGAACCAGAATCAGTGCTGGAACCAGAATCAGAATCAACACTAGAACCAGAACCAGAATCAGATCAAGAATTACCAGAATCACCAGAATTACCAAATTCATCAGAACCACCAGATTCACTCAAATCACCAGAATCACCAGAATCATCAAGGTTATCAGAATCACTGGATTCACCAAAATTACCACAATCAAAACATGTTCCAGAATCATCAAAGGAACATGGTTTATAAACCAAAGAAAAATCAAGGAAACTGCTCAAATAGGCCAGAAGAAGAACTGGCCCTAATGGCTCGAACAGAAGCTAAGTCTGAATCTGAGTCTGACTCTGACTCTGATTCTGACAAAGAAAAGGCAAGGTCTGATCAACAACACAAAACTTGGTATCTTGACAGTGGCTGCTCCAAGCACATGACAGGAGATAAATCTATGTTTCTGGATCTGACTATGAAGAATGGAGGCAAAGTTTCCTTTGGAGGAAACCAGAAAGGTCAGATTATTGGTACAGGAACTTTTGGTAACACTTTTTCTTCCCTTTCTATTAAAAATGTTCTATTAGTTAAAGGGCTAAAACATAATCTTCTGAGCATAAGTCAATTAAGTGACTGCAACTATGATGTTATTTTTAATCAAAAAACTTGCAAAGCTGTTAGTCAACTTGATGGGTCGGTTTTATTTACTGGCACTAGGAAGGATAATGTTTATAAAATTGATATGTTTAGTCTTGCTAAGCAACAGGTTAAATGCTTATTGTCTGTGAGTGAGCATAATCGGATTTGGCACAAAAGGTTAGGGCATGCGAACCCTAGGCTTATATCCGAACTAAGCATACTCCAGTTGGTAAGAGGGCTTCCCAAGGTAAGTTCCAAAACTGAGATTCTGTGTGAAGCATGTCAAAGAGGTAAACAAACTAAAAGCTCTTTTCAAACTAAAAAATGTGTTTCTACCTCTCAAACACTTGAACTGCTTCACTTAGATCTGTTTGGTCCTGTTCAAACAGCTTCTCTCGGTGGTAAGAAATATGGTTTTGTGATTGTTGATGATTACTCAAGGTGGACTTGGGTAAAAATTTTAAAGAACAAAGATGAATCTCACAAAGTATTTATTTCTTTCTGTAAGCAAGTTATGAATGAACAGGGTATTAAGATTATAACCATCAGAAGTGATCATGGAGGTGAATTCGAAAACAAGTATTTTGAAGAATTTTGTGATGAGAATGGCATCTCTCACAACTTCTCATCCCCCAGAACACCTCAACAGAATGGAGTGGTAGAAAGGAAGAACAGATCACTGCAGGAGATGGCCAGAACCATGTTGAATGATATGAAGGTTGCCACCTACCTTTGGGCAGAAGTTGTCAACACAGCCTGCTACATTCAGAATAGAGTCTACATCAGGTCCATCTTAAATAAAACTCCCTATGAACTGTGGAAAGGTAAGAAACCCAATATTTCCTACTTTAAGCAATATGGCTGCATCTGTTTTATGTTGAACACTAAAGATAACCTAGCTAAGTTTGATTCTAGATCTCAAAAGTGTATCTTTATTGGCTACTCTGAGAGATCAAAAGCTTATGGGGTGTTTAACAAAGAAACTAACACTGTGGAATAATCAATCCACATTAAGTTTGATGATAAACAGCTTGACTCTGAAAAGTCAAAGCAAGATGAGGAAATTGCAGGTGAACCAGAGGCACAGGAACCAGAAGCTGAACCAGCAGCAGAATCTGAGAAAGATCAAGATGAAGAAGAACATGCTGACTCTGAAAACAAGTCAGAGGGAAAGAATGGATGGAAGTACAAGTCTTCACATCCAGAATCTCTCATTATTGGCAGTGCAGCAGAACCTTTAAAGACCAGATCATGAAGTAGAGAAACCAATCTGTTTGGTTTACTCTCAACAATTGAACCAAGCAATGTTGATGAGGCTTTGGCAGAGGAAGGTTGGATACTTGCAATGCAAGAAAAGCTGAATGAATTCCAAAGGAATGATGTTTGGGATCTGGTACCCAGACCAAACAAAAACATTATTGGAACCAAGTTGGTGTTCAGAAATAAACTAAATGAAAAAGGTGAAGTGGTAAGGAACAAAGCCAGACTTGTAGCTCAAGGATACAGTCAACAGGAAGGTATAGACTACACTGAGACTTTTGCTCCAGTGGCTAGGTTAGAAGCAATTAGAATTCTTTTATCATTTACTGCTAATCATGATGTAATGCTGTATCAAATGGATGTTAAAAGTGCATTCTTAAATGGCTATATAAGTGATGAAGTCTATGTCAAACAGCCCCCTGGATTTGAAAATTCTGATTTTCCAGACCATGTTTTCAAACATAAAAAATCTTTATATGGTTTAAAACAAGCACCAAGGGCATGGTATGACAAACTTAGTAACTTTCTGCTTAAGAATGAATTTAATAGAGGTCAGATTGATAATACTCTATTTAGGAAATCTATTAAAAATGATATTTTGATTATTCAAGTTTATGTTGATGATATCATATTTGGATCCACTAATGGCACTTTGTGCAAAGAGTTTTCTGACCTAATGCAGAAAGAGTTCCAAATGAGCATGATGGGAGAACTTAAGTTCTTCCTGGGATTTCAGATTCATTAAGGTAAATCAGGTATACTCATTCACCAATCTAAATACACTAAAGAACTTCTTAAAAAGTTCAAGATGAGTGACTGTAAGCCTATGGCCACCCTCATGCACCCAACCTGCTCACTTGAGAAAGATGAAACCAGCCAAAAGGTAGACCAGAAAACATACAGAGGTATGATTGAATCCCTTCTTTATTTAACTGCTTCTAGACCTGAGATTTTGTTTAGTGTTTGTGATGTGCCCGTTTTCAAGCTAACCCTAGGGAATCCCATTTAACTGTTGTCAAATGAATCCTGAGGTACTTTAAAGGAACCACCAACCTTACTCTGTTATACAAGAAAACCCCCACCTTAGAGGTTTTTGTGATTCCGACTATGCTGGAGACAAACTGGAAAGGAAAAGTACAAGCGGCAACTGCACCTTCTTAGGTGATAATTTGTCTCTTGGTCAAGCAAAAGACAAAGCACCATTGCCATGTCAACAGCTGAAGCTGAGTATATATCAGCAGCAGGATGCAGTTCACAGTTAATCTGGATGAAACACCTACTTGAAGATTACAACATCTTTGAAACCAATATCTCTTTGTTCTATGATAACACTTCAACCATAAACCTAACCAAGAACCCTATCTTACACTCTAGAGCCAAACACACTGAAATAAAACACCATTTCATTAGGGACCATGTTCAAAAAGGGACTTTAAGCATCCAGTTTGTGCACACTGATCATCAATGGGTTGACATCTTCACCAAAGCATTACCAGAAAATAGGTTCGAGTTCATCAAGAAGCATCTCAACATTGTTTCCATATCTGACTAGCTCAAGTAGTCTTCTTAGGAGTTTTTTTTTTAATTTTCTTGTAATTTTAATTTTATGTCTTTTATTTTCTGTTTTTACTTTCTGTAATTTGAAAAGAGAAAAAAAATACAAAAATAGTAGGACCTCTTCTTGGCTAATGACAAAAAGGGGGAGAGAGAGAAAAAGCAGAAATAAATAGAAAAGGAGAGATAAAAATAAAGGAGGAGCGAAAAAGAAAGAGATGAAAAGAGAAGGAGTTGAAAAGGAGAAGAAACAGGAAGAGAGAAAAATAAAGAGAGAAAAAGAAAGAGTGAAAAAAGAAGGAGTTGAAAAGGAGAGGCAATGTGAAGGGAGAAAAGAAAGAGAGAATAAAGAAGGAGTTGAAAAGGAGAGGAGAAGAGAAGAAAAGAAAGAGTGAAAAGAGAAGGAGTTGAAAAGGAGAAGGAAAAGTCAGTATCAAACTTAGGGGGAGAGATTGGTCTGAGGGGGAGTAATTCAAGTCTTCGAGTTATAAGCTAGCAAAATAAGTTAAGGTTTTGTCATCATCAAAAAGGGAGAGATTGTTGGAACCAAGTTGGTTCTAAGTACTTAGGATTTTGATGTTTACAAAAGCACTCAATGTAATCTTATTTTGTACCTTGAATTATTAAATCAAATGCCACCAGAAGCTGAAGTAATCAGAAGCATAATATCAAAGGGTTCAAGAGATTGAATCCTGAAGGTACCAGATCAAAGGACAAAGTTCAGATATGGTTACCTCATTATTTTCTAAGTTTTCCTTGAAGCACATGTCGGTTTCTGACATTACTTCTTCTTCCTGAATCTTTTCCTCTAACAATTGTTAGGTGCTTAATCATTAGAGACCAAGCTCTGATGCCAATTGAAGTAGCAATATCGATTTACAAGAAAGGGGGGTTTGAATTGTAAATTCGCCCTTTTAAAATTCCTATTAAAAACTTAAGAAAATACTTCAAGATTGATCTTGGTTGTGAAAATAGAAAAAGGAAAATGTTCTTGGTTTTCACCAAAAAACAGAGAACGTTCTTGGTTAGTTAAAATCAACAGTTCAGTTTATCTATTTAACTTGATAATTAACAGACTGAAAGTAAATAGAGATAAGGGAAGAGATATCACACACAGATATATCCTGGTTCACCCAACCCGGGCTACGTCCAGTCCTCACAACGGTGAGATTTTCCACTAAGTGTTTAAAACAAGAACCTTCTTGGTTTTACAGCACCTAGCTTAGATCAACCTTGATCTTTGTTACAGACTTTAATCTAATTCCACCTAGAAAGAGATTAATCAAATCACCTATCAACCTTGATAGTGATTTCTTACAATCTACCCCAAACTATACTTAACTCTTATAGTTTGAGTTTTACAACAATGATGAGATTGTTTAGAATCTGAGATGTCTCAACTCTTGTTTGAGATTCGATTCTTTACAAAGAATTCAGTATAAATGTATCAGAGTAAAAAGAATTTAATCAAACTGATTCTTGTAAGTGATGAGAGATTTTCAAGTATGTATGTGAGTGATTGATGATATATCTTGGCACTTGAATGTCTTTGATTTTTGGACAGAATCTGAGTATGCTCAACTCGTGTTTGAGATTAGATTCTTGACAAAAGAATTCAGTAGATGATTCTGATATGAAGAGGAAAAACAGAACTGAATCTTTTGTTTATGATTGAGAAGCTTTCAAGTATGAAGATGTATGTGAGTGATGTTTTTCTCTGTACTTGAAGCTGTAATTCTTCCTGAGCTTTTGCCTTCCTTTTATAGGCGTGAGAGCATATAATGATGGTCAAATAGAGCCGTTGGTAGTGCTCTTGTCAGGTTTGACCAAAGGCATTATTTCTGAATAAAAATAATCAAACTTTTGACTATTTTTATTTTTTGTTCAGACTGGGCTGTGTGTTGCGTTTTGGATCAAATTTACTTGAGTGATTACTGATCCTTTAACACTTCAGATAAGTGATAATATTGTAGGCTTGAACTGGAGCTTTTGAATCACTTAAAACGATCACAAAGCTTGTTGCAGAAAAATTGTATTTGCTGGAGATTGAAGATCAATCTGGAGCTTTAGCTTTTGGGTTTCCTGGAGATTGATAATCAATCTGGACTGATTTCTGAACATACTGGAAGCTGTCTTGATGCATTGTATATTGTTAAGATTGTTTATCAATCTTGACAGCAGAACTGGAGTTTTAATTATGTCAAAACAGCTTGGAGAATGATGATGAACTTCTGCAGAATGTTAATGAAAATTCTGGAGATTGATAATCAATCTGGAGGTTCAGTTTTGATCATGCTGGATGTCTTCCTGATGTTTTCTTGGATCTGTTTTGATGTAAACATACTTCAAGATCGTTCAACGTTCTTGGCAGTCAAGCTGGAAAATGATGTTCAGTATGCTGGAGAATGATTGTTAACATGCTGGAGATTGATGTTTGATCATTCTGAAGATAGTTGTTAATCATGCTGGAGAATGATAATCATTCTGGAGATTCATGATCATTTCTAGAGACTAATGATCATTCATAGAGACTGATGATCATTCTTGATAGAAGATCATTCTGGAGACTGTTCTGATCATTCTGGACATTCTGATGTCCAAGAACAGACTTGATTCTTCCTCTGAATGTATTTTCTTGAGATATCCTCTGATATCGTTTTCTGGAGATATCCTCTGGTATCCTTTGGTTGAGGTATGCTCTGGTATTCTCTAGTTGAGGTATCCTCTGATATCCTCTGGTTGAGGTATCCTCTTATATTCTCTGGTTGAGGTATCCTCTGATATCCTCTTGTTGAGGTATCCTCTGATATCCTTTGGTTGAGGTATCCTCTGATGGCAGCTTCGTGAGGTATCCTCTGATGTCATCGGGTAACATCTGTTGTTTTTTCATATTGTGTCAAGAGTGTTCTTTATGCTGATTTCTTGGCTTTCCTTGAATCATTAACATGCTGTTAATTCTGGACATTCTGGAGACTGTTCAGTCTTGCTTTGGCAGCTTGATTCATGGCCTTTTTTCTTTGCGATTAGAATGGTTCCTTTTTATTCTAATTAATCACATCTGTTCCTTGTCATGTACTCTCAGTACTGATGTAAATTCCATATGCAATAACTTTAATGAAGTGGTGGAGAAAGTTTGGTCTTTATGCTATCACAGTCTTGCGAACATTCTCCGTTTTCCATAATATGTCAAGAATGTTCTCTGATGCTGTTTTCTTCGATTCTTGCTTTGTTCAATTATGCATTTATGTTCATTAAACAAACGTAAGTGAATTCATTAGTAGACCACCATTCATAAAACTTAATCATTTAATTTAAAAGGTTTGTAGTCATTAAAACATATATCAAAAAGGTTTTTTTCTCAACAATCTCCCCCTTTTTGATGATGACAAACCTTTTGAATAAATCATAAGTTTTATGGATGGATATAAATAAAATGCAAGAATGTTCTTAAATATGTAATTAAACTCCCCCTAAACACATGCAAGAGTTTAATTCTTATCATTCTAATTAAACTCCCCCTAAACATATGCAAGAGGTTAATTCTTAACATTCTTCATTAACTTCTATCATTTTATATCCATCATATATTTCTCTCCCCCTTTTGACATCTATCAAAAAGGTTGGGAAATAGACATAGAAATAAAAAAAAAATGGAGTAATAGCATGAGTGCACTACACATAGAAATCATGTGGTTGATTGGCATTCATATATCAAACTAGTCAAGTTTGCATTTAGCATTAAAGAGCATAGCATGTATGATGATCATATCATTGTAGTCAATATTGCAATCAAGATATGGATAATGATAACAACAACAATATGACATAATTGTATGCAAGCATTTTAACGCACTTTGAAAAATAGTCAATGAATATATATTCTTCTCATTTTTTAGAAAGAAAACAATGAGTAAACTTCAGTTTCAAGAAGAATAATATTTTCTAAAAACTCCCCCTAAATTAATTTTTTAAATAATTCAAAGTTCCATAAAACAAGGAAAATGTCACTTTGCTCTTTGTCCTCTTTCACAAGAGATCACCTTTCAATATGAATATGAACAAGGTTATTGTTAGAAATAGATCCATTTATTCATTTTTAAAACTAGAGAGAATGAGCGCATACAAGGAAGCGAAATAAGATGAATCAAATATAATTTCTCTCTTTACAAAACATTTTCATTCTAAGAATGTTTGTATTTTTCAAAAACTAATTTTTTAAATGGATAAAAAAAATATGCCAAAGGATTTGATCATATTAAAGAAATGTTTTTCACAAGGTTTTTTGCAAACACACAAATAAACAATAAGGCATATATTCAAGCATACTTTCATGAGGCTTTTTGATTGTTGCTATTTTTATCTATCATGTTTAAAGTAAATTTAAACACTTGAGATCAATTTTTCACAAAAGAAGTAAGCAACAAATAAGACTCATTTGCAAAGACATATATTAATATGCTTCAAAATGTTCACATATCAATTTTTGACTTTCATGGCATAATCTTCTTGGATTACTTCAAAAATGAATCCTAAACAAGGATATAAATTTAAAATATGTTGAAGAAGGATCTTTTTCAAAAGCCACATCATAAACTCAATTTTTTGGTTTTTTTGAAAAGCCATATTCAAGAAATTATACTTAGACAACAAGCAATGTATAGGCTATTCAATATATTCAAAATAATTGAAGAGAACATGATAAAGAATTCTTTCTAATTCATAAGAAGGTGAATGATGTTAATACATTTCACATGATAATTTGAAAGATGTTATTGTGCAAAGTGTAAAAAGGTTCAATGAAGTATAATTGACAAAACGACCCTTTGTCTAATTATTAAAGACACTAATTTATTTTAAATGTCTTTATAACTAGAACAATAATTTTGAATGTCAAACTGGGTTTGCACACTTGTTTATCATAAAAAATGTATGAACAAAGAGTGAAAACATGTTGAATTTAGAATAGAAAATAGGCATATGCACATACAAGTAATGTAATCAATTTAAACTTTTAAAGTCATACTTGCATAAAAAAATAACATGCATTTTTAATTTTAAGAACACCCAATCAATCACATGATATAAAAAAATATTCATTCTTATCATGATGCAAATAGCATAAGAATTTTGGACTGAGTGTACCTCCTTTAGTGGTCTAGTTCAACGACAAGAGATCTTTGAATATTTTGGAGCTTCTCTTCATTCTCTTTTATTCATCTTGATTGATGGTCAAAGTGAGACAACTTATCTTTTGTTGTTGAGAGAGTTCTTCCAATGATGAATCAAAACTGTTATACACTCTCAAGAGTATCTTTAACCATTTTGAAATTAATGCTTTAATCCTTTATTCGCACAAGCGTTCATCCAATAGGGTGATTGCTCCATAATCAAGTCTATGCCGTATACAACACCTTGCTGCTTGATTTTTAAAGCTTGGAATGCTTGATGGCAGAGCCACTCATTTCAGCCTAAGAGACGTTTGGATGTTTTGAATGAGCCATTATACTTATTCTTTAGTAGAGCTTGAATATCATTTCTGTTGTTCAGAGGCATGTTAACCACTGTAGTTGCATCTCCAGCAGCAGCAACAACTTTGGTACCAGTAACAAATTCCTCCCAATTAGTTCTTCTAATAATTTGATCATGAGAAGATGTTTTGGAGGAAAGGTTAATAGTGAGGTAGGTATAGGAGCAAATGGTTCAAGCTCATTGTTGATGTTCTTCAACCATATCATCATGATGTGCAACATTATTTTTGATTGGATGAAATATATTTACTGTCAAGAACATTCTGCTCTTTGTGGAGAATGTTCTGGTGTATACCTTCTTGCTTAATTTGATCTTTTTCTTATATCCTTTTTGTTTTGCCATGATCAGACTTTGGAGTTTTCATGAATGATATTTGAACATTATCAACTTTGTGATTTATCCAAATATAACATTGTAATTATTTATCTTCACCATCCTATCTTTCATCATAAAAATCAACATATTCATCAACCATAATATGCATAATTTCATTTGGGCCTTGAGATTCTATAATATTTATAGAATGTAGAGCATTCAGAATATATACTTTGATGGCATTTTAGAACAAATTGCTCATACTTTCTTTATTATGTGAAACATAGTAATGACATTCAAAGTATGATATGTTTTGCTTTCTAAAAAAAATGATATGAAGGCACGTCAAAGATATTTTCTACTAAAGCCAAGATTAAGAACATGATAAACAATTTTTGTGGCTTTTCTCCAAAATTATTTTTCACCACTTGATTTATTTAAAATTGTTCTATCCATTTCTTGTAACTAATTTCTTGTAACTTCATATTGTTTGAAAGTTCTTTGACAAACAAATCATGTGAAATATCATTTTCATCAAAGATTTATTTGAAGAATAATATTTCAAATTTCCTTTGATCATTTCTTATAGAAATAACAATTCTTTTTCAAAAGTCTTAAAAGCATGATTTGGTTGAAAATTCATCTAAGTGTAAAACATAAGGATTTTTTTTTAAAATGAGGATGTTTGTTTTACTTCAGCCATGTGGGGTTTAAAAAATAACTTTAAAAGTAATTTTACAAAGTTATATCAAACATTCTTAATCTATGCAAAATTATTTCAACAAATGATACATGTACCTTTGATTTGTTAATGTTTCCAAAGGTTATAGACACTCCAAATTTTTGTAATGAGAGGAGACATCATACTTTTCCAATCATGTGTATTGAGCATGCCTTGTTCATGTATCAATGTTCTTTCTTGATTGTTGGATGGTGTTCCTGCATCACAAGTTAGTAATGACTTTGGTACCCATATTTTTTTGGGTCCTTGATGGTTAGTATATCTTCTTTTAGAAGATTTTTTAAAACTTGATCTCTTTTAAAATAACAAGTTGACTCGAAGTGGCCATTCTTGGAACAATGGGAACACTTTGTTGTTGGTCTTGAAGAAGGTTTGAAAATCTGAGTTTTAAAAGTCTTTGAAATTGATTTTGATGAAATTCCAGAACGTTCTCCTTTTTTCAAACTTTCTGGAGAAAGTTCAGCTTTTGTTCCAGAACGTTCTTCGTTTTGAGAACAACCTGGAGAACGTTCTCCTTTCTGCAGATTTTTTTCAAAACTGGTTCAACTTTATTTGCAGAACACTCTTTCCTTTTAAAAATCCTTTTGCTTTTAATTTTTTCATCTCTTTTCTTAAAGTAACAAGCAACTTCCAGATGTCCAATTCTTTTACAATATGAACATTTGGTTTTTCATTTACCTTCCTTTCTTTCGAGAACAAAAATGTTTTCATAAATCTTTTTTTTTTGAGAAGTTTTGAAACATAAATCATCTTTCTCAAATATCCTTTCTTCAGATATCATATTCTTTTGAAATGTTTCAGTGGTTGTTACCAAGTTGGTTGAATCATTTTTTGAATCAGGAACTTCTATCATTAAAGAGGTACTTTCTTCCTTAGTTTCAAAATATTTTGGAAAATGATTTTTTATGGTTATCTCATTGAGAGACTTTTGTTGTTCAACCATTTGTAAATGAGTTTGCTGCAAACTTTGAATGACCTTTCTGAGTTCTTCATTCATAGCTTGGGCTTTCTTTTTTTCTTCTTTTTATTTACGGAGTTGTTCTTTTAATAAACCACATTTTCGAGCAAGAAGGTTTAAATCACATCAAAGATTATCAAATTCATTTTCCATTTCTTCACATAAAGGACAAAGTTCAGATATGGTTACCTCATTATTTTCTAAGTTTTCCTTGAAGCACATGTTGGTTTCTGACATTACTTCTTCTTCCTGAATCTTTTCCTCTAACACTTGTTAGGTGTTTAATCATTAGAGACCAAGCTTTGATGCCAATTGAAGTAGCAATATCGATTTACAAGAAAGGGGGGTTTGAATTGTAAATTCTCCCTTTTAAAATTCCCGTTAAAAACTTAAGAAAATAACTCAAGATTGATCTTGGTTGTGAAAACAGAAAAAGGAGAACGTTCTTGGTGTTCACCAGAAAACAGAGAACGTTCTTGGTTAGTTAAAATCAAAAGTTCAGTTTATCTATTTAACTTGATAATTAACAGACTGAAAGTAAATAGAGATAAGGGAAGAGATATCACACACAGATATATCCTGGTTCACCCAACCCGGGCTACGTCCAGTCCTCACAACGGTGAGATTTTCCACTAAGTGTTTAAAACAAGAACCTTCTTGGTTTTACAGCACCTAGCTTAGATCAACCTTGATCTTTGTTACAGACTTTAATCTAATTCCACCTAGAAAGAGATTAATCAAATCACCTACCAACCTTGATAGTGATTTCTTACAATCTACCCTAAACTATACTTAACTCTTATAGTTTGAGTTTTACAATAATGATGAGATTGTTTAGAATCTGAGATGTCTCAACTTTTATTTGAGATTCGATTCTTTACAAAGAATTCAGTATAAATGTATCAGAGTAAAAACAATTTAATCAAACTGATTCTTGTAAGTGATGAGAGATTTTCAAGTATGTATGTGAGTGATTGATGATATATCTTGGCACTTGAATGTCTTTGATTTTTGGACAGAATCTGAGTATGCTCAACTCGTATTTGAGATTAGATTCTTGACAAAAGAATTCAGTAGATGATTCTGATATGAAGAGGAAAAACAGAATTGAATCTTTTGTTTATGATTGAGAAGCTTTCAAGTATGAAGATGTATGTGAGTGATGTTTTTCTCTGTACTTGAAGCTGTATTTCTTCCTGAGCTTTTGCCTTCCTTTCATAGGCGTGAGAGCATATAATGATGGTCAAATAGAGCCGTTGGTAGTGCTCTTGTCAAGTTTGACCAAAGGCATTATTTCTGAATAAAAATAATCACACTTTTGACTATTTTTATTTTCTGTTCAGACTGGGCTCTGTGTTGCGTTTTGGATCAAATTTACTTGAGTGATTACTGATCCTTTAACACTTCAGATAAGTGATAATATTGTAGGCTTGAACTGGAGCTTTTGAATCACTTAAAACGATCAAAAAGCTTGTTGCAGAAAAACTGTATTTGCTGGATATTGATGATCAATCTAGAGCTTTAGCTTTTGGGTTTCCTGGAGATTGATAATCAATCTGGACTGATTTCTGAACATACTGGAAGCTGTCTTGATGCATTGTATATTGTTAAGATTGTTTATCAATCTTGACAGCAGAACTGGAGTTTTGATTATGTCAAAATAGCTTGGAGAATGATAATGAACTTCTGCAGAATGCTAATGAAAATTCTGGAGATTGATAATCAATCTGGAGGTTCAGTTTTGATTATGATGGATGTCTTCCTGATCTTTTCTTGGATCTAAGATCGTTCAACGTTCTTGGCAGTCAAGCTGGAGAATGATGTTCACTATGCTGGAGAATGATTGTTAACATGCTGGAGATTGATATTTGATCATTCTGAAGATAGTTGTTAATCATGCTGGAGAATGATAATCATTCTGGAGATTGATGATAATTTCTGGAGACTAATGATCATTCATAGAGACTGATGATCATTCTTGATAGAAGATCATTCTAGAGACTATTCTGATCATTTTGGACATTCTGATGTCCAAGAACAGACTTGGTTCTTCCTCTGAACGTATTTTCTGGAGATATCCTCTGATATCGTTTTCTGGAGATATCCTCTGGTATCCCTTGGTTGAGGTATCCTCTGGTATTCTCTGGTTGAGGTATCCTCTGATATCCTCTGGTTGAGGTATCCTCTGATATCCTCTGGTTGATGTATCCTCTGATATCCTCTGGTTGAGGTATCCTCTGATATCCTCTGGTTGAGGTATCCACTAATGGCAGCTTCGTGAGGTATCCTCTGATGGCAGCTTCGTGAGGTATCCTCTGATGTCATCGGGTAACATCTGCTGTTTTTTTAGATTGTGTCAAGAGTGTTCTTTATGCTGATTTCTTGGCTTTCCTTGAATAATTAACATGCTGTTAATTCTGGACATTCTAGAGACTGTTCAGTCTTGCTTTGGCAGCTTGATTCATGGTCTTTTTTCTTTGCGATTAGAATGGTTCCTTTTGATTCTAATTGATCACATCTGTTCCTTGTCATGTACTCTCAGTACTGATGTAAATTCCAGATGCAATAACTTTAATGAAGTGGTGGAGAAAGTTTGGTCTTTATGCTATCACAGTCTTGCGAACATTCTCCGTTTTCCAGAATATGTCAAGAATGTTCTCTGCTGCTGTTTTCTTCGATTCTTGCTTTGTTCACTTATGCATTTTTGTTCCTTAAACAAACTTAAGTGAATTCATTAGTAGACCACCATTCATAAAACTTAATCATTTAATTTAAAAGGTTTGTAGTCATTAAAACATATATCAAAAAGGTTTTTTCCTCAACAATATTTGCTGGCCTTGATCAGAAGGAAGCAAAGTCAGAAGGAAACCTGGACAAAGACCAAAGGGAAGCCTACCAGAGGGAGACTTGATCCAGACCAGTAGAAGTCATAAGTCAGACTTATTCCAGAAGTTACTTTGACCAGAAGATGGCCTGACAGTGAAATGATAAAACAGCCCACACTTGATCCAGACTTAATCAGAGGATAAGTTAATGGGTCCAGAACAAGAGAATCAATCCAGATTTGACCCAGACCAGAAGTTATCATGGTTCAGGGTATGAAACTAAGTCCAGACCAGAAGAAATGATCTCTAGATTTGATCCATAACTGATCCAAAACAGAAGGTAAAATGTCCAGACTGAAATATTATTTGTCCAGATTTAATTTCAGTTCAATCTAGACCCAGGTCAAAATTGGTCCAGATCAGAGGGAAGATATCAAGATCAATGGTTCAGATTTAAGTATATGGCCCAGTGTTGGCTGAGATCAGAAGATCAGACCATGGCCCAGTGTTGGCCGAAATCAGAAGGTCAGAATGTGTGGTCGAGCATTGGCCGAGATCAGAGGATCACAGCAGATCAGTTTTCTAGACCAGCATTGGCCGAGATCAGAAGATCATAAAGTGTGGTCCAGGATTGGCCGAAATCAGAGGATCACAGCAGATCACTTAGTATGGTCCAGATGTGGACTAGTGCAGAAGATCAAACAGTCCAGATTTAATCATGAGGGTTAATAGTGGAGATTTATTTTAATTTGATCAAAGTATTAAAAGGATTTGTTACAAAAATAAAGTGAAGTTGTATGGGAGTTCATAAGCTGTTGGCGGGAAGAAACTAAAGACATGATTGGCCAGTTATTTTTGAAAGCAAATCTGAAGCTTAAAAAGATATGTTTTTTATTTAAGTGAAGCCCGATTGGTCAAGAAATTTTTGCAAGAGAATCCAGCAAGATACAGCTCGAAATTAAGTTTGGAGGAGACCCTAATTCGCATCTATAAAAGGAGGCTCAAAGCAGAATACTTAGCATCGAAAATCACAAAAGAGTCATACACTTCCAAAAGCAAATACTCAAGTTTTCAGTGAGGTTAATTGTGAGTTCCAGCTTTCCAGAAGCAAGCACTTGTGTTATTTTCTTTCCTTGTGTTAGATCTAAGTTGTTGAAGTAGAGTCTACAGTCTGAGGGAGTCAGAAGGGGTAGCAGATTACTTGGCAATTAGATTCAAGGCGTTGTAATTCCTTCTACAATCTGGGGTTGTCAGATTGGTAGGAGAAGACCTGACTTAAGAAGTCAAGGTGTTGTATTCCTCAAAAGTTTAGGATTGTTAGACTGTTTGAGAAGACTGACTTGGAGGCTCAGTGGTACTGTTGTAATTCAAGGTTTTGAATTAGTGAAATCCTTCAAGGTGAAGAGACTAGACGTACCCTCGTTAACGGTGAACTAGTATAAAATTCTGTGTTTTTATTTTTACTTTATATCCGCTGCTAACTCTGTTTTATTCATACATCAAGTTTTGTTTTAAAACTGCAAAAACAAAAAGTATTCAAGTTAGTCAAACACAATTCAACCCCCCTTCTCGTGTTTACACCTTCATTGGCGACTTACTTAGATTAAAAGTAGTAGCAACCAGGTTAAATGATCAGAGGCAGAAGTAAAACAAAAATTCAGATTAAAGTGACACAAGAATTTATCCTGGTACACCACCAACTTGGTAGCTACGTGCAGTCCCCTCACTTAGAAGGATATAATCAACTAATTCCAAACTTGAATTATACAACACCTAACCTTACAAGTCAGTCTTCTCAAAATAACCCAACACCTACAGACTTTTTTAAGAACACAAACACCTTGACTCTACAAGCCATGTATTCTCAACATAACCTAAAAACCAACAGATTGCTTGAGGAATACGAAAGCCACTATCGGTTGGGTTACAAGAGTTTTGAACAAATTGGTTTGCTTCTAACAAGCTGATTGTAACAATGAATCTCACACTAGAAACACTTAGAAAATATTTCTTTTGAGTAAGTGTTTCTCTAGACCTTAACCTTATGAACTCTAATGACTTAGAAATTTTGTACTTGTGAGTTCTCTTATCATCTTCTTTGGCCTTGAGTATTTATTTATAGAATAGGTTAGGGTTTCTCTTTTGTCTATGCAAAATCTGAACCATATCTTTGCAAATAAAAAACGTATCTTCTTGTGAGTGTTTCTTCTTGTAAACAATTCTTGATCATATCTTCTTGTAAATAACTCATATCTTCTTGTGATAAATCTTGATCAAATATTCTTGTAAATAATTCATATCTTTTTGTAGATAAATCTTGATCAAATCTTATTCAAATCTTGACCATATCTTCTTTTCAGCTTAGTCAAAGATTTTCTTCAATTATAAATCTAAATCAATCTTATTTTAGATTGTCTTAAAAAACATGAATGTTCTTTCACACTCTTGCTTGATTTGAGCTAGAATAGATTCAGGTTATTCTTGGATCTTCACAAGTTTTTGATTTGGCTAAGTCTTCTTTTTATACTTAATTTTTACAATTTCAGTCGTTGACTTTCCATTGGAGGCATTGACTTTCTTGTTGGAGTGAGATGTTGTGTTTCTTGAATAATGATAGTCGGAGTCACAATTGCATGACTTAAAATTAGTGGCATCATCATTTGGAGTGTGTTGCACCATTTTGATCAACAAATTGTGAGCTTTGAATTTAGATTTGAACAATCTCTTCCAATTTAATTATACATTGATTTCGCTCATCAGAGACATGATGAGTTTGTGCACATCAAAGATATGCAAGGGGTTAAGAGGCATGCTTCAAATTCAGTCTTCAGTTTAAGAACCATTCTTCAGAGTCAATCTTCAGACCCAAACATCAGAGGCAATCTTTGTAACCTTCTGAGGAACGTTACTGTTGGAACCAAGTTGGTTTTACATTTAGAATTTTGATGTTAACAAAAGTATTTTATGAGAACAATATATTTGACTTCAAAGGGTATGAAAGGAGATTCATGTTTTTGAAGAAAATCTAAAATAAAATTCGATTCAAATTTATAATTGAAGAAAATCTAAAATAAGATTTGATTCAAAATTATAATTGATAAAAATCTAAAATAAGATTTGATTCAAATTTATAATTGAAGAAAATCTTTGACCAAGTTGAAAAGAAAATATGGTAAAGATTTGAAGAATATTTAATTAAGATTTGAAGAAGATTTAATTGTGATTTGAAGAAGATTTAATCAAGATTTGAAGAAGATTCAATTAAGATTTGATCAATATTTGAAGAAGATTTGATTAAGATTTAAAGAAGATTTGATCAAGATTTGAAGAAGATTTTATCAAGATTTATCTACAACAAAATATAAATAGAATTAATCTGAAGAATTTACAAACTCAATCTGAATAAGATACAATTCAGAATTAAACAAGGACTAAATTGAAGCCCAAATTTTAACTATAAATAGATACTCAAGGCTAAAGAAGAAAATCATCGAAAATCAAAAAAAAGTAGAAGAACTTATAAGCTCAAAATTTCAAATTCATCTTGGAGTTCAAAGAGAGAAACACTTGTTCAAGTTAGAAATATTTTGAGTGTTTTTTTCTTAAAATGTGAGAGTTATTATTATTATTATTATCAACTTTGTTAGAAGCAACTACTCAAGTTCCAATCTTTTGTATCCAACTCGATAGTGGTTTAGTTCCTTCTTCAATCTGGGGTTGTCAGGTTGTTAGAAAAACATTTGGCTTGTAGGGTCAATGTGGTTTGTTCCTCAAAAGTTTGGGGTTGTTAGGCTTTTTGGGAAGATTGGCTTGGATGGTTAGGTGTTTTGTAATTCAAGGTATTTGAATTAGTGGATGAAAGCCTTCTAAATGAGGGGGCTGGATGTAGCCAAGTTAGTGGTGAACCAGGATAAATCTATCTGTAAAAATATTTATGCTTTCATTATTTGCTTCCTCTGAATTTGATTGCTTCTTATCCAAGTAATTCATAAAAACTAACCAGCCTTCATCAAATCAGCAAAAAGTTTTCAAATTTTGCAAACACAAGTTAACCCCTCTTCTCGTGTTTGTACCTTCAGTTACTTTTAGAGGTAGACACATATACTTTGTGTTCCTCTGATTTCATCCTTTGGTCACTTCCTCAGGTGATTTTTCCCTTGTCGCTTCCTCTAATTTTCTTCTTCCAATTTTTGCATATTTAATGAATCCATTAATCCAAATTTGTTGTTCTCATAAAATTACTTTTGTTAACATCAAAACTCTAAGTGGAAAACCAACTTGATTCCAACAAATATCTCAATGATTTCAATATGTCATAGAGTATGACTCACATAGGATCTAGAAGTTTCTCTTTACCCTTATCTACTCAATTATGTTATGATGAGTCACTAGTTTGTTAAGAAATGCATGTGCTAGAATGTGGTACCAATGGAATATTCCTTACGAGTGGTACTATATATGTAATGATGAGCATATTGAATAAATTAGAGAAAAGTAAATTTAGAAAAGTAGCTCAGTCTTGTAGTACTTTAGCCAAAATTCCTTTTCAGTACTTAATCCATAACAAATTGGTGTTTTCATTGAGTTACCATGATCTCACCACCTCGTCCTTCCATTGGTGATATTTCTGATTCGATTAACTAAATGATTCACAACCAACAACAATTCTAAACCAGTATTCAAACAAACATTGCTACCCTTACCATTGAATTCCATGGTCTTCGTGCTCGTCTCGGTCCACCTGGATTTTCCCTTCAACCCATTGAAATCCTTCCTTTCGTGTCCACCTCCATTAAATTAGACATCCCTCATATCAACGGCTTTGATCCACTCGGGTGGATTTTTAAAATCACTTAATTCTTTGATTTCCACCATGCCGACGACCAACGTCTACGCATTGCGACGTTCTACATGGAAGGGGAAGCTTTGACATGGTTCTAGTGGATACACGCTAACGGTCAGTTGTTGACATGGTCGATTTTCCTTCATGTCTTAGAGTCTCGTTTTGCCTCTTCCCTGTACGAAGACCCTAAGGGAGCTCTCTTCAAACTCTATCACAATTGGTTATGTCAAGGAATATCAAAACCAATTTGAGACGCTGGAAAATTGCATTGTAGGGTTATCTCCCCCTTTTACTTAAGTTGCTTCATCTTCGGCCTCAAGCTAGTCGACGATCCGCCGTGAGGTTCAAGCCTTTCAACCACATTCATTATCTCAAGCAAACAGCCTTGCAAAACTTCAAGAGGAAAAGATCCTTGACCGACCACCTCACATCTTCGAACCTTCATTTTCCACTCCACCAACCACCATTCCCGACAGCTCGTCCTTCAAACCCACCCTCTCCATCACACCACCAAAACAACAGGTGTCGATTAAGCATCTCTCCCCGTTTGAACTTTAGGCTTGACACGAAAAATGGCTTTGCTATAACTATGATGAAAGATTTCAACCCGGTTATTAATGCAAACGTCAGTTCCATTTGTTGATTGTGGAACTGGAATCACCCAGTGAGAATGACAATTTCGCGAGTTTACAACTACAAGTTGTGACCCCAGTCACTTCGTCATGTGAATCTTCCACCTTGGACCCGATTCCCGTCCAAATTAGTCTCCACGCCTTAATGGGCTACTATGTGCCTCAAACACTTCACATAGTGGGCCATATTCACAAAATTGTGTTGACTATTTTGATTGATAGTGGGAGCACCGACAACTTTCTCCAAGACCGGGTGGCGAAGCATTTGGGCCTTACGTTCCTCCAGGTGCTCGTGGAAAACGATGAAGAACTGTAGTGCTTTTCTATGTGCAAAAGAGTGTAATTGTTTTGGGCTCCCATGAATTTGTTGTGGATTTGTTTGTTCTACCTCTCAGTGGAGCCAAATTGGTCCTTAGGATCCACTAGTTAAAAATCTTTGGCCCTATTATAACATACTACAATCAACTCACCATGCAGTTTTAGCGTGATGGCAGCCCGATTCACCTCTTCGAATTACGCAAACCCATACTCGAAGAAGCAACTATCCATCAGTTACAACGATTAATTGATACCCACTCCATTGACACATGCCTGCAACTTCAGCTACTCACTCCAAAATGTAACTTCAAATAGTTAAAATTGAATGGAATACACTATTGAAACCATGAATATAGTAATATTTTTTCACTTTGTAATTAAACATTAGAGGTGAATGAACAATCATATTTAAATGTTGTAGCAAACCCACGTGCCATTGGCACATAAAAGTGCCCATTCAAAGGAAAATAACGAGACTTAGGAAAATAATGAGACAAAGCAAACCCTTTAAAGGATACATCATGTCAACGTTAATTAGTTACTATGCTAAATGTTAGGATTCTGTTAGCATTCTGTTATGTCGTGTTAGTTAGCTAATTGTAACTAACTAACTAATATAAAGTTAGTCTATGTATTAAATACTTGTAAAGAGTTTCAAAAAACCAAAATGAAAGAGGAATTATTCAGACCAAGTCACTTTATCAATACCCTTATAGCACAAGTCGTTGTTAACAATAAATTTGTATTCATTTTATTTAAATTCCTGAGACTCAAAATAAAAATAGGCTAAATAGCACCCGTTAACGTTTTAGTTTTTTATCTTTTTTTTTTCGATTTAGTCTTTTATTTTAATTTTAAGTGACAATTTGATCTTTTGTGTTTTAAAATGTTAACAATGTTATTCTTTTTTTTTTTACAAAAATTCAAAAAATTCATCAAAATTTTCAACTAAAATCCATAAAATTATTTATATTCTTCAATATAATACAAATTTCATCAAATTCGAAACTCAAATCTTCAAATAAACTCATATTTCCATTTTTAACAACATCAAATAAAGAATGAAATTTGATGAAATTTTTGTATGAGTTTATTTGAAGATTTGAGTTACGAATTTGATGAAATTTGTATTATATTAAAGAATATAATTAATTTTATGGGTTTTGGTTGAAAATTTTGATGAGTTTTTTGAATTTTTGTAAAAAAAAGAATAATATTGTTGACATTTTAAAATATAAAAGATCAAATTGTCACTTAAAATTAAAATAAAAGATCAAATCGAAAAGAAAAAAAAAAGATAAAGGACTAAAACGTTAATTTAAATTAAGTTAAGGGACCACGAGTGCTATAAAAATATTATTCCAAGAAAGAAAAGTATAGAATAAAACAAAGTCCCAAACTTAGATTAATCGTGTCTTGGAAGAAATTGCAATCGCTATTGCATATTGCTTGCTGGCTATACTAAACACTGGCAACGATGTCAACCGGCTGCGTGTAATAATAATGCAAAAATCAACTATGTTTGTCCAACAAAGTTCTACGACGTTAAGTTCAACAAACAGCAAAAAAAAACTATTATTTTTGTCTGACAACTGAAGTGTCACATCGAAAACAGCAACAAAAAAAAACTATTATTTTTGTAAAATCATTTTTCATATCTCGATTTATTTTTATAAAGAATTAAAAAGATCATTTTTTTTTGTCATGGATTAATATGCCTTACATTTTTTCTTTTTGAGAGATCAAGAGTCTTCAAAGATGTTCTTCTATTTCCATTACCAAGACTTTACATAAGTTAAAAAAAAGTCGACTCATTGTTTACCCCGCCAATTTAAGTTGAACAAATACAAAGAATCATTGACTTTTTTGAACTTTTAATATTCCCACTAGTTCCCATTCCCATTTATCCATGTCAAAACAAAGAGCACGTGATGATCAAATTCAAACATATGACTCTATCATGATCAACTTTGGGTTAAAATATATTTTTAAGAGTTTTAATTAGGTCATCTGTCAAAAAAAGAAGTTTTAATTAGGTCTCTAGTATTTATTTTAGGTTCCGATGTGATATAAATGTTGGAACAAATTGTATATTTAAAGAGGAATTGAAATTGAGAAGAAGAGGTAAAAACAGAATGTTCAAAAAATGAAAAATGATTATTGATCTTAACACACTCTCTTACCAATAATGTTCTTAGTTTACAAATTTATAGAAAAACAGTTTGTATAACTGCACTTCAACTAACTAACTATCTTTCTTAACAACCTCTAAACTACCCTAACTCAATTACAAACACAATTAATCATTTTAGAATTAACTATATTCAACATGCCTCCTTAATTCAAAATGATTAGAGTGTTATTAATCTAAGTTTGTTCTTCATCTATTAAACAAAATAGGAAGTTAACTAAGCTGTTAACTTGGTTTATTGAACTAGCCATGACAACAGCAATAGTAATACCAACAAAGTCCTGTCAATCAGGAGGTCTTCCACTATCATTAGCCAAAGCAATTGCCATTAATACAACAACTTTCCTAACCCATGATAAAGAGTTCCACATACACCCTAAGAATCTCAAAAACTTGCTCTCATTTTTCTCTTCCAATTTGTTTGGTCCAAATACTTGAAGATGATTTGATTCTTCCTCTGATGTTAATCCTTCTCTTGAATATTTCAGTTGCTCAAACACTTTCTCCACTAGAATTCTTTCACTTTCAACTTTACTGCTAGCAACATTTTCATTCTGTTTTGGGTCCGATGTCTTCCTTTCTTTAGCTTTGTTTACATCGGGTTTTGCACCACTCTTCAACCCATTCTTAGGTTTCCCATTAGCAACATTAATATCTTCACCATTAAAATCATCAAAATCTTCATCATTCACTTTTGTTGCTTCTTTTTCCTTGGTTTCTCCTTCAGCCTCACAAGCGAGTCTGTTATCTTCTTTATTTTCTCCTTCCACTTCAATTGTTTTCTCAGCGGTAAGAGTAGCTTCTGATTTCTCTGGCTCTCCAAATCGACCATCTTGCATTGTCTTCTCCTATGGCTTATCAAATTTTCCTTCATCCTTGTTCTAAACAACTTCAAACTCCTCAACTCCTTTGTCATCAATTTTCTCTTTTGATGTTTGTAACTCTCCATCAGCAGTATTGGATTTCCCCTCATCATTAGCTATATCAATATTTTCTCCGCAATGAGTGGACTTTTCAGGATGAATGGGCTCTTTGACATCTACAACATCCTCCACTCCCTTCTCATTTTTCTTTGGAGTTCCACTATAAACTTTTTCAATTTTGGTGTCTTTATCAAAGCTTGTATCATCTCTTTCACTTGAATCATCGTCTGAACTTTCACTAGTCTTCACTTTCTTGGTTATGGTAGCTGCAGTTTTTTTTTTATTATTGTCGTCATCAAAATCAGACTCTGAACTATCACTGTCAGAGCTTTCAGCTGGCTTCCTTTTAGCAGGAACAGCCACCTTAGCAGCAGGTTTCTCATCTTCAACTGTGAAGTCCTCCAGTTGGCTTACAAAATGCTTAAGCTCTTTGACTTGATCTTTGAACTCATCCTTTTTTTATTCAAACTCCTTCACTCGGCTTTCGAATTCCTCCTCTTTTGATTGAAACTCCTCCACTTGGTCTTTAAGTTGCTTTTCTTTTAATAGGAGCTTCTTCATCCGGATTTTATGTAGATTCTCTTTTGACTCAAGGTCATTCACTCAGACTACAAGTTTCTTACCGTCATTAGGAACTTCTTCCAAGGACTTGGCAACATCAGCTGATGGATCACTCTCCTCAATTTCTTCACTACCTTCATTGAATTGATTTTGATTATCATGGTTATGATACGACGAGGAACCACCATCTCCACAATCACTTCCTTTCTCATCTACACAAGTTCTTCCCCTACACTTGCACCTGCATCTACAGTAGTAGAACCTTCTTTCTCCATTGAGCTCGCCATTTTCACTTGATTTATGTGTTGGGAACTTCATTCCATCACATCCATACTCTCTTTCTGCCACATGTACCCTAATCTTGCTCTTTCTTGATGTATCAACATCCACTAGCCATTCACTCTGGCTTGTCATCTGATTAGAGCAACCAGTATCAGGAAACCAGACTTGGGATGAAGAAAGTTCTCCGTTTGAACACACCCAATAACGTTCTCCGTTTGAACACGCCCAAGAACGTTCTTCGTTTATGGTAGCCATCAACAAAACTATATTTGAATCTGAGTCCTCAGCTGCCATATGAGCTTCATCATCATTTCTTTGTTCCTTCATGGATCTACACTCATTAGCAAAGTGACCCCACTTTTGACAATTGTAACATTGAATCCCCTTTTTGTTAAACTTCTTCTTGTCATTTGATTTCTTGTTGTTATTGTCACTGTTGTATTGATTTCTTGAATTTCCAGCCCCTTCATCATAATCATGCTTCTTGTTGACTTGAGCCTGCAATGCCTGCACTTGAGTTGTTGCTGCAGACGTGACACCCTAAACCCCAAATTAATATTAATTTTTTTCTTTCTAAAATTTAATTTTTTTTAAAATAATAAAGTTAAAAAAATAAATAAATAAACTTTCAAACATTTTCTTTAAGGCAAAGAGTATCACGTAATCATGAACATGTCACATTAATTCACAATTTCCATCAAACTTAACAACTCGAAATCATAACATCAGACAATTCATGAATGGCCAAGTCCTCATAGATCCCCTCAACTCAACCCGAGACACATATACGCGACGGTCGAGTACTCTTGTGTTACACGGTAGCTTCCGGCCTTAGGGAATAACCCACTAATCCACTTAAGAATTCCCAACTAGAGGTACCCCCAAGGTCTACCAGTCTTACCTTATGGTTCGACTGTAGCCCTCCACAATCAGGCTCATTCAGTTGTACTTCCCCGAATCACTAGGTTTGTCAGACCCTTCCTATATGATGACAAAATAATCCTGACTCCAAAACCTACAACATCTATTTCATACTTACTCGATTGTCACAACTCAAAATTTCAATTCACAATATTCATTAGAATTTACATGATTATATATTTATATATATATATATATTAGCCAATCACAATAAAATCTCAATATTTGTTTTACACCACTCACAACACACAATCCAATTTTATCAATCACAAAATAAGAAATCAAACAGGCAGTGCATTCAAGTAATGTCACAATTTCAATCAAGTAAACAAGAGCACTCAAGTACATGTTATCCATACAATAACAATCAACACAAGGTTTCATAAAATCAAACAATATGCAATCTTGATATAAATAAATTCACGAAAATTCTATAGGTTGCTAAAATATATTTTAGTTTTCAGTATTACCATTTATATATTATTAATTAATTATTATTACTCAAAAGGGTCCAACCGTACCTAGTAAGCCCCGGATGAATATCTGGGAATTTCGGTATTCCCGTTCATCCCATGTTATTTTATTCTCATAAAATTAAACCACCTCTCACCTCTTACCTTGGTTAAAGATTTTTCTCAGTGAAGTCGATCCGTTTATTTAATGTATCGCGTCTTCGCCAATCACCGCCTCTAATAATCCACGAAAGAAATAAAGCAACACAACAATCAAATACCCATTAATTACTTGGTGTAATAGGTAAATAAATTATTTATTGTTACTAAAAATTGGAATAAAGAATATATATTTTCACACAAAAGAATTGAAGAGCAGTCCAATCAGATAATGTCTCAACAAAGACTATATATATATATATAACAAAATTAAAATGTTTCTCTGCAGCAGAATTGGCCAAGGTCCAAGATTTTTGAAATCTTTGGCATGATACTTCATAAAGACACCGTTTAGTTAGAAATTTTCTTCTCTAGAATAAAACTAGTCTAATTACTCATTACTAAAATGTATCTTATCATAATGATAGTACCATTCTTTCAATGCGTCTAATGGCTTGAAGGACAACAAAATTTTGATATTATGCATGTAAACCATAATCTACTGCTCTCATAAATTTCAGTAGGTAGAGGAATAATCATTTGAGCAACAAAGACACACTGATCATGTTAAATAAACCTCCATCAAAACCATGAGATAAGTTGAGGCATTATGGTTTTGCACAAGACATTGTTTTTCATAGTTAGCTGATAAGTCTGTATTGCCTAAATATAGGTAAAACCTTACATAACAAAGAAAGTCCCAAACATTAGATAAATCAATGCTTAGGCTAGGCTAAGAGAATTGTTTAGAGGGATTTTCCATCTGAAGTCACAGTCTTCTTAATTTTTACGGCCTGGAATATGTAGTTCACCACAACATAAATCTTTATCAATATTTCCCCTATACTTTCATCCGCATCAGAAGTATATATCAACAGGATGTTGAGAAAGCTAACTATGACTACACATATACTGCCCATCATTATTATAATTCGATCAACAGCCCTATATTGATATAATTTATAGAATTGGGAAAAGTATATCAAATTGATGGAATTAGGAAAATATGTTATCTTCTTTATATTTAGACCAAAGTGTATCGAATTTGGAATTCAGAAAAGTGTACCTAGTCTTTGAAATCAATATATAGTTTTGGTATTAAGAGTTGTGGCTGGAGGTAATAGAGCAGTAGCCAATTCAATTTTTCCTTCGTAATAGAACAGGGAAACAGAGGCACGAAAGTCTTCTTCTGGGAACGGAATGCACGGCAGCCTCCTTCATTCACTTATATACATATCTATATATAATAGTAGTATTAGGTGTATTATTAGGCCTACTATCAGGCCTATACACTTAGCCCATGACCCCTATTATTATTATTAATATTATTATTATTATTATTATTATTATTATTATTATTATTATTATTATTACAATCGTAAACTCACTCTACCAGTGCTAAAGTTAACAGACTAGTGTAGTAACACACACGTTTACTTCTTATTTTCTTTTATATAAATATGTGTGTGTGTATATATATATATATATATATATATATTTAAATAAAATTCAATATTATTATTATTAATAGTTATTATAAATCACTAAGGCAAACACATAGGACAAACACGAAGAAAATTATCGCACATGTCAAACATACAGATAATAATAGTTGTGCATCATTTTATAATTAAAATATAATAATAAGAAATTGGGGTGTTACAACACACCTTTCTCTTACTCTCAATTCATGAGCTTCTAGGGAACCTTGCGAGTCTTCTACCTTCAATATTCCAAGATCATTTGACTCCTTTATGGCCACCACTATGTGATTATATCTTTGTGTCAATGTTCTCAATAATCACCACTTCAGTTATTGATTCACCATTAGTTCTCATTTGATTAACTATTGTCTGCACTTGATTGAAATAATCAACCACACTTTCATCCTCCTCCATCTGCAACAATTCATATTGTCTTCTCAACATTTGAAGTTTCACTTTCTTGGTTTTTTTACTACTCGTATAATACTTCACTAAGATATCCCATGCCTCTTTTGATGTAGATTCCTTTGAGATCCTTTCAAAATTGTTTGCATTCACACTTTGCTTAATATAAAACAATGTCTTGCAATCCCTTTTCTTGCAATCTTTGAAAGTGGCTTGTTTCCTTTCTATAGGATTCGTGCCCAATTGTTCATAGCCTACTTGAACAATCTCAAACACTTCTTGAGCTTCCAGCAATGACCTCATTGATGTAGACCATCTCTCCCAATTCTTCCATCAAGAATCGGAAGATTCGATGGAAATCCTCCTCCATTCATGGTTTCTTTCTCTCTTTCACTCATACTTATGTTTCCCAATTTTTAATCCCCTCACACTTTCACTCATGTTTCCCAAGATTAGAACCTTGCTTTTGATACCAATTGTTGGAACAGATTGTATAATCAAAAAGGAATTGAAATTGAGAAGAAGAGAGTAAAAACAAAATGTTTAGAAAACGGAAAATGATTATTGATCTTGACACACTCTCTTACCAAGAACGTTCTTGGTTTACAAATTTATAGAAAAACGGTTTGTATAACTGCACTTCAACTAACTAACTACCTTTCTTAACAACCCCTAAACTACCCTAACTCAATTACAAACACAATTAATCACTTTAGAATTAACTACATCCAACAATAAATAATACAGAGTTTAAAGAAAAAGAATCACATCGAAACCTAACATAAAAATAAAGTTCAATAAATAACAATAAAAAATATTATTCAAGTGTTAATAGCATATAGTTAATTATTTTTCAATCAATATTTTCTTTTTGGTAGGTATATGTAGCTATATGAAAATAAAACTCAAATCTTTCCACGTGAACAAACTCTGTTGGTTGTGTTTTCAATTAATTGTTTAGTATCGAAAAATGATAAGACTAATATTTTTGTTTATTATTTTTTCACTTAATAATAAATAGTATTATTTGCAAGGTTTAGTTCAGTTGACAAATGTCAATATTGTCAATATTTTGAGTTTGAACCTAAAATATCGCAATTATATGCGAATTTCTTTATCATTTTGCCTACAAACTAAAAAAAATAGTGTTAGAATGTAAATTGAAATAAATATTAAATTAATACAAACTTATACAAGATACCCAAAATTCACATAGGTAAGCCTGTCTCAGACTCGGTCTTTTGTCGGTCAAAATAAAAAACACTCTTATAATTTAGATTAAAAAAGTAATAACAACTTTATATTTTTTGGGATTTTCTAGCACTGCTCGTTAGGGCTGGGACATTAGTGGGATAAATATGTTCAACGAAAACAAAACATAAGGAAACTACCACCAATTAGGGATGGAAAAATGGATTTGATCCATCTAGTTAGTCTCTTTAGTCCATCTATTTTTTGTGGGACGAGTGAGATTTTGAACCCGCCACTACTAGTTGGTTTACCCCACCTAACCTGCTAAAAAAAGGGCGATCACATGGTTGGGTGGGTTGGTCCATTCAGCTAAAATAAAGAGAGAAAAAAAACATCTTTTTTACACTTCATTTTATATATAAGTCACAATTTCTTTTTCAATTTGCTCCTCCATAAAGTCATGAGAAAAAATCGTTTAAATTAATCGCTTTATTGTCATATTTTAACTTATGTTTTTTATAATATGTCAATTGGTGAGCTCACAAACTTTTTACTTTTGATGTCTTGTTGACTTATTATAAGTTTTCAGATGGTAAAATATGGATGTTTCAATGATAATTTTTATATTTTTAATGGCTCAATGGTTGCATACTTTGGTTTCCTTGAATAGTCTTTTTACTAATTTATTTTTACAATTCTAACATTATTTTTGTGAATATTTTAATTTATATTTTTTATGTATATAAAAAAAAAACATTGACGGGTCAACCCGCCATAAAAAGGGGTTGGGTGAGATTTTCAATCATATGCCTCTAGTTGGCCCGCCATGCCCCTTTTTAGATAGGTTAATGACTAAGCAAGGTGAGACAGAGCGGGTTGGTTTGATTTGCTATCGTTACCACGTATTGACGACCTCTATAAAAAATAACGAACTCAATACTAGTCAAAACATGTGTGTTGTTTGCTTCTTTCACCTAATAAAAGTGGAAAAACGCTAGGAAAAAGTGTGATGATATGATAAAACTTCTATCTCCAAATAGTTTTTGGTAGGTGCATCCTCGACCTCTTACTTTCCTTTCAGCAAGATTCTCCTAGATACGTGGTGAAAGGTAGTGTTTGGGAGTATCCCAAATTCGATCAAGAGTAACTTCTGAGAAATACGTATGTCGTCCCTCCCATTTGGCATCTAACATGTCAGGACCCCTATAAACATATGTAATGCGCCACGTGTAGACGACAATGTTCCCTTCCTGATCTTCAAAGTCCCAATTTAGTCTCTTCCTCGTCGTGGTAGATGATCTTTAAGTCACTCTACAGTGTCCCCTAGAGCTCTCGTGAAATGAGGCGGTTTACGACCTGTCATCTATATCATACAAGAAAACATACTAAATAAAAAGGAAAAATTTAGCTAGGTTCGTATAAGTATAGAAGTGGGGATGAGAAGTAAAAAAGAAACATATATGTCAAATGCAAATATTCAAGTAAGTCACACCACCATCCACATATATATCTCATAACAAAACCTACCTATCTCAATGCCTTCCATAACTCATAGGTCTTTAACTCCACCAAGCACATCCTCCGAGGTCACAGATTATGTGCTACTTGACTTTACGTATAGTATAAGTGTTATAGCTCAACTACCACTAAGTATTGGTACATATAATAATCATATCATGCTAGCAATAATAATATAATGATACCCATGAGTAATCCTAATGCAAGTGTATTGATCTCTCACAACTCATAGTAATGATTTAAACACCCCAAATTTTACAATAAATACTTTATTAATGAAATGAGATTTTAAATAATTGATTTGGTGTTAAAATTATTTTACAATAAATGTTGATAAATGTTATGATTACTTTCCGTTATATGGGTATTTAATATGATGTGCTAGTTAATATGTATTTGACTAAATGAGTAATATAAATAATAATATTATATTTTATTATTTTATATATTTTTCTAAAAATAATAGTATTTTAGAGTGAGAATTTTAGAGAATAAGACTTCAAGTAATTTTAGGTGTATATGTGCATTGACAGTTGTTAAAATACTTTCATATGCATTTGACTAAATGATAAATATGCACATAATTATATTTTAATTGCTTCTAACTATTTTTTACTTTAATTAATTATTTTATAAATAACTGTTTTGAATATATTATAAATATTTTAGAGTATCTATTTGTACAATAGAAGTGTTAAAATATATTTTTGGTGTTAAATTGCCTTAAAATGCATATATTAGTAAGTATTGTAATAGTTTTGAATACCGTGGTTTTTGTTATTGTAGATATATTTAAAAAAAATTTAATTACTTTAATTAATCTTTTTTTAAAAATATTAGTTTTGAAATATTTACAATATTGCACCTAATTTTCTTTATATGTGTGTTTGTTATGATGTGCTTATTTTATAACTACTTTGTTGATATTTTATAGCTATTTAATTGATTTAGGGGCTAATATAAAATACTGATATTATATTTATTTATTTTGTCATTAACTATTTTCAAAATATAATAACATTTTAATTTGATATTTTGGAAGATATTATTTTAGTGGCAAATAAATAAATTAAAATAAGTGTATAAGTAGTTGGGTCTTATAAAAAAATTAAAATATTGTAAGAAAGTAAAATGGAGTTGAATGACTTAGATTGATAATAACCTAATATGTTTAAAATAAAATAAAAAGAGAAGAAAAAACGTATAACTTAATATAATAAGAGAGAAAAAGAGCAGCCGCCGGAGGAAAAAGAGAACAACCAAAATAGAATAGAAAATCACGCCCGTGTCCCACGACTGTCTAGAAAATATTATCTGTTTTTATTCAAATTTCAGTATGTTCTTTCCTCCATTGATTCAGTTAATTTAATCCACTTTCTTATATTTTTAACTATTTCAATTTCTCTCTAAAATATATGACTTCTCTGTTTATTAAATTCGTTATTTTGCACCATTCTTCTTCGTCGTAAGTCCGATTTGAATGAAATCAACGCCAAAACGATTGTGTGAATAATGAATATATTATCCACTGATTATTTTCTTACTTATGGTAAGTTTACTTGACTCACTTGCGAAATTCACTATTTAGAGTGTGTTCTCATAATTTATTTTTGACGTTTACCTATAAATTGTCAAGTTAGATCAATTGAATGACAAAGAGTCAAAGAACAAAGATTGTTTGCTTATTGACTCGTATTCACGTGTGAAAGCATGAACATAAGGTTAGGGGTGAGAGATCGTTTGAATTCATAAGTACAATATATTGTGAGATGAACGAGAAAATCCCATTTCTCAATTATTCATCCGGGACTCGTTATATACGGCAGTAGTCATTTGAGTGATAAATTAATTAATGTGCAAATATGGAAATTGTGAGATTAAAATGTGGGATATAAATGTTTATTTGATGATGATGTATGATTTATGATAGTGATGTTATAAATTTGTGATAAGTTTATGTGATGATGATGAGGTATGATTGATGATAATGATTTATAAATTTGTGATGAGAATTTTGATGAAATAGTGATGATTACAATTAGGGCTAAAGATAATGCTCTTAATGGAGTAGTCCAGGCCAACGAGGGGAGAAAATAGATGTTGATAATTTTGAGTGGAGATTATTGAGTCATCATATAAGTAGAGCATAACAAGCCTAGTGATTTCGGGGAAGTACAATTGAATGAGTCTGATCGTGACGATTTACTGTTGAGTCTTAAGGCAAGATTGTTAGACCATGGAGATATTTGGGTGGGGAATTCCTAGGTGATTTGGAGGTAGCACTCAAAATGTCGAGAGCTACCATGCAACACATGTTTACCTCAATTGTCACATATATCTGTCTCGGGTTGAGTTGATGGGATCTATGAGGATAGAGTCAATTTGAATTATTCGTCCACTGGGATGGTGGCACAATATCATGTTTCCTAACCAAGAACTTTAGAGTTAAAATGGTACCAAATTGTGAAGTAGAATCTAAGCTCATGCATAATATTGCATTTTTCTTGTGATTGTTTGTTGTGATTAATGTGTTTCAAAAGTGATAATAATTTCTCTTGGATGATGTGAAGATATGGCGATATATCGATTTTACTTGAGTGATTTTAACACTATAATGCGATACTATTTTTCTTGAATATTTTGATATATCATGATGTGTTAAGATACAGTTTATTATGATTGTTTGTGTGTTTTTCTTACTTATATTATATTATCAACATGATTTTGAAACTCACCTTCTTCGTTGTTTGTGTTTGACTGGTTTAACCATGCATTTGCGAAATCACAGTTATTACAGGTTAATGAGTCTTGAAGTTCAAATTTGGGAGAAACCCCGCTCTGATATGTGATACCGGGAATTAAGAGTTTTAATTTGTATTTTAATTTTACATATTTAATTAGAAATGACTTTTTGTATAAAACCTTATAAGTACTAGTAAGTTTTTGGAATTAAATTAAGAAATTATAGTTAAGTCAAGTTCATTGAAATTGCATTGTTTTAATTAAAAAATAAAATTGAATTTTTACATGTGTATTTAGAGGAACGTGATATTCAAAATTAATTATAATTTTATTTATTTATTTGGAAATAGATATTTTTTATCCGCTGCGAATTTGGTTAAAAAAAATTTAGTATAAATTATTATATATGTTTTTTGGGGTTTAGGGTGTCACATATAATCACTCCCTCCCTAAGCACCAAAAATGTCCATATAATGATCACAACAATTCTCTCATATTATATCTTATACTAGTCATCTAGGTCGAATGTCATACTTTACAAATTCCCATTTGAATTCCACACAATGTCTCATATAATGCAATCATCCATCAATTTCATTATTTTAGAATCAATCAACCTTTTCCTTATCTTTAACTGACAAAGGTATCACATAGCACATTAAAAACATATATGGCAAACAACACACAAATAAGTAACACAATCATCTTCCAAGTTAATAATAGATTAATCCTATAAGGAACGCCGTAAGATTGACATGACCCTATTTAGTAACCTTTAAGAGTTATTAACGAGAATTAGCTCTCCTTAGCTATTTATCTCTAATAAGGCTTGAGTCACTCTATACATGAAATAAACTTTTAAGAGAGTTGAGAATAATTCTAAAAGTCACTCTATACATGGTAATTACCGATAATTCACAAGGAGTCCAATTATGTAACTAAATAAAAAAAAGGGTAACTATAGAGTATAAATACTCCCATGGCAGGGAAAAATTAAAGGAAATGAGGCTTACCAATGTCTTACAACAAAGCCTTAACATAAGACTGGTAACAACATAAAAACCCTACTTTAAAGAATTACTCGAAACATGATTCTCATCATTATTTTTAAAAGAAATTGTTCATGAGAATACATTTTCTATCTTTGAAACAAACACTCCTAAATGCATTCACAATACAGATGTATCGTTTGAGTACTTCTACGAATTTCACATGTATGCAACATTTATTTTAAATTTTTTTTTTAATATTGATACTTAATAAACACTCAATTTTTCCAATCAAACAACCTAAAAAAATTTACTAAACATATTCCACTAATAACTCTACATCATTACATTTCAACAACAACTATTATTTTAACATTAAAAATATGTGGATCCTACAAAGATTAAAATGGTTATTTTATTTTTAAAAAAAATTAGTGAAATGGAAAGTTTTTATTAATAAAAATAGCACTATTGATTGTTTCATGAGAAGATTTAAGATCGATGACTTAATATTATAAAGATAAACTTTTATCACAATTATTATTTTACTCACTTACAATGAAAATAGTTATTTAGTACAAAAATATATCAAATAAAAGAATATATATTTGACCTAAAATGATTTATGTTCCATATGATGTAAAGTAACATTCAAACTCCTCTCAATTAGAGGTAAATAAAAGATAAGTTGAACTTTGAGTCTAACCTACATTAATGTTAGGTCAAAACATTACTTATTATTTGTTAAAGACTCAATTTTAAGATTTCACTAACATTTTTTAATACCCGACAAAATTTAAAAGTCTAATTAACTATTATATATGAAAATCTACATCAAACACCGTCACAGTTGTGTAAATAGACAACAAACTTAAATTATATTTTGATATTTAACATATTTTTTTAAATATGTAATATCATAATTACATTATATTTCAATTCTATTTTAAAATAATACATTTAATATTAAATTATAGGAAATATCAGTAAATTTACGATTTTAAAAAAAATTAATATTATAATAACAGTAATAATAAAAAAAAATTATTCATATTTAATTAAATTGGCCCAATAGTCTTACAATTTGCCAGACCCGGTATCCTATCCCGCATGAGACCTTTGTACCCGTCGTCGATGGTGGCCGGTGGGACCAAGCTGACCTGGTATGCGTGCATAAGAAACAAAAACCAGAGACCTTTTAAAGTTTAAACCATCTTCTTCTTCTTTCAAATCTTCCAAATCATAAAAACCTTCAAAAGCCAAAAATTTTCGTTCTCTTCCATCATAAAATCTTCCCTTTCAGTTTCAACTACATTTAATTTTTAATTTGATCCTACACCCACCATTGATCCTTATACCCATCTCCAAATTTCGCATCATATCATAATATTTTATTCAATCATTCAAAATTTAGCATCTTTTTCCCTCTTTGAATAATAAAAATCTTCCCTTTCAGCTTGGTTTTATACAAGATCATTCTAAATTTAACTTTTTTTTCTATTCTGTTGTGTATAATAATCAATTAATTTCTTTTTGGGTATCTTCTAATACCCTTTTCTGCATATTCATCAAAAGTCAAATCTTTAATACATCTTGCATCAGGGTCAACTTCTATGACCCTTATGTGCATGTGCATCAAAATCAAATTTTGAATAGCTTTGCATCATCAAGGGTTATACAGATTAAAATTGAATTAATTCAATTCTGAGTTTTGATTCATGGACAATTCTGGGTCTTCTTCACATCCATCTGGATATCCAAATCCAAATTCAAATCCATATGCATATGCATACCCTCCATATCCATATCCATATCGATATCCACCTCCACATCCAAATCCACAACCCCCTCATGGTCCTATTGATCCATATGCACCCCCACCTTCAACTACTCCTTATTCACCGTATGAATCATCATATCCACAAAATTCTTCACATTTCTTCAACTCTTCCAACTCTTATCCACCACCAAACTCTTTAGAGTTTCCAAATCCACAGCAAACTCATGCTTATCCTTATCCTTATCCTTACCAAACCCCTCCAATAGTATCTCAAAGTCAAAGTCAAAACCCTCCTCATAGTTCTCCTTACCCTCCTTTGGATCATCTTATGAGCAATGTTCAATTATCTGATTATAACAAACTAAGTGCACCTCATATAATGACACATTCATATTCAGTTTCAAATGAAGAGAAGAAAGAGGAATTTCATGGTCATTCTAGTAATCATTCATTTTCAGGTTTTGATGATTCTGACAAACTTTCAGCTTTTTCTGGTTCATTTGATGATTCAGTTCATAGTCAAAGTTTGCAGATTGTTCCAGTTCAGAATAAAGGGTCTCTTAGAGTTTTGCTTTTGCATGGTAATTTAGATATATGGATTCATGGAGCTAAGAATCTTCCAAATATGGATATGTTTCATAACACTTTAGGGAATATGTTTGGTAAGTTTCCTGGTAATGCTAGTAGCAAGGTTGATGGAACTAGGAGTAGTAAGATTACAAGTGATCCGTATGTGTCGATTTCGGTTTCAAATGCTGTAGTTGGTAGGACTTTTGTGATTAGTAATAGTGAGAATCCTGTTTGGGAGCAACACTTTCATGTTCCTGTTGCACATCATGCTGCTGAAGTTCATTTTGTTGTTAAGGATAGTGATGTAGTTGGTTCGCAGCTAATTGGAATCGTGGCGATTCCGGTGGAACAAATATTCTCGGGCGGAAAAGTACAAGGGACTTACCCTATCCTTAATAACAATGGGAAGCCTTGTAAGCCAGGTGCTGTTTTGAGTGTTTCCATTCAGTATATTCCAATGGAGAAACTGATCATTTATCATCAAGGAGTTGGTACCGGGCCGGAGTATATCGGTGTGCCGGGGACGTATTTTCCATTGCGGAAAGGCGGATCGGTTACTTTATATCAAGACGCTCATGTTCCAGATGGTTGTCTCCCTAATGTCATGCTTGATCATGGAAGGTACTATGCTCATGGACAGTGTTGGATTGACATCTTTGAGGCAATACGTCAAGCGAAGCGTTTGGTTTACATTACGGGGTGGTCAGTGTGGCACAAAGTTAGGTTGGTAAGGGATGCTGGTAATGTTAATGCGGCGGATTTCACCCTCGGTGATCTTCTTAGGTCTAAGTCTCAGGAAGGAGTAAGAGTGCTTCTCCTTGTTTGGGATGACCCTACCTCAAGAAGCATTCTTGGTTATAATACAGTAAGCAATGCAGTTTATTTTGTGTTACCTTTTTGCTGCATATTGTTATCATAACTGTGTCGTTGTGACACTTTCTTATCTTTATAATGAGTTTTATAAGGAAGAGGAAAATTGATGTTAGCTATTAGGAACATAAACTTAGGAAGGAAAAAAGAAATTGTTAAGGTGATGAAGTGATGATAGTAAATTTACACTATGGCAAGTGGGATTCAGGAGTGAGGTTATTGATTCTTTAACACATTTTTCTTGGTTACTAGATGAATACCTTCTACTAAAAAGAAGTTATATTTGCTCTTTCAAAATGGTTGATGATGGCTCTAAATAACTCAGAGCTTTCTTCAAATCAAAATTGTTTATAGTTGGATTAGGGGCTTTTCACCTCTTGGCTTGTGAATTTTTTTCATCCAGCATTCTCTGCTTATAATCTGTCATATTAACTTGTTAGTGCCATTCTCTAAATGGTTATTTTGATTATGTGATGTGGTGCTTTTTTCGGGCATGGTCTATTAAGTTTACTTTATTTCAAGTTTTATAATGACTCTTGAACAAGGTTTTTTTTTAATACATGTCTTAGTATATAGGGATATAATGTGCATTTTTTTCAGTTAATTATATAAAACATCTGCTTAACATTCAGGATGGTGTCATGGCAACGCACGATGAAGAAACACGACGATTTTTCAAGCACTCTTCTGTAAAAGTGCTACTTTGTCCTCGCATTGCCGGAAAACGACATAGCTGGGCCAAACAAAAGGTTTGGTTTAGCAGTGACTACTATTGAAACAATTTGCTTTACTTCATTCCTTGGTTCCTCTTTTTATTAAGATTCTAAAAATCATGTTTTTCTTAGCCTTCTGTTTATTTTATGATGCACATATTAGTGTTGATTAGGCTATCCAATTTGGTTATTTTGCTAACTTACTATCACGAATTTTAGAATTTATGATAAGGTTCTGATTTCCTCATTAAAATCCTTTTAATTATCAGGAAGTTGGAACAATATATACACATCATCAAAAGACTGTAATTGTGGATGCTGATGCTGAAAATAACAGAAGAAAAATTGTAGCATTTGTTGGTGGACTTGATTTGTGTGACGGCCGATATGATACTCCCAACCATCCCATCTTTAGGACTCTACAGACACTACATAAGGATGACTATCACAACCCTACTTTCACGGTAATATATAATGTGTTAGTTGCTATCTATCTAGCACTGTGCGATTAAAATTTTCCTACAAATATGAGAGTTGTTGTCCTATTTTATCTTAAGAATCAAGCATTTTAAATCTTGTGGATTTTGGTAGCTAGGAACTGACAAGTTTCAATTTTAAAATAAAGTTTGAAACAAGAACGCCAATTTATTCTAATGATGCGGACTATTGAATGACAGGGTACTACTGGCGGCTGTCCACGGGAACCATGGCATGATTTGCATTCTAAAATTGATGGTCCAGCAGCTTACGATGTTTTGACCAACTTTGAGGAGCGGTGGTTAAGAGCTGCGAAACCTACAGGAATAAAAAAGTTGAAGAGTTCATATGATGATGCATTGCTCAAGATAGAAAGAATTCCAGATATTATCAGTGTATCTGAGACTCCTAGTGTTGGTGATGATAATCCTGAAGCTTGGCATGTTCAGGTATTTAGTCAATTACTACTGAATAGATATTTAGACTTTCTAGAACTAATATATTTTTAAAAAAAAACAGGCTTAAATATATTTTTTGTTCCTGCAAATGGATCACTTTTTTAATTTTAGTCATGTAACTTTTTGTTTTGTTTTTTATACTTGCAAATATACCACTTTTTGCTTTTGGCCCTTTTGTTTTAGCCCCTATAAAATTTGTTCATGTTGGAATTAGTCCTTGTAATATATGTCTAATTTTCATTTTAGTCCTTATGTAATCTGTATTGAAGGGACTAATATCAAATACTCTACTCATCATGGACTAATTCCAACGTGAACAAATTTTACAGCGACTAAAACAAAACAAAAAGTGATATATTTGCAAGGGTTCAATTTTTCTACAGGGAATAAAAGCAAAAGGTAGTATATTTGTGGGGACCAAAAACATATTTAAACCTAATTTATTTTTCTCATTTACACTACTTTAAAGAAAACTAACTATTCATTGAGAAAACTATTTGATTGTGTATAACATGCAATGCAGATATTTCGTTCAATAGATTCAAACTCTGTCAAGGGATTTCCGAAGGAGCCAAGAGATGGATCAAAAAAGGTGAACGAAAAGAGTTTTATTTTTCTTGCTTTATTTCCATTCGCTAGACTTGAGCCACCGTATGTGTGAAGGAGAGTTTTAAACATAATTGTTTTTTACAGAACCTCGTATGTGGGAAGAATGTGTTGATTGACATGAGCATACATACAGCATACGTAAAGGCCATTCGTGCTGCGCAGCATTACATATATATAGAGAATCAATATTTCATTGGTTCTTCATACAATTGGAGCCACAATAAAGACATTGGTAACTATCTTCTTTCTAAACACATGTTGCTTGTTGCTTGCCTTAAAGAATTCTAAAAATCAAGGATAAAGATTAGAATCATTTTAAAGATCTTTCATGATGTTAAAACTTGTGATGTTTTTGCAGGTGCTAATAATTTGATTCCAATGGAAATTGCGCTGAAGATTGCTGAAAAAATAAAGGCGAATGAGAGGTTTGCAGTGTACATAGTTATTCCAATGTGGCCGGAGGGTGTTCCAACAGGGGCTGCCACTCAAAGGATTCTTTTTTGGCAGGTATGTCTCAATTCACAATATGAAAATCAATTATTTTACTTGCAAGGATTTGATTGAACATTCGGATTATTCTACTTCGAACCCTGCTAAATAAATTAAGACTTCAAACACGCAGTTGACCTATTGATCTTAACAAAAGAAAGGACAAAAACTTATGCGATACTAGAAAAACTTATGTGATGTTGGAAGAACTTTCAAATGAGTGATAGGGCTAATTGTTTTTTAGAAATCCGAATTGATGTCAAAATGAAAGTTAATATAGTGCCTACCTAAGAGTGCTTAATTTTTGTCTAGCATTTCTTACCTTGGATTTTTTTATTGAATTTTTTCAGAATAAAACAATGCAAATGATGTACGAGACAGTATACAAGGCGTTGGTTGAAGTTGGGCTTGAAACAGCATTCTCTCCACAAGACTATTTGAACTTTTTCTGTCTTGGAAATCGAGAGACCATAGATATGCATGAGAATAGTTCCGCCTCTGGAACTCCTCCCCCACCGAATACTCCACAAGTATGAATTCCATGTTCCCCTTCCCTTGTTCTGGCTTTCCTAATTACATTTTTCTGTTACAAGCCTCCTGCTGTGTTGTCATATAGCCGCTATAGTGCTACACAAGAGGAATTTAAACAAATCGTCATTGTTCCGCATACACTAATTAGTACAAAAGTGTTGTTTAATAGCACCTATAGTGGTGCTATAGTACTGTAGCATTGAAGAATTCCAACAAACCGCTATTTTTCGCCACCTGCGATTTAAACATTGGCCTCCTGCAGTAAACAGAGAATCCATGTGAAGTTCTATAAATCTAGTATCGATGCAAAATATATATATATATAGGTCTACATTTTTAAATAGGTAACTGATTCCTGCCACTCAGAAGGTGGAAAACTGTTATAATCTTTGTTGAAGTGTCTTAGTCTCAAGAATTAGGGAAATATATTTTATTGATATGCTGACAATACATTAGATACACACACACACACACAAACTCACAAGATTACTATACAACTAAATCCATTAGTACTCCTATACAATCAAATCTCTATAATTGAGGGATATTTTTAGAAACAGATTTTGACACTTCCCTTCAAGCTGGTGAATAGTTGTTGCTGTTTAGCCATTTAGTTAGAAGATCTCCAAGTTGCCTTGGGAGGAGACATATGGAGTGCAGAATAGGCCACTATTGAGTTTTTCTTTGATGAAATGTCTGTCAACTTCAATATGCGGTTTTGTCATGCTGCACTAGATTATGTGCTATGCTAATAGCAAATTTATTATCACAATAGTGTTTCATTGATTCATCTCACTCTATCTTTAGGTCCTCCAAAATGATCTTCAACCATAGTAACTCGTATATCCCTTGTGCAATTGCCCTAAATTTTGCTTCAGAATTGGATCTGGATACCACACTTTTTTTCTTACTCTTCCTAGTCACAAGATTCCCACATAGGAAAGTGCAATATCCTATATTTGACCTTCTATCTACAATTGACCCTGCATAGTTAGCGTCAGTATATGCTTCAAGACCCATATTTCTATTTCGTCTGAACAAAATTCCTCTTCCTGGGTTTCCCTTTCAAATATTGTATGATTCTGAGTGCAGCTTGCAAGTGTACCTCCTTTTGTTGGTGCATGAATTGACTGACTAGACTTACAACGAAGGCAACATCAAGTCTAGTATGTGACAGATATGCGAGTCTTTCAACTAATCTTTGATACATTTCCTTGTCAACTGGAATGTCTTCTTTTGCATTTCTCAACTTTAAATTTGGACCTATTGGTGTACTCGCTGGCTTGCACGCTGTCTTGCAGAAGATCTGTGTTGTATTTTTGTCAAGATATGAAAATCCCTTTCTTAGAATGAGCCACTTCAATTTTTTGCAAGGTTTTAATCTTAAATTCCTTGGTTAGGTGTTGTCCTAACAGTTGTTTCTCCTTTTCATCATCATCGGTAATTATAATGTCGCCCACATATACCAATAACACTATTACTCCCCTAACTCATAGTGTTTGATAAATAGGGTATGATCTCCTTGGCTTTGTTTGAAGCCTAGACCCACCACGACTTTAGCAAACCTCCCAAACCACGCTCGTGGCGATTGTTTAAGCCCATATAAAGTCTTCTTTAGCTTACAAACGGTGTTGCAGCAATATGCTCATTGCATCCAGTGGGTAAGTCCATATAAATCTCTTTTTCTAGATCTCAACAGGCATTTTTACATCAAATTGGTGCAAGTTTCAACTGTAATTAGCTGCTAGAGATAATATCACCCTAACGGTATTTATCTTTGCAATCGGAGCAAATGTTTCCAAACAATCCACTTCATACGTTCGAGTAAATCCTTTAGCTACCAACCTTGTACTTCTCAATAGACCCATCAGCCTTGTACTTTATAGTGTATACCCACTTGCAACCTATAGGTTACTTTTCATTTGGTAGAGGGATCAAATCACAGTACCGTTCTTGTCAAGTGCTTCCATTTCCAAGTCTATGGCTTGTTTCCATTTCCTGTCAGACAATGCTTCAGATAGAGAGGTAGGTATAGTGGTAGTGTTTCAACTTGTGAGGAAGGCTTTATGGGTAGGTGAGGATTGTTCAAAGCATAGGTAGTTGGATAGAGGTTAGAGTGGCTTGTTGCTACATGTCCTAGTATTCTTCCTAAGGTAAATTGGGATATGGAGCTCATCATAAGTTGGTGGTGTGTTGGATTTTGATTCCAGTGCATGGGAAGATTCATAGATTGGATAATTAGAGTTTGAAGCATCAAGGGAAGTTACCTCATGTAAAGTCGGATTAGGACTCTTGGGTGTGAGTAGATTCATGAATGATCTTTGTTCTTCTTGTATATACTAGATTCTTCCCATATCTTATATTAGTGTCATCATTTCTATCTTTCTCAAAATCAATTCCAGTTTCAACATTATTATTTCCTTCTTTTTCAAAATGAATTTCATTTTCAATTTATGGTTCAAGAATCAACTCAGGAAAAAGAATAGACTCATTTTCCTTAATTGTATTCTCCCTTTGAAGATGAGTTTGACCAAAGTTGTAACTTTCTTGTTCATAGAAGGTGACATCGCAAGAGACAAAGAATTTATAGGATGGTCGATGATAGCATTTGTAACCCTTTTGAGTGGAAGTGTACCCGATAAAGACACATTTTAAGACTCTAGGATCAGGTTTTCCTCTACCATCACTATAGATATGGATAAACGACACACACCCAAATATTCTAGGGGTAAGGTTACTAGGAGTGAACACATCAGGATAAAATGAGGACAGAGCCTCCATTGGAGTTTTGGAGGCACGGACACTAGAAGGTAAATGATTTATGAGATACGATGCAGTTAAAACTGTCTCTCCCCAAAATTTCTTGGGACCTTTATTTTGAAATAACATCGCTCGAGTTTGATCTAACAAGTGCCCATTTTTCCTCTCAGTAATCCCATTTTGTTTGGTATGTTTTAACACATGATGACTCATGAATAATGCCCTCTCTTTGACAGAAAGAGTTAAGTCCGCGATTAAAGTAATATTTGGCATTATCAGACCTAATCCTTTTAATACTCCAAATTGGTTTCTTATCATGAAGAAGAACTGCACAAACACATAACTGACTTTAGATTTTTGTTTTAGTATGTAAACCCAAGTAACCTGAGTACAATCATCAGACACCTGGTATATTTGGAACATTAATACATCAGTATGATCTAAATGAAATGGAGAAGTACTCATTTGGTTACTAACTGGAAAAGGTACACATTTGTATTTAGCAAGCTCACACACCTCACAGTGAAGACTTTCTACCTCTAATTTTTTGAAGAGGGAAGGAAACAACTGTTTTATGAATCTAAATGGAGGATGACCATAGTGGCAATGGTACAAAATGACCTTATTTCTATTGGTCTTAATTGATTTAGAAAGAAAAAAAAAAGAGTTGCTATTGTTGAGTAGATTTGGAGGAAGATTTTGATTATCCAAGTAATAAAGACCATTCCATTCTCTAGCATTACCAATTGTCCTCCCCGAATTCTTGTCTTGAAGGACACAAGATTTGTTATAAAAAATATTACATGATAGGTCTTGTGTTAGTTTTTGTATAGTAATTAAGCTAGTAAACAATTTAGGAATATGGAGGACATTTCTTAGAGTTATGGATGAGCTTATTTTGGACATCGCCTTAACCTGTTGCAGTTATAAGAGTACCATCTGTTGTGGATATTTTCTTGTTGCTAGGGCAAGGTGAATAAGTGGAGAAGTGTGTAGGTAAGGGTGTCATGTGGTTAGTGACTTCAAAATCCAGTATTGGTTATAGGCTGTATCTGAAGCATTAAGTCCAAAAGAAAATTGAAACTTAATTGAAACTTATCAAGAGGATGTGTACTTGTATATAACAGAGAACTAGTACCTCATCTTCTGTACTTCATCTTCATTGAGTTGGGCCAATCCACTTTTGCTTTCTTTAGCTGTCATATCCGTAAAACCAGCAGACAAATGATATTTGAAGAAAGTAAAAAAGGCAAAATACTTTCATATTTTATTACTACAGCCCTAAGCTGTTTATATAGAAAATAAAATTACAATAGTAATACTGAGTAATAATGACATAATCATAAAATAAAAATAAATCGAATAATATAAAAGAAAATCAAATATGATTTTCCTTAATTCTTCAACACCCCTTCTCAAGTTGGTGCATAGATATCTGTCATGCCCAACTTGGCTATAAGTCGCTCAAAATTGGGTCTTGCCAAACCTTTTGTTAAGATATCAGCGGTTTGCTGGTTGGAAGTCACAAATGGCAGACATATAATTCCGACATCAATTTTTTCTTTTATGAAATGGCGGTCAATCTCAATGTGTTTGGTTCTATCATGTTGTACGGGGTTGTGAGCTATACTTATTGCTGCTTTGCTATTACAGAACAATTTTAAGGGTGAGTCAACTTTCATTTTCAGTTCATCCAAGAGTTTATGAATCCACAAAAGTTCACAAATTCCTTGAGCCATTGTTCTAAATTCAGCTTCTGCACTGCTTCGAGCAACAACCCCTTGTTTCTTACTTCTCCAAGTGACTAAATTTCCCCAAACATAGGCACAATATCCAGTAGTGGATTTTCTATCAGTAACTAATCCTGCCCAATCAGCATTTGTAAATATAGAGACTTCTCTGTCATTAGTTTTCTTGAAGTACAAACCCTTTCCAGAATTGGATTTCAAGTACCTTAAGATTCGATAAATTGCCTCCAACATAGGGAGAATGCATGAATTGGCTTACACCACTCACAGAGAAAGCGATGTCAGGTCTAGTGTGGGCTAGATAAATAAGTTTGTCAACCAACCTCTGGTATCTTCCAATCTCAACAGGAACATTGCCTTTCTCCCAAAGTTTAGTATTTAATTTCATAGGAGTATCTGCTGGTCTACACTTACTCATCCCAGTTTCTTCGAAGAGATCTAGGATGTATTTCTTTTGAGAAACAACAATTCCCTTCTTTGAGCGAGCAACTTCCATACCAAGAAAATATTTGAGCGCGCCTAAATCTTTGATCTCAAATTCTTTTGTCAAGTTTTTCTTCAATCTTTCCATCTCAACAATGTCATCTCCTGTGAGAATAATATCATCTACATATACAATTAAAATTGCAATTTTACCAACATTAGAGAACTTCACGAACAGCGTATGGTCTGATTGTCCCTGCATATATCCTTGCTTTTTGACAGACCGAGTGAATTTCTCAAACCAAGCCCTTGGAGATTGCTTGAGGCCATAAAGGGATTTTTGTAGTTTGCATACATTTGAACCAAACTTATCTTCAAAGCCAGGTGGACTATCCATGTATACTTCCTCTTCCAAATCATTATTCAGGAACGCATTTTTTACATCAAGTTGGTTAAGAGACCAATCTAAATTCACCGCCAAGGACAAGAGAACTCTAATAGTGTTTAACTTGGCAACAGGAGCAAAAGTCTCTAAGTAATCAATGTCATATGTCTGAGTAAACCCTTTAGCAACCAAGCGTGCCTTGTATCTTTCAACAGTGTTATTGGTTCAGAATCTTGGAAGGGTCGGAGAATGGGTCCTTCATTTCTCTGTTTATGGTTTCTTCTTTCAAAGACATTTCCCTTCCAAGTAGGGTCAATGGTAGTAAACCTGCTTTGTGTCTCATTATCTGAGTCATTATGTTGTGGCATTTTATGTGGTCCTTCATTATTATTGAGATCAAGAATTTGATTAGTGTGATTTTGATTTAAAATTGTCGCCCCCGGATCTGTCGAAACCTCATTCATAAGTTGATTGAGTTCTAATATGGATTCTTGGGAATTTTCTTTTGGTGCATCAATATAAGTCTCAGAATTTTGCGATACTATATCACTTAAAGTAATGATGTTTTCATAAGTAAAAGATGAATCTTCCTTATAATTTCCCCCCTGAAGATGAATGTCAGTAAAAAATGGTTGATTTTCCACAAAAGTAACATCCATGGTTACAAAAATTCTTTTTAATTTTGGTTCAAAACACCGATACCCCTTCTGAGTTGGAGAGCAACCGGTCAACACACATTTTATTGCTCTTGGCTCGAGTTTGTCAAGTTGTTTATGTTCATGAACAAAAGCAGTGCAACCAAGAACTTTTAGTGGCAAATCAACAGAGACACTAGTCAAAGGAAAATAATTTCGAAAAACATCAAGAGGGGTATGAAAATCTAAAACTTTAGATGGCATTCGATTAATTAAATATGATGCAGTTAAAACAACTTCACCCCACAAATATTTTGGAACCTTATTTGCAAATAGTAAAGTTGTAGCAACCTCAAGAAGATGCCTATTCTTTCTCTCTGCAATTCCATTTTGTTGGGGTGTATTAACACAAGAACTTTGATGAACAACTCCATTGGCAAGAAAAAAATCAGACAAAAATATATTAAAATATTTTTTACCATTGTCACTTCTGAAGACTTGAATATTTGTTTGGTATTGAGTGTGCACCATTTTAAAGAAATTTTTGACAACTTGTCCAACTTCTGATTTTTCTTTCAATAGATAAACCCAACAAATTCTAGTATGATCATCAATAAAGGTTATAAACCATCTTTTATTAGAAAAAGTTTTTATTCTATTTGGACCCCAAACATCACTATGAATAACTGCAAACGGTTTTGATTTTTATATGGTTGTGTAGAAAAAGAACAGTGATGTTTAGCAAATTCACAAGTTTCACAATGAAATAAAGACGGATCCTTCTTAGAAAATAATTTAGGAAACAAATGTTTCAAATACGGAAAACTAGGATGTCCTAACCGTAAATGTCATAACATAATATCATCATTATTAGAAGAAACAAAAATAGATTCAAAGTAGGTACTCGTTTTTGGTTGGTCTTTGAAGTCGAGTCCATTGTTAAGATAATAGAGTCCTCCACTCTCCTTAGCATTGCCAATCATCTTCCCCGTGCTCAAATTCTTAAAAGTGCAATGAGAATGAAAGAAGTTAGCTTGACAATTTATATCCTTTGTTAATTTAGTAATGGATAACAAATTACATGATAAATTGGGAACATATAAGACATCTTTTAAGATTAACACAGGTGACAGAATAACAGAACCTTTCCCTGCAATGGCTGAAAGAGAGCCATCTGCAATTTTAATTTTGTGGTTACCTGCACAAGGACTATAAGAAGAAAACAGACTCGACTCCCCAGTCATATGATCAGTAGCACCAGAATCGATAATCCAAGTATGGCTGGGAGAGACACTAAGTAGAGCAGTATTTGGAAAATTACCTCTCTGAGCTATAGAGCAAGAAGGAGTTTGAGACTCAAGGAGTTTGTACAATTGATCTAATTGTTCCTTGTTGAAAGTAGATGGGCTTGAAGGAGACTACTTCTCTTGATCAGAGTTATCAGCTTGGAGGGCATGACTTTCATTTCCTCATTTTTTCTTCCAATTTAGAGGTTTTCCATGGAGCTTCCAACATGTATCACGTGTGTGCCATGAACGTTTGCAATGTTCGCACCATGGTTTCTTGCCATCTCTCTTCCCGTCTTCATTCTTAGTGACTAGGGCAGAGCTTTCAACCTCAACAACAGAAGGTGACTTACCCATCATCATCTTGTCTTGCCTCTTCTCTTCTAACTTCTAAGAACGCTTCCCGAAGTGATGGCAATGGAATCTTTCTCAATATTCTGCCTCGGACTTCATCAAGCTGCTTATTAAGCCCAACCAAGAACATGAATACTCGGTCGTTCTCCTGTCTCTTAAGAAACAAAACACTGTCTTCACAATACTTCCAATGATCATCATAGAAGAGATCCAATTCTTGCCATAGTGTCATCAATTCATTATAATAGGTAGTGACATCTCTATCTCCTTGTTTGGCATGCCACAATCGTGATTTGAGATTGAAAATTTGAGAAGAATTTTGAATATCAGAATATGTTTCTTTGACAGCCTCCCAAACTTCCTTCGCAGTAGGCAAAAACATAAAAGGTTTTCTAATCGTTGATTCCATATTACTAAGCAGCCAAACAATAATAACAGAGTTCTCAGATTTCCAAAACCTGTAATTAGGATCAGTTGTGGCAGGTATTTGCACCTCTCCTATGAGGAAACCATATTTTCCCTTACCATCTAGGATCAATCTTGCAGTTTGGGACTATTCGACATAATTTTTTCCATTAAGTTTTTGGATTTCAACCTTGAGGGCATTAGAAGTTCCCTCATGGCCAAAAAAATTGGAAAAACCGTTGTTAGATAAACCATTCCAACTACCATTGCCCCTTGGGCCGCTGCCAGTGTCTAAACCGGTGTTGTTGGCTACTTCTGATTTTTCACCCAAACCATAGTCGCCGCCTGGGCCGCCGCCAGTGCCTAATCCAGTGTTGTCGCCAGTGCCTAAACCGGTGTTGTTGGCTACTTCTGATTTTTCACCCAAACCATAGTCGTCCCGTAAGGGCTGCCTTCCATGAGGTATTGTGTGCCATAGCTCAGTTGGTTAGAACGCAGCAAACCCCAATGGGTTGTGAAAAGCTTTACAGAACCCTAACCAATAGCTCTGATACCATGAAGAAAGTAAAAGGCAAAATACTTTCATATTTTATTACTACAGCCCTATGCTGTTTATATAGAAAATAAAATTACAATAGTAATACTGAGTAATAATGACATAATTATAAAATAAAATAAATAGAATAATATAAAATAAAAGAAAATCAAATCTGATTTTCCTTAATTCTTCAACAATATTAAAGACAAAAGATTGATCTATCAAACAAAACAAACTTCAAACGTCCAAAAAATATCCACAAATTGTAACTGAGCTAGAATGCCGCAATAACAATAGTGATCAAAGTCGGTAACAGAAAAGTTTGAGCAAAAACCATGTGAGCTTCAAATGACCCACAAACAAAAGTCCTCTGATCGAAAAGTGAACACTCAAAACCGAACTAGAAACGACTGATCTACAATGTGGTTGAAAATGGTGGTGAACGAAGGTCTATAAGACAGCGCGTGTCGCGTGGTGCGCACGCACCGGAGATGCCATCACGATTAGGCGTCACGCACCGGACTAGAAGGCACGCATGAATGGGCCGTTGACAGCAGCGCTTTGGGTTCCGGCCAATCTAATGGAGGCGAGTCTTGTGGTGTGGGCGGTGGCATGAAGTAGGTGGTCAAACGAACCTGAACAGTAATGGCATGAATAGTGAACTCACTATGGCAGCGAACAGGCTAAAAAGAAATCTCAAATTGCTACAATGAAGGTGGCTAAGGTTTCAAGAAAAAGAAATCGCAATGAAGGCGACAGGATTATGCGGAAGCGAGACTTCCAAAGACGGAGAGATCTGATACCATCTCAAGAATTAGGGAAATATATTTTATTGAATTGAAATATGCTAACAATACATCAGAGATGTATATATATATACACACACACAAGATTACTATACAACAAAATCTCTATAATTGAAGGATATTTTAGAAACAGGTTTCTGACACTAGTTTTTTTTAAATTTCTTTAAATGAATGGCTAATGAGTAGGGCAAGTGTTGATTTGTCACTTTTGTGGTATTTAATGAATGCAATTGTAAACTATATTTTTATATGTTGTTCTTTGGCCAGGCAAATAGTCGAAACCACCGACGTTTCATGATTTATGTTCATTCAAAAGGCATGATAGTTGATGATGAATATGTAATTTTGGGGTCAGCAAACATCAACCAGCGGTCTATGGAAGGAACAAGGGACACTGAGATTGCAATGGGAGCCTACCAACCTCAATATACTCGGGCAAGAAAACAGTCTTATCCACGGGGACAGGTATACACATTTTAAGTTATCGTCTTATATTTTCTCAACAACACATTGTTTATTACCAAATTTAAGTTTCAGTTATGGCATTCAAGCTTTTTCTTTAGGTTGTTTTAGACTTCTAATGGATTTCCTCATACTTAATGGAAATCCAAGTCAAAAAACAATGTTATTTCCTTTCTTCCTTTTATATGTAGCACTATCACTTTAAATTTGTGTCTGACACGTGTCCAACACATCAATGACAAATGTAATTACATTTAATAACTTTGATTTTCTTAAACTATAAATGTTTATTTGTAAATGTCGTGTATGACATAGACACGACATAATTGTTAAGGCCCTAAGAGTTCTGAATTTAGGATTTGAATTCTTTTTTTTTCTTTCTATGTTATTGGTGAAAAATATCCATTGACTTTGTCGATCATAAACCTCCGCTTGGGAACCTACCTGGCTCCTTTTAGTTGGGTCTTCATCCCAACCACATATTTTCCATTCACAAGGCTCGAATCTATAAGACCTTATTTATAGGGTCGGAGTCGAGTTTCACTTGGTTCAACGTAACGTTGGTAGCTTTAGAATTATGCGAAAATACTGATGTAATTTTTTGTCCTGTATCAAGCAAAATAATAGCTACAAAGCATTGCTGTTTTTCAAATTATGTTATGCCTACATTTTTGCAATCATAACAACATGTTTGTTTGTTTGTGAAACTACACTATGTAGGTTCATGGATACAGGATGTCACTTTGGGCAGAACATACCGGAACAATCGAAGACTGTTTCTTACAACCGGAGAGCCTGGAATGCGTGAGAAGGGTTAGAACAATGTCAGAATTGAACTGGAAACAATTTTCATCAAATGATGTGACAGAAATGAGAGGGCATTTGCTGAAGTACCCTGTAGAAGTTGATAGAAAGGGTAAGGTTAGATCTCTTCCTGGTCATGAAGAGTTTCCTGATGTTGGAGGCAAGATTGTAGGATCATTTATTGCCATTCAAGAAAATCTAACCATTTGATGACTTTTTTTCATTTATTCACATTGTTGGTCATTAGCATAGGATGAATGTAAATTACAAAATACAAGTTAAACAATTTTGAAATGTATGATGGTTGAGGAAACATCACATTTAATGTATAGTAATAAAATCAGTTTTATATCAGATTGTTATTTACTCTTTCTCTGTAGAACATATTGTTTTGTAAAATTGTAATTTAGAATTAAAGTACTGATAAGTTTGGTATGAAAAAGTATTCTCTGTTTAAAATCATGATATCTGTTATGTTATTTGATTTTAGTAATGTCTAAACAAAAACATCATTGTAATTTTAAAAGTAATTTTTTCTTTCTTCCAATTTCTTTTTTGTCTAATCAAATTAAAAGAAAGAATTTTTAAGGGTATGTTTGATTCTCTTTTCAAAAATTGTTTTTTAATTTTCAAAAATTTAAAAATAGAAAAATCTGTTTGATTAACCATTTTATAAATAACACTTTTGAAAATTAATTTTTGTTTTCTGAGTTTGGGGACTAAAAGAGTAGAACTGCTAAAAACAGTTTTACTTTTCAATTTCTAGTTTTTGAAATGAAAGAAAAAAATGAGGTCATTGTTACATTTCATTAATGGCAAATTTTATAATTATAATAAGTGTATGTTTTAATTTTTTTTTATCTCATACTAGTTATACATTCCTTATACTTGATGTACATAAGATATGCAAACATGTGAGTTTTTTTTTTTAACTTGGCATGCATTAAGATATATTCAATTTGGAAATCAAATGCATGCCTAAGAACTTAATGAATAAATAAATTATATTCAAGTGATTTTTTCTTAACTCTTGCCGTCAGAATTTTAATGGGTATATATACCGTATCTGTACTGGCACGAGCACGGGTGCATATTATGGTATTTTTTTAAAAATTATGAATTTTTATATAATTTAAATAAAAGAATTAAAATTTTCAATTTACAATATAATATCACAATAAAAATTTAAAATGTCATACATTGTGTTTGGTTAATCACAAATAATATTATGTTAATACATACAAAAATCATTAATTTTACTTTCAATAAAATTATGAGAAAAAAAAAACAGAATATGGTACGAACAGATTTTAACGATGTATAATGTTGTTTGCTTGTTGTAGTGTCTTCTGTAAAATGTGTAAAATAATGAACAAATAAATAAATAGATCATCGCCTAAAATAATTAAAACAAAAATTAAAAATTCCAACTAAATTAGAGTTTTACATAATTAAAGCTAAAATTAACTTGTATGCACTTTTATTTATATATATATATATATA
>JBBPBO010001985.1:62200145-62309535 GCA_037974295.1 Cicer cuneatum | reverse complement strand
TTATATTCTATTTTAAATTTATTACTATTTTTTTTTTAAATTATCAAGTTTTCTTTTGAATCAATAAGCTATGATGAGGTTATTAATTCAACAAATTATCAAGTTTTTATAAATATATGGATAATAAAACAAATTTGCTTATGTTGAGTTTTGAAATTATATTCTAAAAATAAATTTACCAAACAAGATTTTTTTTTTCTTTTCTAATCTCTAAAACAATTTTCAAAAAATTGAGTTGTCCAATATTTTTTTTTTAAATTTTCTTTTTAAAAAAAATTTTTAAAAATTGATTTATAAAACAGTTTTCAAAAACTTAAAAGGAAAACACAATCAGACAAGTTACTCATTCAATTTTGATCTATGATTTAAAACGTTTTCTTTTTACTTACCAAATTTTATATCTAGACCGTTAAAATGCAAAATCAAAAAATCTATGTTTGTACTAACTTTAGGACTGCATAATTCTTTGACCATAGAGTACAAATTCAAAATCTATTTTTTTCTTAGATTTGTATTCTATCGTAACATTATTCATCAGTTATATATGAGCCATCAATTTTTAAAGAAGATAAAGAATTTTCAAAATATATTTTAAAAAGTGAGATAGAACCATTAATTACCTTTCAATAATAAAGGATCCCTCATCACTTCATGCGTTCTCTCAATTACTTTCATTTAATGTGAACTCTCGTCGGTTATCACCACCACTATTGCACACCCTCACATTGCTTGCCATAAAAAAGGCATCACAATTGGTTTATAGTAGACACACTGTATATTGTGAAAGTGGATATTAAGGAAATGTTATTTCGATTCCGCTATTCTAAAGTGAGTTGTTAATTTTGGAAAGTAAAGTTTGTATTTTCAACTATTAAATAACAAATTAAAAGTATATATTATATGTACATATCAAATCGATTATGAATTATTTTGTAGTAATAATTTTTAATTTTTTAATTTTTTAATTTTTTTAATTTTATATTTTACTTATAAAGAATAAAAATATGAGTTTATTTGAATATTTGAGTTACGAATTTGATAAAATTTGTATTATATTAAAGAATATAATTAATTTTATGGGTTTTGGTTGAAAATTTTGATCAATTTTTTAATTTATTGTAAAAAAGAAAGATAATATTATTGACATTTTAAAATATAAAAGATCAAATTGTCACTTAAAATTAAAATAAAAGACCAAATCGAGAAAAAAAAAGACAAAGGACTAAAACGTTAACTGAAATTAAGTTAACGGACCACGAATGCTATTTAGTTTTTTTTTTTAATTTTATATTTTATTTATTTTAGATGATTAAAATCGTACTTTGATATTGATCTGAGTGAAAAACAATGTTATTAGAAAAATTCGAAATTCACATTATTAATTACTTTATAATAATTTATAAATTGTAAATTGTAATATCTTTCTTATTTTATGACGATAAGTTACTCTCAGTATAAATATAAAAAAAAAGTGCAGTGTTTGTGGCATGATATTTAGCCGCGTAATGACTATTTCTGAATAGTAGTTGTATTTCTCTATTAGTCGGTAGTGCTGTGTTAGATACACAAAGATACGTACCTAATACTCAAATTAACGAGTATGTATCCTACATTACTCACGTAAAATAAGTTATTTCATGCAAAATATAAAGTTTTGTTTCATGTATTCAGTAAGGTCCTTGTTTAGTTTGTTAATTGATGAAATAAATTTATACAATATTGTTATGTATGTTTTTCAAATATCTCTGTTAGCAAATGTTAAATTATTTCGAAAATTATATTTATTTTATAATTTAATATATATTTTTTACAAGGGAGGATTGAACCCAAAGAAAAAAAAAACTAAGAATTTCTAAGCACAAATCTTAAAAATATCATTAAAAAAGAGTTGCTTTATAAGGTGACTCCAAAACAACAAGGTTCCATGAAACAAAATTAAGGCTAAAACAAAATTAAGGCTAAAGCTAATCAGTCAGTCCACACTTTTATTGCCTTCACGCCACATGTGAGTAAATTGAATGTGTCAATCTTTCTAAAGAAACTCTTGGTTACGCCGAATTAGAGGAAGGATCTGCTCTTTGAAATTACACTTGTTTGTGAACATGTCAATTATCTCTTTTGAGTCATTTTCCACGATTAGGTGAGATAGACACCCAAGTCATGACTGGCCCCAAATACATGTCTCACATTTCAACATGGAGAACGTCACATGCTCCAATCTTAAGCCTAAAGTTCTTGAATCATCTTCCATTAGAGTCACGAAGAAGCCCGCCACATCTTGCAATGTCACCATGCTTTTTGCACGCCCCATCACATTTAAGCTTATCCAACCATGTTGGGGCCTCTTCCATCCAATGTAGATATTTTTGATTATGAGGAGATCCCTAAAGATTAGAGCAAGTACTTTAAGTTGTATTCCAAACAAAATTTTGGATGACACAGGTAGGGTTGGTAGGCCGTTGGAACCCTTATTCGAAAACTACTTTATTCTGCTAATTCCAAATGCTAGCAGGTTATCATGAAAGTTGATTACCACCAATTGATGTTGAGATGATTAAAGATCCCATCTTTGCAATTAAAAGAGAAAAATGAGCCATTAAATCCTGATGAACAAGTTTAAACCGTATCTGATTTTGCAAAATTGCAGTCACTAAACACATGAAGCGTCATCAATCCCTCAACAAGGACATAAGGGAGATATACCCACCCCACCTGCTTCTATGATAGTTGGTGATGATTTGCTCATGTATCCCCAGCCACATGAAAGTTTGGATCCGATTGGGGTTTTCCACTTTCAAAGAACTTTCCAATTCCCTTTCATAGTGTCATGGTTCTCAAAAACAGATTATAGGCACTTTGCATAGTATAGCGATAGCGATGGGTACAAGTGCCTCCCCAACCTAAGGTGTCTTAGTCATCCACTTCATTGGGAGTTGGGAGAGCTATGACCTTATTTGCAATGTTAGTTGGAAAGTTGTCAAAAAGGAAATTAAAGTCCCTGTTACCTTCAATATCAACCATATCTTTAACAATAGGAGTAGTGTCAATCAAAGACGAATTATCAACATTGACGAAAGGAATGTTGTTAGGTTGGGTCTGTCCAACCAAAAATTGGTATTGTTAGTGCAAAAGTGGTTTTAACTACAATCTTCTGGTTGATATTTTGATGATAACAAAAAAAAAATAAAGAATAATTATCCCATGATTGTATTTGCTAAGTGTGCAGATTAAGTTAGAAGGCAAATGTTTATATTAATGACTATATATTCTAAGGTAGCATAAATTACAAGTAAATTAGAGATAACAATCTAAGTGTTTCTAAACATAGAGAATATTAGTCCCTAATAAACAAGAAATTATGTCTACTAATAGAGCAAGTCGTAATATAGCAATAAGAAGTATTGTGATATGTAGTTCAAGTTAAAGCGTTACTAGTTTATGTTCTGATATAAGTTAGATCCTCAGATGAACAATGAAAAAAGAGTGTACCAAAATGATCGTCTACCTCTGATAAAATGTATCAAACCAAATGATCATTTGTCTCTGATAAAATGTATTAAAATGATTGTCTGCATTTGATAAGATTGTCAAGCAAAATGATTGTCTGCCTCTGATAAGTGTGTCAAGCAAAATGATTGTCTGCCTCTCATAACTATGACAAGCATTGTATCATCTGACACTAACGAAAGTCAACATTATAGAAAGTCAACGATCTAAATAATCAACACTCTAAAAAAGACAAATATGTTTATCCTCTAGTCAACATCTTGAATCTGTTAATTGTCTGAAAGTTTGTATGACATCATCTATTAGTAACATTCTCTGAAATATGCCCTCTTAAATTGAATATATGAAAAATCAATCACGAAGATATATAAGGATACATATTAAAGACTAGTCTAACTTAAATGGTGATTGGAGATCTCCAAAGGTAATATTCTCAACAGACACTTCTTCACTGTATTTAAGAAGAAATTGTCCAGTCAATTGACAAAATGAGAGAATCAAAACACAATGTGTTAAGAAGAAATTCTGAAAAAGCCAAAAACACATCAAGAGAAAAATATGAATAACAAATCCTTTCAATAGAGAGTTATTAGAATTGGTATAAATTAATCAAAGCATTTTCACCCACTTGAACTGATATAGGACTTGATATGTAACATCCTCTCAATGAGAGTTAGAATCGTAGAAACAAATTTTGTGTCAATTCAAACACAAAGTAGAACTGATGTAAATCAGCCCGATAGTGGCAACAACTCTCACACCCCTAAGAGGTACCTAAAAAGATATAACAAAACTCATGAACCTGGGGTTCTGACAATGGCAGTTTGGAGAGGCTAGAAGAGGCAAAGTAAAGAATACTTAAATGTTTTTAATTGAAATAGTGGATTAAGTCTTCGATTGAAACCCATATCACCATACTTTTTAGGCAAGCAATAGACATCCTAACTAATTAAATTGGGTTTACGATCATTATCAATATCACCCCAAATAAAACCCTGCTGAATCTTTTCTACTTCAGCACAAAAGGTCACTAGAAGTTTCACATATTGCTTGTGATAATACGAGATAAAGCATAACACATATTTTGATAGCATTATTCTACTAGCTAAGCTAAAGCATTGTTGGTTCCACCTACTCAACTTATTTTGAATCTTGTTCACAATATTGCTAAAGTGAGCTCTTGAAATTCTCCTTGAGAAAATGTTTGCTCTCAAATACCTTCCCAAGCTGTTAATATGGGTAAACCCTATATGCTACAGGATGTCTTCTCAAAGTTGATTGTCTACATTCTTTGCGAAATACACTTGTGTCTTTTGGTTATTAACTCGTTTCCTAGAAGCCTGGAAAAACTTATTCAGACAATGTAAAATACAATGGGCTTGTTCAATAAAGGCTTCTACAAAAAAAAAAGTTCGTCAGTAAAAAAAAGGTGAGAGATTTGGGGACCATACATGCCTACAAGCATTGATTTTCAGTATTGGGATTCAACTTGGTCAACAATTATATGGGATAATCTCTCCATACAAATAACAAAAAGATAATGGGAGAAAGGGTCACCTTGCTTAATACCTCTAGTAGGAATAAAAGTGTCAGATTTATCACCATTCCATATAAACTTGTACGAAGGAGACGAGATATGGTGATGAATAATTTGAATGAGCTTTGTAGGAAATTTACACTTCTCTAAGAAATTCTTTAGAAAGATCTAACTAAGGTGGTTATAAGCTTTTTCCATGTTGATTTTAATGGATATAAAACCCTTTTAACCTATCATTCTAAACATAGAATGAATCATCTCTTTTACCACAATAATATTATGTTGGATACTTCTACTTGGAATAAAACTAGATTGATACAGTCATATAAGCTTATCAAGAAGAGATTTAATTTTATTGACAATAACTTTAGAAATGAAATTACAAAAAGCAATAGGTATAAATTGAGAAACAAATTTTGGTTTATCAATTTTAGGAATAAGGACAATAAGAGTATTATTGATATTAGAAATGAGAGAAGGGTTAGACCACACCCGAGTAATGAACTGAAACATGGATTCCCATATCATGTCCCAACATTGTTAAAAATAACCGTTCGGTATCCATCCTCTCTAGGTGACTTATGAGGCCTCATATCAAACAAGGCTCTCTAACACTTCATTAGTTGAAGTTAGCATTTAACAGTGTGATGTTCCTCCACATTTGATGGGTAGGTAGTCCAAGAAACAACAGTCTCATGTTATTCTATATCTTCCTTGAAAAGATCAACGTAGAAATTTCACAAAGTGCTTGAAGACTCTCAAGATCATTAACCCAAATCCCGTTAGCATTACCCAAAGTTAGGATCTTATTCATTCTCCTTCTAACGATGGTTTTTGAGTGGTAGTATTTGGTCTTATAGTCTCCATCTACAATCCACTAACTCGAGACTTATGGAACCAAATATATTCTTCTTGAAGTAAAGTAGTAGCAAGTTGGCTCTGTAAATCTCTTTCTAAAGTATCTAAAAAGTTGTTATACCCATAACGAGGATTGTTTTGGATGCCATTTAGATGATCCAACAACGTCCTCTTCCTTTTGAAAATGTTCCCAAATATCTCATGATTTCACTTCTTCAAATGTGGGGTGAGATTTTGAAGATGGTGTAGTAAGTCAAATCCACTTCCCTACTTTTGTCTCAAGAAAATATGAAACTCCTTGTGTGTTAACCAAGTCGCTTCAAATCTAAAAGGGCGATTACCTCCATCCCTAGATTGCTTTTAGATATATAAAAATGGGACGGTGGTCTGATTGAACCCTGAGGAGGACTTTCGTGAATCCCCCATGGTACTTAAGTTGTCAATCCACATTACAAAGAGCCCGATCAAGCCATTTGAAAATACTATGATGTCCATTCCATTTATGTACCCGCCAAGTGAATCAAGTTCTAGTGGTAGTAAGTTCAAATTAAATTACAATTGTTGATCCAATTGGAAAACATTATACAACGTCTGGGGTCATGTTGCACTCCTTTTTTTTTCTTATCAATATTTGCAATCTCATTAAAGTCCCCCACCATAAGCCAAAGACCTTGAATGTTAGCAGCCAAACCCTAGAGATAATGCCAAGTAACACCTCTTTCAGTCTCCCTCGGACTTGCATAAATAAATTTAAGAAGCCAATTGTTATCGCCATGCTCTTTAACATGAATGAAATGAAAATTGGTGTCAATAAGCTCGACTTGAATATCGGTTTTGTTCTAGAGAAGCCAAATTCCCCCAGAAAACCCACGAGCCTCAACCACTATGTTGTTCTTAAATCCCAGATTATTTATGGCCTTACAAGCAAGCTGCAAAGCCACCATGTCCACGTTATTATTCTTGCAAAAAAATTTGAGTGCTATTCAAAAATTTAATCCTTGAGCACCTCTACAATTCCAAGAAAACACAATCATTAAAATATAAATAAATAAAATGATACATATATGTAGTTTAAAAACCACATCAGATTATTTGCATTGAACTATGTTGGGATTGATCCATATCACACCACTCCTTGTCAAGCTTGCTTAATATGTCATGTCCATCTATGTTTTTATTTCTAGGTTGAGCCTTATTAGTGACTGTTTGTTGTAGGTCTAATTTAAGTTGTTGTGGTGTGGAAACCCCTCCATTAACCATGTTAAAGGTAATTCCATTAACACCTCCCTTGAGTAAACTACTAGTCGCGATACTAGGTTATGGTGGAGTAGTATTAGAATCATGTTGACTGGTAGTCCCATTATGCTTAACATGATCTCCTTGGTTAGTTTTTGAAGAAATAGTGGGCGTAGAGCCCCTTTGTACACACTAACCGAATTAAGTGCATGTAGGGGTTTTCCAATGCTTGTGCCAGATCTACTTGGTACAATATCACCTCAGGACCTTTACTGGTTGATTTTCCTAGCTTTAAAATTCAAGTTCATATGCATATTGTCTTGTCCTACGTTCCTATTACCACACAAAGGCTCAGAGTTAGTAGCATTTAACTCATTGATCCTGTTTTTAAGGTTTTGAAAGTTCATTCCTTTGTTATCCCTTCCTGAAGCACGTGAGTAGGGTCAATTGTTTCTTTTCTTCCTCTCCACTTTTATCCAATCTTCATGCATGGATATTGATTCACCTACTCCAGATGTTTCAATAACTTTTATCTGCATTAGGTCCATTGCTATTTTCAGATCCTTTAAAGCTTGGCCATAGAAACGCACTAAGTACAAATAACATGCAGTCCCTCGTACTAGACATGATACCATTCTCCATTAATACCCATTTTTCCCACAACGGGTTGAGTAAGATCTATTTCGATGCATAATCGTGCAAACTTTCCTCTAGCCACTCGTAAAGTATGAGTATCAATCTTTATAGGTTCTCCCACCATTGATGCCATTGCCCATAAATTCTCTCGTTGTAGTAAACTAGATTGATATTTTAGATACGAATCCAAGTCATTGTTTTGTTGATCTTGGTAGGATTTAAGGTAGTAGACCATTCACGAACGGCTAAATAATGATCAAATATCATCCATGAATGTGCTCAAAGAAACTTGCATACAGACAAAACACACAAGACAGAAAATCGCAGAGGCAAAAAATGAGAGGAATCTAAACATAACACAACTTCATAAACGGAAGAAGCAAAGTCGACGTCAGCGAGAGTATGGCTGCGGCGAGCATCGCGAGGTCTCTTGTGACTAAAGCTTATGTGTCGATCTCGAGATCCTCTTCTCTATCGCACGTCGGCGACGATCTTCTTCAGGTTGCGAGCATCTTTCAGTTCGCGTTGTAGAAAGGAAGCGATGCAACAGAGAATGTTAGTGGCGGCACTCTGAAACGTAAAGCCTAGAGGCCGCGGCAACGTTGTTTCATACCTCCTTGTTGTTCATGTTTATTCATTTTATCTAGGGGTGAGAATAGGTTAGGCCGTTCATCAAGGCCTATGGCGTGACCTACTTAAAGTCTGGTCTAGCCTGATCTATTTAATAAATGTGGCAACATTGTTATTTGTTAGTAACTTAATATTTATTGAGTAAAAAAAGTATAATTTTATTAGTTTTTCTTATGTTTATTATTTTATTAGTTTTCCTTATATATAAAGGTTTAGTTTAGCATATTAAAAAAAATGAAAAATTTACTATTTAAATGTTTTAATATGAAATATGTTTTTAAATAGGCTTTCAAATCAGACCAGACTTTAAAAAATGTCAGGTCAGGTAAAAAAGTTATTTGTAGATCAGACTCAAATCTTTCAAAATCTAGTCTAACCTGACATATTGCTACTCCTAATTTTATCCATGGTAAATTATAATCTAATTACTTTAATATTGTCGTATGTTTCAACATAAAAAATAATGATGATGACGATAATAAACAGTTGCTATGTGGTTTTTTTTTTTTTTGTATGTGTATAAAGTTAAGGAGAATATTAGTTTTGAGGTAACTTATTTTTTTCTTCATTTAAATTATTTTATTATAATTTTATTGTCTTTTATTAATTTAAATTACATATGCGAGATATTAACTCAACCGTAAGAATTTAGTTTTGTAAATTTGAAGTATTGAGTTTAAATTAAATATGTACAATTGTAAAAATAATTTTCTGGTCAGAGCTTCCTTGATTAATAAAAAAAATTGATTTTTCCAATTTTTTTTAAAAATTAAATAACTAATTATTTTAAAATAGCTATACCTATATTTAAGGATACCAACGTTTGGTGTAACATTTTTTTTCAATTTTAATTTATTTAAACTAATTTATTTAAAAATTTATCATTTTTATCGATCAAATTACTAAATTTATAACCATATACATTTTTTAATTTCTATTATTTTTATGAAGAAAATCTTACGGTATAAGTATATAATTTCTAATAACAACACCAACAAATTTTATAAGGGAGCTCTGATACCTGGACAAAGTCAATGGTTTCATTACTGTTGTTTTTTAATTGGTTAAATTATACATTTAGTTATTTATATTTGATCTAGTAGTTTTTTAATAGGTTAAATTACACTTTTATTCTTTTATATTTGATCTAATTTTTGCATAAGTCCTTATTTTTTTTTCTCAACTAGGTTCTTTAAATGACATGATATTTGCAGTGTTAGCTTTTATGATATTGTATGTTTGCAGAAATGTCATTTTTTATTAGTTCCTTTACAACGTTGATGCGTGCATATCAGCCCTGATGTGACAAAAATGAAAATAAATTAGATCTTAAAAAAAAAAATAAAAAAGTTCTTAGAATTCTTCCAACTTAGGAAAATGAAATTCACTGCGGTCCTTCAAATTTGACTCATTTCTATATTAGTCATTTATACTTTTTTAATTTTCTCTAATTTATTATTTAAGTTGTATTTCATTTGAACCGTTAGTCTTTCTTTCTCTTTATCATCTTTCACAATAAATCTATTGTTTCAAATCAAGATTCATATTCCAATTTCTAGATATTTTAAGTTTTAACTTCAGATTTGCTTTGTGTTTTAATTTGGATTTTTTTGGGCTTTTATAAGTTTATGATGAAGAAGATGGAAATTTTAATTTTTGTTGTTGGAAGAAAGGAGAACATGTGGTTTAGAAATCTTCGGTCTTTTCAATTGTGATTGGAGATCGATGAAGAAACTTCTTGAAATTAATAAAAACAAAATCAACAACTAATTTGTGCAACTCGTAAAAATCCTTTTCAAAATCTTCAAGGCATTTACAACCAAAATAAGTCATTCTTGAAATCTATAAAAAATACAAACAAATTCTACAACTAGTTTGTGCAGAAAAACATCTTTAAGAGTATTAAAAATGAGCTGATCAATTCATTTATTTACATTGATTTTATGGTATATTTCTCTTTACTTATAACAATTCATTTTTTAATTATTGTTGAAATGATGAATTTCTTGTTAGAATTTTTCTCTAGCTCACATGGTTGACGATTTGAATTTTTCTATTGAAACTAAAAAAAATTTTATTTTAAGTTTTTTAAAGATGGTGAAGTATTGTAATTTTCTATACTTTTTTATGAAAAAAGTATTTTAACTTTCACAATTATTAATAATGACAAGTTATGAAATTAAATGAAATTTTCGTAGTATTGTAATTTTCTATACTTTTTTATGAAAAAAGTATTTAGCTTTCACAATTATTAATAATAAGTTATAAAATTAGATGAAATTTTCAGGTGAATTGTAGAACATCAAATTTTTGGCACGAAAATATCATCCAAATAACATTTAAAAATTTTGGATGATGCATTTTATTCTCCACAAATATTTATATGGTAAGATTAAATGCATGCGTAAAACAATATTAAGTTGACATTAATATACAAATTATTATATCCTTATTTAATATTTAAGACCAAAATATACATGATTTTATTTTTTGGTTTTTTCAAGTAAAAAAATATATTGCTCCGTTCAAAACAAAAAATATTCTTTTTCTATTGCTAATTGAAAGAAAAATTATTAACATGTTATGTTAATATAGCATGCACACATTATTATATCACATGTACACATTATATTAAAAAAATATATTTTATAGCGTTTATTTTAGTGTTTTTTATCGTTTATTATTGTTAGAGCTATAAAAAATAGACAGAGGAGGTGGGTCACTCATAATACTGCTTAATAAACGTTATTATAATAGTTTTTTTAAATAAAAAATTGCCTACATCATTATTACTATGTTTTTATCTTAATTAATTATGGAGATTTTATTACTAGTATTTATATATTTTCTTAATTTATAACAATTATAAAATATTTTATAAATTTATCAAAATGCTGAAGGTTTTATTAAACGTACAGCCATAGTAACATAAATGTATTTTAAATATAAAATTTGATAATCCAACTCAATTCATAATAACCAAAAATAAATCTTATTCTAAGAATAAAAAAATACCAAAAAAACGTTGTTAGTATCATATAATAATTTTGCATAATTGAATGAAATAGGCTTACTTGCGACATTAATTGACTGAAATAAAAAAATAGTTAAAATATCCAAATTACAATTAAGATATTGGAAAGAACAAGATTGTCACAATTTTTGAAATCATAAATATGTTTTAAGCTATTTGTGTAATGTATCATATCATATGTTTGAAGTTAAAAGAAAGTTTATCATTATTGATTATCCAAATTTTTTGATACCATTCATATTATAGGGGTATATATTTTTTATACCAACTAGGTCAAGTCACTTTAGATTTTGAAAAACATTTTTACTCTCTATGATAATGATAAACTAATATAAAGAGACTTAGGTTTCTTCAATACTCTATAACATGTAAAAACATCAATCAATAAAGAAGCATACATAGTCTTACAATAATAAACTTAAAATCAAATGAAATACCTAATGTTTAAAAGTGAAAATAAAAATTAAGATATTAAGAAACTTTCTATCCAGCACCAAAGTATTCACTTGTGAGTCTTAAAACCAACTAAGGAAAATAAATTATCATGTCAATATGCAAAAAGCAAAAGTAATGAGTTACTCAAGCTTGCAATGACAAAAATAAAAAGTTATCATGAAATGGCCTTAACATTATATTAAAGTATTTATATAGGCATCAAATATATAAACCAACAAGATATGCAACAAGTCAACCACATCATCACGACAAAAATCCATAAATCAATTTAAAAAACTTATAGGATACTAAATATCCAAAATATCAACACCAACATAATATCCTTGATTTTATTGAAACTTAGGAAAATATGACATAGTTTCAAATAGAGAAGTATTACCTTCTATTTGTATAACTAGTGAGGTCCATAGTAACTAAAATATTACTTTTATGTTTCTATTACCTTCTATCACTCTTTGTATAAGTAAGGAGTTCCACGGTAACTTTTGTTTGATTGTCAATAGTTTCTCTAATTTTCACGAGTATATTTTGTAAGGTCTACAAAGTTATTAGAAGCAAATATTTCAAAAATCAAATAAAAATTTACTCTTATATTTATATATGTCATCTTTAAGTACAACATTATACAAATTAATAATCAATATCACAAACAACTTTGGTACAAAAGAAACACAAATGATGACATATATAGAAAAGAAAATATATATTTCTTACAATGGAGTTATCAGGAAGCCTTAGATCAATAATGACAAAGTTTTTCTCGATACATTCGAGTATGGTAGCAAGATCAATAACCTTCCTCTTTTCTCTATGTTGTGTAATTTTGTCATCAAAACCATTAGGCCTCTCATCTTATTGAATATCCATTATATCACATTGAACTTATCTCTGACATGTTGGCGCTATAGATAAAAGTTCACTGAGAAAGAAAAAAAGTAATAAAAAAAGAAGGGAAAAAAAACTACAAAACCTAGGACAAATTGACCATAAACTTAATATGTTGACCGATTAAAAATGGAGACGAAGACGTAAAAATCGAAAGGAGACGAAGATGTGACGTGAGACATGGTGGTGTTGATGGTGGCGGCATGAAAGCTTACGGAGAAAAAAAAGAGGAAAAGTGAAGGTTGAAATGATGTGAAGGGGGGGAAATAGTTCAATTATAAAAATAAAAATAAAAAAAAATGGAAAATGCAACTCAGAGTGAAAATAAAGGGGGGATTTTGAGACTCTTGACACAAAAAGAAAGAAATTAAGAGAGAATTTGAAACCCCCCTGTAATTAACAAGCAATTTTGTCTGTGTTGCTGTGAGAGTCCTATTTAATAAGTTATGGCGTTTATATGTAAGAAGCGCTCTGTTTTTATATCCGTTTACATAAAAAATGCTATGCTTTTATATCGCTTATGTAAAAAGCAATATGTTTGTCTATATGTGTAATATTTAATAGCGTTTATAATTATGTTTTGTGATATTCGTGTAATATTTAATAACACTTATAATATAAACGTTATCTTTTGTGTTGTCCGTGTAATATTTAATAGCACTTATAATATAAGTGTTATGTTATTTGCACTATAAAAAGTTAATTTTTGCGTTGCGACATCTCATTATAAATTAAGGGAGTTATATGGTTTGATCTTGGGAGAAAAACATAGGGACCGAAGTAATAAGAAGATTATATGCTGAGCTCCTCTATCTAATAGAATTAAGTATAAACAACTAACTACTAATATTGATCATTTAAAAATGAAAATCAATTCCTATCGTAAAACTCAAGTTTAATAATGTAATTAAAATTGAAAATGTCTAATGAAATATATTCGATACTTTCACTGCATATTTTTGTTAAAAAAAATTAACTTCAATGTTATTATATACTACTAGAAGAGGGAGAAATGTTAGTGCCCGAGATTGAATGTTAAACCTTTTAAATACCACTCTTTTGATGTATCTGATATATAACATAAGAGTAACATGGTTCAAGTTTTTGAAATGAGCAACAATCTCAATAAAAATGACCAATAACATAGGAGTAACACGATAGACAATCTCAATAAAAACTACTCCCCATCCTAAATTATGGGTTGTCTAAGGATTTAGAAAATAATAATTCAAACAAATAATTAGTGTAAAAAAATTTATATATTAACTATAAGATTGATCACTAAAAACGATTACTTTAATTTTAATTACTTCTTATTATACAACTTTTTCATTAACAATTTATAAAAATTAAATAATTGTTTTTTTAATGGAACACTTTTTAATTTTATCCTTAAATTAATATTAGTTGTAATATTTTTAAGTCATTATAATAATCTAATATGTTTTATGGCTAATTTTTTTAAAAAAAGAAATGAGAGAAAAGAAAATTATTATTAATTACAATGACATTAATGACCATTTTACAATGGTCTTATACGAAATTTAAATTATAACCCTTAGAATTACAATGTCAAGCTCTTACCACTTAACTTTGATGACAATACAGTATGTGTACACATGTTGGAACCAAGTTGGTTTTACATTTAGAGTTTTGATGTTAACAAAAGTATTTTATTAGAATAATATATTTGACTTCAAAGAGTATGAAAGAAGATATGGTCAAGATTTGTAGAAGATTTAATTAAGATTTGAAGAAGATTTGATCAAAATTTGAGGAAAATTTGAAGAAGATTTGATCAAAATTTGAAGAAGATTTGATCAAAATTTGAAGAAGTTTGATCAAAATTTGAAGAAGATTTGATTAAGATTTGAAGAAGATTTGATCAAAATTTGAAGAAGATTTGATCAAAATTTATCTACAACAAAAAAAAAGGAACATAATCAATTTAAAGAATTTGAAGGTGCAAACACGAGAAGGGGGGTTGAATTGTGTTTGCCAAACTTTGAATCTTTTTGCTGTTTTGTTGAATATTGATGTGATTTACTTGATGAATAAATAATCAGACTTAATAGCGGAAAATAAAAACATAAGAACACAACAATTTATCCTGGTTCACCATTAACTTGGCTACATCCAGTCCCTTCATCCTGAAGGTTTTAATCCATTAATTCAAAACCTTTGAATTACAACACCTGACCCTCCAAGCCAGTCTTCTCAAACAGCCTGACAACCCCAGGCTTTTGAGGAACGAAAACAACACCTTTACTCTACAAGTCAAGTCTTCTCCTACCAATCTGACAACCGTAGATTGAAGAACGAATCTACACCACTATCGAGTTTGATTACAAGGGTTGGAACTCTGCAAATTTGCTTATGGAAAGTTGATTGTTGCACTGATTCTTGCACACTTTTGTTGCTTCTAGAAAGCTGATTGTGGCACTTAAATTAAAATTGTATCTTTTTAGCTTCAGATTGCACTTGAAAATTCTATTGACCAATCTTGTTTCTTTTAATTTCAAACCATATCTTTTTTAGCTTCAGATTGCATTCGAATTTCTTCAAGTCTTCAGTGATTTTTTGAATCAAATCCCCTAATACTTTGATCAAATTTCTATCAAAATTTAATCAAATCTTCTTCGAATTTAATCAGGTCTTCACTGATTTGCATCATGATTTCAATTCTGGACCATATGATCTTCTGATCTCGACCAACTCTGGACCATGTGATCTGATCTGTACCAATTCTGTGATCTTCTGATCTCGACCAACTCTGGACCATGTCATCTGATCTGTACCATTTTGTGATCCTCTGATCTCGACCAATTCTGGGCCATGTGGTATGATTTGTACCATTTTGTGATCCTCTTATCTGAACCATTATTCTTCTGATTTGCACCATTGATATTTTAATCTAGACCATTGATCTTTTTGTAAGAACAGAGTTACACCTAAGAGGGGGGTGAATTAGGTGTTGGACAATTTTTCTGTTTTTAGAGTTTTAGAGAATGTTTAAGTGACTGTTTAAAATTTGTTTAATCTTGCTGTGTTAGTAAATGAAAACTGTAAATGACAGAAGGTAAAAACACACAGAAATTTATTCTGGTTCCCCTTACAACCAAGGGTACATCCAGTCCTCTTGCACCCCACAAGCGATTTTCCAATATCTGTTAGAATAAGTACAAGTCTAACCTTAAGATTTCAATTACAAATTCCTAACACTTTGCCTAAGATAGCACACCACTATCTTAGTTTACAACACTTGAAGAAAATACACCACTTTCTTCAAACAATAACTTTAATGATTTTTAAAACAATGTTCTTAATTAAGAACAACAGGATATAACAGTTTGTGCAAGGATACCAATCCAAAATACTTTCAAGTACAATAGAGAACCTTTCTCAATGATATGAAAATGTAGAGCATGTACTTGAAGTATGAAAATATAACTTTGAAAAGATCACAAAATATTTCAGAAAGTTGTTCAAAGTTCGTGGTAGGATTTTTTGGTTTAAAACTGAAGTTTTGAAGTATTTATGTTCCAAGGTAACACTTCAGATCAATGGCAATGATTCCCAAACGTTTTGATGAACTTGTGCAATGTTTCAAAACTGAAAAGTTGCATTGTTTCGAAGTTGTATTTGAATACACTTCTATAACGTTCTGTTTGTATTTGAAATTTGAACCTTGTAGTCGAATACAAGTACGGGATTTTTGCCACTGACTTGAGTTGTATTCGAATACACAAAGCTGTAGTCGAATACAAATGTTTAAAAATAGCTACTGACTTGCAATTTGTATTCGACTACGACACTTCGAATTCGAATACAGATCTTCAGTTTTAGCTTCTGACTTGTAGTCTGTATTCGACTACGATACCTCGTATTCGAATACATATTTCCAGTTTTGTAAAAAAACTTTATTTTCAAACAAGTTTATGTTATTAGATATTTTCATAAAATATTTTAATGCATATGCTATCAGAAGGTTCTCATAATATTGTACTTAAACTGTATTTTGATTTAATATCAAATGCATTTACCTAAATATAAATTTGAAAGATAAGTTGCTTAAAATCCTTTTTCTTTTTTATCAAGGATCTTTTTGTCTTCATCAAAAATGTAGATCTTTAAATTTCACTTTTAATTTGGACATTTATCCTTTGATCTGGACCAAGTCTGGACTAAGTCTGGATGAAATCTGGACCAAGTCTGGACTAAGTCTTATGTTCTGGACAATTATATCTTCTGATTTGGATCAAGTTTTATGTTATGGACCAAGCTATCTTCTGGTCTGGACCAAGTCTTTTGTTCTGGACCAGTTATCTTCTGGTCTGGACTGAGTCTTATATTCACGACCATGCTATCTTCCGGTCAGGACTAAGTCTGGACCATGTCTGACTTATGTTTCCTTCTGGTCTGGAACAAGTCTCCCTCTGACAAGCTTCCTTCTGGTCTGGACCAAGTCTCCTTCTGGACTCTGCTTCCTTCTGATCTGGGTCAAGAAAGATATCATTTGATGATGTTATTTGTTTCTTCCCTTTGATGATATCCTCTGATTGATGTTTGCCTTTGATGACATCCTCTGGTATCCTCTAGAGGTATCTTCTGGTGACATCCTCTGGATGTTTCCTCGGCCGAACCTTCTGGTGACATTTTTATCCTCTGGTTGCTTCCTCTGGATGTATCCTCTGGTGGTGTCATCCTCTGACTTTGCACAACCTCTGATTTTTTCTTCTAAGTCAAAATATGATTTACATAAAATACTTTTGTTAACATCAAAACTTTGATTGAAAGAACCAACTTGGTTCCAACAGAATTTACAAACGCAATCTAAACTAAATACAATTCATAATTAAACAAGGACCAAATTGAAGCCCAAATTTCAATTATACATAGATACTCAAGGCTGAAGAAGAAAATCATCGAAAAGCAGAAAAGAGTAGTCTTAGAGTTCAAAGAGATAAATACTCGTTACAAGTTAGAAATATTTTCAAAGTGTTCTTTTCTTAGAGTGTGAGAGTTATTATTATTATCAGTTTTCCATAAGCAACTACTCAAGTTCTAATCTCTTGTATCTAACCCGATAGTGGTTTAGTTCCTTCTTCAATCTGGGGTTGTTAGGTTGTTAGGAGAAGACTTGGCTTGTAGGGTCAAAGTGGTGTTGTTCCTCAAAAATCTGGGGTTGTCAGACTGTTTGGGAAGACTGGTTGGAGGGTCAGGTGCTTTGTAATTCAAAGTATTTGAATTAGTGGATTAAAGCATTCTGAATGAGCGGACTGAATGTAGCCAAGTTAATGGTGAACCAGGATAAATCTATGTGTCAAATTAATTATGCTTTCATTGCTTGCTGCCTCTGAATCCGATTGCTTCTACTCCAAGTAAGTAACCAAAAATCAAACTAGTTTTTTAATTTATTTATAAATTATAAAAAAAATTGTCAACTTTGGCAAACACAATTTAACCCCGTTTCTCGTATTTTCACCTTCAATTGGTATCAGAGCTCGGTCTCAAGGCTGAGCACTTCACAATGTTTGAGAAAAGATCTAAGGATTCAATATGTCTAGATTTAGTGAAGAAGCTGTCGGAGGAAACATAAACAGACCAGCTCTGTTTGATGGAGAACGTTTTGAGTATTGGAAAGACAGGCTAAGAAGTTTCTATATTTCACAAGATCCTGAACTTTGGGACTTGGTGGAAGATGGTTATCTTGCTCCGAAGAATACTGATGGTATTGAAATTCCAAGAAATGAGATGAATGTTGATCAGAAGAAGATGTACAAGATGCATCATAAGTCCAGGACATTAATGATAAATGGAACCATCTTCAAATAATTTGACAAGTGCACCAACAAAGAGTATTTATGATAGTCTGATTCTGACCTATGAAGGAAGCAAGCAAGTTCAAGAAGCAAAGGCCAACCTCCTAGTCAAAAAGTATGAGTTGTTCAAGATGGAAGTGAAAGTGCAAACACGAGAAGAGGGGTTGAATTGTGTTTGACTAACTTGATTACTTTTCCTGTTTTTATACTTTTAAAACAAAACTTGATGAAATAAAAATAGAGTTAGCAGCGGATATAAAGTAAAAAATAAAACACATAATTTTTATACTGATTCACCGTTAATGAGGCTACGTCCAGTCCCTTCACCTTGAAGGATTTCACTAATTCAAACCTTGAATTACAACCGTTCTACTGACCCTCCAAGTCAGTCTTCTCAAACAGTCTAACAATCCTAGACTCTTGAGGAATATAGCACCTGTCTTCAGCCAATCTGACAATCCCAGATTGTAGAGGAAATTTCAACACTATGAATCTAATTGCCAAGTAACCTGCTACCCCTTCTGACTCCCTCAGATTGTAGACTCTACTTCAACAACTTAGACTTTTTCAGACTTGAGTCTAGCAACTTCAGTTTTAAAATCTTTGTTTTCAATTGCATACTCAGAATTTCGATTCTTTAAAACTTGGACTTCTTTGGTTAGATTTTTCTTATCCTCCTTAAGAGTTTTCAGTTTTAAAGACATCTTATTATTTGCATTTAACAAGTCTTTTAAAGTTTCAATTAGTTCAGATTTAGAGAGATCAGAAAATACCTCACTGTCTTCATCTTCTGATTTTGTTCCAAAGCCTGAGCTGTATCCAGAGCTTGAGTTGGTATGAGCCATCAGAGACAGAATTGCTTCCTCTGATGTGCTTCCAGATTTGCCTGAATGATTGCTTTGATCATTCTTCCTTCTGCCTGTTTTCCTTCTTGAATTCGTGCCTTTATGAGATCCAGAAGCAGACATGATGTGTGCCTTCATTGTTGTTTCTGCCTCTTCTTCATCAGACGATTCTTCTTCTGATTATGATACATCCCAAGCTGCCATCAGACTCTTCTTTCTAAATCTAGAACTCTTCTTGTGTTGTTTTCCTTTTTCCAGATTAGGACATTCTGACTTGATATGTCCAGGTTTATTGCATCCATAACAAACAATATTCTTCTTGTCATATTCTTCATTTCCTCTGTTGTTATGTTTCTTCTTGAAGCTTCTTCTCTTCCTGTTTTCCCATATCTTAACCATCTTTTTGGTTAAGTAAGCCATATCATCACAGTCACTGTCACTATCCTCTAATTCTGATGCTTCCTTTGCAGCTTTCTTCTGTTTCGACTTCATAGCCATATTCTTCTTCTTCTTTGGTTCATCTTCTTCCAATTCTATTTCATGAGACCTGAGTGAGTTGATCAGGTCTTCAAGTCTTAAGTTATTCAGATCTTTGGCTTGCTGAACTGCAGTAACCATGGGTCTCCACTGTTTTGGTAAACTTCTTAGAATCTTCTTGACATGATCTGCTGTTGTGTAGCTTTTCTTCAAGACCTTCAGTCCAGATATCAGAGTCTGGAATCTGCAGAACATTCCATCAATGTTTTCATCATCTTCCATCTTGAACATCTCATACTGTTTGACCAGTATGTTAGCCCTTGCTTCTTGAACCTGCTGGGTTCCTTCATAGGTCTGAACCAGACTGTCGAATATGCTCTTTGTTGTTTCTTTATCTGTGCATCTGTCAAATTCCTTGAATGTTATGGCACTGATCATAATGTTTCTGGACTTGTGATGAAGTTTGTGTAATCTGCTTTGATCTGGTTTCATATCATCCATGTCTAGTTTTTTGTTGGATCTTCTGGATCAGTAGGTGTAGTGTATCCTTTGACTATCATCTTCCATAGTTCAGGATCTTGAGATATGACAAAACTTCTCAATCTGTCTTTCCAATACTCAAACCTTTCTCCATCAAACAGTGGTGGTCTGTTGATGTTGCCTCCCAATTCTTCTCTAGATTCTGCCATGTTGAACCCCTTGGACCTTTCCTCAAACACTATTAAGTGCTCAGCCTTGAGACCGAGCTCTGATGCCAATTGAAGGTGCAAACACGAGAAGGGGGGTTGAATTGTGTTTGACTAACTTGATTACTTTTCCTGTTTTTATACTTTAAAAAAAAACTTGATGAAATAAAAACAGAGTCAGCAGCGGATATAAAGTAAAAAATAAAACACATAATTTTTATACTGGTTCACCGTTAACGAGGCTACGTCCAGTCCCTTCACCTTGAAGGATTTCACTAATTCAAACCTTGAATTACAACCGTTCTACTGACCCTCCAAGTCAGTCTTCTCAAACAGTCTAACAATCCTAGACTCTTTAGGAATATAGCACCTGTCTGCAACCAATCTGACAATCCCAGATTGTAGAGGAAATTTCAACACTATTAATCTAATTTCCAAGTAACCTGCTACCCCTTCTGACTCCCTCAGATTGTAAACTCTACTTCAACAACTTAGATTTGACACAATGCAAGGAAAATAACACGAGTACTTGCTTCTTGAAAGCTGGAACTCACAATTGACATCTCTGAAAATTTGAGTGTTTGTTTCGGAAGTGTATGACTCTTTTGTGATTTTCAATGATGAGTATTCTGCCTTGAGCCTCCTTTTATAGATGCAGATGAGGGCCTCTTCCAATGCTTAAATTCAAGCTGAATCTTGCTGGATTCTCTGTAAAAATAACTTGACCAATTGGGCTTCATTTTAATAAAAAACATATATTTTTTTAAGCTTCAGATTTCTTTCAAAAAATAACTGGCCAATCAAAACTTTAGTTGCTTCCAGCCACAGCTCCTGAATTCCACAATACCTCACTTTTATTTTTGTAACAAATCTTTTTAATACTTTGATTAAAATAAATTAAAATCTCCACCGTTAATCCTCTTGATTAAATATGGACCATTGGATTCTTCTGCGCTAGTCCACATCTGGACCAAACTAATTGATATGCTGTGATCCTCTGATTTCGGCCATCCCTGGACCACACTTCCTAACCCTCTGATCTTCTGATTTCGGCCATCCTGGACTTGCACCTGGTATGCTACAATCCTCTGATCTCGGCCATTACTGGACCACACATCCTGACCCTCTGATTTCGGCCAACACTGGGCCATGGTTTGATCTTCTGATCTCGGCCAACACTGGGCCAAATAATTAATTCTGAACCATTGATCTGGAAATCTTCCCTCTGATCTGGACCAATTCTGGACTTGGTCTGGATTAAACTGAAATTAAATCTGGATAAGTAATATTTCAGTCTAGACATTTTACCTTTGATTTTGGATCAGGTCTGGATCAATTCTGGAAATCATTTCTTCTGGTCTGGACTTAGTTTCATACCCTGAACCATGCTATCTTCTGATCTGGGTCAAATCTGGATTGATTCTCTTGTTCTGGACTCATTAACTTATCTTCTGGTTGAGTCTGGAACAAGTCTGGGCTGTTTTAATTTCTCACTGCCAGGCCATCTTCTGGTCAGAATAACTTCTGGAATAAATCTGATATTTGATTCCTCTTGGTCTGGACAAAATCTCCCTCTGGCAGGCTTTCCTCTGGTATGGTCCAGGTCTTCTTCTAACATTGCTTCCTTCTGATCTGGGCAAGCAAAGATATCTTCTGGTGATCCTGGAGTATCTTCTGGTAATTCCAGGATGCATTCTAGATGCATCTTCTACCTCTGCAAACTTCATTTTCTGGTTGTATTTAATGTAATAATTCAAGGTACAAAATAAGATTACATTGAGTCCTTTTGTAAAACATCAAAATCCTAAGACTTAGACCAAACTTGGTTCCAACAGGAAGAAGATGAAGACATTGAAACAATGTTTTCTAGATTCCAGATCCTGGTCTCAAGATTAAAGGTACTTGAGAAGAGTTATACTATTGTTGATCATGTGAAGAAAATCCTTAGGAATCTGACAACCATGTGCAGACCTAAGATCAATGCCATTCAGGAAGCAAAGGATCTGAATACTCTAAATCTAGAAGAATTAATCAGTTCTCTCAAATCACATGAAATTGAGCTTGAAGAAGATGAGCCCAAGAAGAAGAACAAAACTCTAGCATTGAAATCCAAGCAGAAGAAGGTTCTAAAAGCAACATTAGAATCAGAAGATAGTGATTCAAATTATCAGAATCTGAATAGAGGAAGAGGAGATTGCTTTCATATCTAGAAAGGTTCAAAAAATATGGCACAACAGATAAAAGAAATTTCCCCAAAGATATTCCAAGCATTCTACCAGAGGAAATGATGATCAACATGACAAGAAAAACATCATCTGCTATGGATGCAATGAACCTGGACATATCAAGTCAAAATGTACAAATATGGAGAAAAGGAAACACCAGAGGAAAGATTCCAGACCCAAGAAGAAAAGTATGATGGCTACATGGGATGATTCTGATGAATCCTCTGACGATAAACAAGCAGATTTGGCTATGATGGCTCACACCAACTCTGCCTCTGAATCTAACACATATTCTGACTCTAGAAGTGAATCAACAGATGAAGAAATTGAGGTATTTTCTGAATTTACTAGATCTGACTTAATTACTGCTATAAATGATTTTTTAAATAATAATCATAAATTGTCCTTAAAACTGAAAACACTTAGGAAAGAAAATACAAATCTAACTGAAAAAGTTAATGTTTTAAAGAATCAAAGTGCATAATTTAAAATCGAATATGCAACTCTTAAAACTGATATTACTGAACTTAAGACATATAATATAACTTTGAAAACTGATATTACTGAACTTCAAACAGAGAATGCAAATTTGAAAACTAATATTGTTGAACTGAAGGCTAAAAATCTAACTCTAAAAAGTAATCATAGTTCAACATCAATTGAAAATACCACATGTAACTTTGATATGTATGAACAAGTATTTCAAGATTTTCTTGTTAATGGTATGGAAAGAAGCAAATATGCTTCTATGATTTATGGAATTAGTAGAAATGGTAAAAGAGGTATAGGATTTGAAGAAACTGTAACTGAACCTAAAACTATTCCCTCTGATATCTTGTGTACTATTTGGTCTAATAAAGGTCACTCAAAATTATCTTGTCCCATGTTAAATACAAGGAAAGACAAGAAACCTTTCAAGACTAACAAACCAGGACCTAACCAAATTTGGGTACCTAAGAACAAAATTATCTTTGTTGCAGATGTTCTCAGCAATCAAGTTACAACACCAATCATGGTACCTGGACAATGGATGCTCGCAACATATCACGAGAGAAAGGTCTATGTTCCAAGAACTAACTTTGAGAAAAGGAGGCACGGTGACTTTTGGAGGAAAGCAAAAAGGCCAAATCATTGGTCAAGGTATAGTTGGTAATGGTACTTCCCCTTCTATTAAAGATGTCTTGTTTGTTAAAGGTCTTAAGCATAACCTATTAAGTATTAGTTAGTTAAGTGATAATAATTATGATATTATATTTAATCAAAAAACGTGCAAGACAATTAGTCAAAAGGATGGATTTTTACTCTTTATAGGTCACAGGAAAAACAAAATTTATAAGATAAATGTGTTTAGTCTAGAGAAACAAGAGGTTAAATGTCTTATGTTAGTAAATGAAGAGAAACCAATTTGGCACAAAAGATTAGGTCATGCAAACCTTAGATTAATTTCAAAACTGAATAAACTTCAACTAGTAAGAGGTCTACCTAAGCTTAGTTACAAAACTGAAATTATGTGTGAAGCTTGTCAAAAGGGAAAACAAACAAAAAACTCATTTACCCCTAATAACTCAGTCTCTACCTCAAAGCCCCTTGAGCTCTTACATATAGATCTTTTTGGGCCAGTGAAAACTGCCTCTCTAAGTGGAAAGAAATATGGATTTGTTATAGTAAATGATTACACTAGATGGACATGGGTAAAATTTAAATAAAAAAAAAAAGAATGAATCCCATAAAGTATTTATCACATTTTGTAAACAAATCATGAATAAAAAAGGTCTTAAGATTGTAACAATTAGAAGTGATCATGGAGGAGAATTTAAAAACAAGTTTTTTTAAAGTTTTTGTGATGAGAATGGAATCTCTCACAACTTCTCCTCTCCTAGAACAACCCAACAAAATGGAGTTGTAGAAAGAAAGAATAGATCACTCCAAGAAATGGCCAGAACCATGTTAAATGATATGAATGTTGCAAAACACTTTTGGGCTGAAGCAATTAATACTGCATGTTATATTCAAAGTAGAGTCTATATTAGATCTATATTGAATAAAACACCATATGAATTGTGGAAAGGTAAAAAGCCTAACATCTCTTATTTTAAACAATTTGATTGTACTTGTTATATGTTGAACACTAAAGATAACCTTGGTAAATTTTATTCCCGATCTCAAAAGTGTACCTTCATTGGATACTCTGAAAGATCTAAGGCTTATAGAGTGTTTAATATGGAAACTCATATTGTGTAAGAATCCATACATGTTAAATTTGATGACAAACAGTTTGACCTTGAAAAGTCAAAGCAAGATGATGATAGTGCAGGTTTACCATAATCAAAGGAAGCAGATGCAGACAAACCAGAAGAACTTGAAAAAGTAGAGGATACAAGCAAATCAGAAGAATATGACAAATCTTCAAAGGATGAATCTGATCAAGTCAAAAATAGTCAAGATAAGTAAGAAGAAAGATCTGGATGGAAGTACCTATCATCTCATCTTGAAACTCTAATCATTGGAAGTGCAAGTGATCCTTTGAGGACCAGATCATCACTTAAAGACACCAATTTGTTTGGCTTACTCTCATCAATTGAAGCATTGGCAGATGATGGATGGATTCTTGCAATGCAAGAAGAGTTAAATAAATTTGAGAGGAATGATAGATAGAATATTTGCTAGAATATTCTTGTAATTATATATGTATATTTTCTATTCATAGAATAGTCAATACCTTCCTAATCTATTTTAAGTAAACCATTGATGTATAGTTAATAGGTTTCTATATTGGACATGCATGATCATTGTATATATACAGTTCCAGATTAATGAAAAAGGACGGGGGAAGACAATTACTTTCATGGTATCACGAGACCTAGGTTGCACTTCTTAGCTTCTCCACCCTCTCTTATTTTCTTTCTTCTTTCCTCAGCCAGTGATCATGTCCACCCCAACCCCTGCGTCTATTCCTACACCGCTTCCCTCTTCTTCCTCTTCACCAAAGAACCCTTTCCATCCGGCTCTCGCCGTAACCAACATCAAGAACCACATCCCCATTATTCTTGAGATGGAAAACGTTCAATTTGGTACATGGGTTGAACTTTTCAAAATCCATGCTCGCTCTCATAAGGTCCTCCATCATATCATTCCTCCAGCACCAGGCATGGAAAAGAAGGCACCTGAAACTGATGATGAGAAAGAACTGTGGACAACTCTTGATGCCACAGTTCCACAGTGGATCTATTCCACTATCTCCAGCGACCTTTTGGCTACCATCATTGAACCAGACTCCACTGCCATGGAGGCCTGGAATCGATTGACCAACATCTTCCAAGATAAACAAAACGCTCGTGCAGTCACTCTCGAGCAGGAGTTTTCCTCCATTCGCATGGAGGATTTTCCCACCGCTTCCGCCTACTATCAGCGACTCAACGATTTCTGACCAATTGAAGAACGTTGGAGCCCCTGTATCTAATCAGAGACTCGTTCTTCAACTTGTTTCTGACCTCACTGATGCATACAAAGGGGTCGGAACATTGATTTGGCAAAGCAATCCTCTTCCTCAATTTTATCAGGCTCGCTCTATGCTTACTCTTGAAGAAGCCGATCTAATTAAGATGACAGCGACCGGCGCTCAGGCTCTCATGACTGCGGCATAATCGAAGGACCTTGCTGAAGCCTCCTACTCCAATCATAACCGCGGCGGCAAGAAGAATAGCAGCCGAAATCCTGCCAATAAAAACCGCAGTAGTTACGGCAGAAACGGCGGGCATGGTCAACCTTCCAACTACAACCCAAACTACTTCCCAAAACAACAACCATGTTCCACACACCATCATCCAAACCAACTCATCTCCACCAAATGACCAGCCAATTCCCCAACCCGCCAGGACCATAACAACACGCAGCATGCATGGAATTTCCAAACCCAAACGCCTGTTAAACCTATCTGCCTCAGCTAATGACCTCTTACCCTCTCCCATTCTGAAAACTCCATATTTAGCCTTGTCTGATCCACATTGGAAATCCGCCATACAAGAAGAATTTGATGCTCTTATTAAAAATAAGACGTGGGATTTGGTTCCCCGACCTTGTGGTATTAATATTATTCGATCTATGTGGATTTTTCGTCATAAAAAGAAATCTGACGGTTCTTTTGAGCGCTATAAGGCTCGTCTTGTTTGTGATGGCAGGTCTCAAAAAGTTGGAGTGGATTGTGATGAAATATTTAGCCCTGTGGTGAAACCAGCAACTATCCGGATGGTTCTCAGCATTGCCTTATCATACTCATGGCCCATCCATCAGTTAGATGTCCAGAACGCCTTTTTACATGGCAATCTTCGTGAGACAGTCTATATGCATCAGCCCATGGGTTTCCGCGATCCTATTCATCCAGACTATGTCTGTCGTCTGTCGTCTCGCAGGTGCTTTGCAGTATCTCACATTTACTCGACCAGATATTTCATACGATGTCCAGCAGATATGCCTTCACATGCATGCTCCAAAAAGCGAACATATGAACGCTCTAAAACGCATTTTGCGTTACGTGCAAGGCACTCTGCATTTCGGTTTACATTTGTACCCTTCATCCATCCCCAATCTTACTTCCTACACTGATGATGATTGGGGTGGCTGTCCTGACACAAGGCGCTCTACATCTGGTTATTGTGTTTTTCTTGGTGATAATCTTATCTCATGGTCCTCTAAGCGACAACCTACCCTCTCTCGCTCTAGTGCTGAAGCTGAATATAGAGGGGTAGCCAACGTCGTGTCCAAGTCATGCTGGATTCAGAATCTTCTCCTAGAACTGCATTTTCCGATCCTAAAAGCAACATTGGTGTATTGTGACAATGTTAGTGCCATCTACCTCTCCGACAACCCAGTTCAACACCAACGCACGAAGCACATCGAGCTGGATATTCACTTTGTTCGCGAGAAGGTGGCTCGCGGTCAAGCTCGAGTTCTTCATGCCCCATCCCGTCATCAGATTGCTGACATATTTACTAAGGGGCTCTCGCGCATACTTTTTGATGAATTTTGAGCCAATCTCAGCGTACGGGAACCTCCCGCTTCCACTGCGGGGGTGTGATAGATAGAATATTTGCTAGAATATTCTTGTAATTATATCTGTATCTTTTCTATTCATAGAATAGTCAATACCTTCCTAATCTATTTTAAGTAAACCATTGATGTATAGTTAATATGTTTCTATATTGGACATGCATGATCATTGTATATATACAGTTCCAGATTAATGAAAAAGGACGGGGGAAGAAAATTACTTTCAAGGAATGATGTTTGTGATCTAGTACCTAGACCAAAGAAGAACATTACTGGAACCAAGTGGGTTTTCAGAAACAAGCTAAATGAAAAAGGTGAAGTGGTCAGAAATAAGGCAAGACTTGTCGCACAAGGCTACAATCAGCAAGAGGGCATTATTTATACTGAGACATTTGCTCCAGTGGCCAGGTTAGAAGCTATTTGTATCATACTTTCTTTTGCTACAAATAATAACATTACATTATTTCAAATGGATATTAAAAGTGTTTTTCTCAATGGTTATATAAGTGAAGAAGTCTATGTTAAACAACCCCCAGGTTTTGAAAGTTCTAAATTCCCAAGTCATGTTTTTAAACTTAGAAAATCTCTGTATAGTCTAAAACAAGCACCTAGGGCGTGGTATGATAGACTTAGTAACTTCTTGCTTAAAAATAACTTTGAAAGAGGACAAGTAGACAATACACTTTTTAGAAAATCAATAGAAGATGACATTCTTATTATTCAAATTTATGTTGATGACATTATTTTTGGATCTACTAATGGCACTTTTTGCCAAGAATTTTCTAAATTAATGCAGCATGAATTTCAAATGAGTATGATGGGAGACCTTAAGTTCTTCTTAGGGATACAAATTCAGCAAAGTCAAAAGGTATTTACATTCATCAAACTAAATATACAAAAGAGCTTCTCAAGAAGATTAAGATGAGTGATTGCAAACCTATGGCTACACCAATGCACCCTACTTGTTCACTTGAAAAAGATGATTCAGGCAAAAAATTTGACCAAAAAACCTAGAGAGGAATGATAGGATCCCTACTTTACCTTACCGCTTCTAGACCTGACATCATGGTTAGTGTGTGTGTATATGCAAGATTTCAAGTTGACCCTAGGGAATCACATTTAACTGTTGTTAAGAGAATCCTTAGATACCAATCTTACCTTGTTCTACAAGAAATCTCCTAAGTACAAACTTAGTGGATACTGTAATTCTGATTATGCTGGAGATAAACTTGAGAGAAAGAGCACCAATGGAAACTACACCTTTTTAGGTGACAACTTAATATCCTGGTCAAGTAAGAGACAAAATACTATTGCAATGTTAACAGCAGAGGCTGAGTACATTTCAGCAGCTGGCTGCAGTTCTCAACTACTTTGTATGAAACATCAACTAGAAGACTACAAAATCCTAGAAACCAACATTTCCATCTATTGTGATAACACTTCTGCCATTTGTCTAACCAAAAACCATATACTACATTCTAGAGCTAAACACATAGAGATCAAACACCACTTCATTAAGGACTTTGTTCAAAAATGGGTACTAAACATTCAGTTTGTACACACTGAACACCAAAGGGTTGACATATTTACCAAATCACTACCTGAAGATAGGTTTGACTTCATCAAGAAAAACCTAAACCTTACATTCATCTCTGACTGATATTGTAATCACTTCAAAGTAGTTTAGTTTTACATTAGTTTTTATATTTTCTTGTAATATGTTATATTAATGTTATTAAAGAAAAGAATAAAAAATAAAATAAATAAAAAATTCTCACTTTCATGTCTTTTTGTCTGATGACAAAAGGGGGAGAAAGATATTTGATAAAGTGGAGAGAAAATGACACTTAGACTTAGAGGGAGTCAAATAAATAGAAAGAAAAGTTGTTATAAAAAATACAAGTTTGTTTTGTCATCATCAAAAAGGGGGAGATTGTTGGAACCAAGTTGGTTTTACATTTAGAGTTTTAATGTTAACAAAAGTATTTTATGAGAACAATATATTTGACTTCAAAAATTATGAAAGAAGATATGGTCAAGATTTGTAGAAGATTTGACGAAGATTTAATTAAGATTTGAAGAAGATTTGATCAAAATTTGAAGAAGATTTGATCAAAATTTGAAAAAAAAAAGATTTGATCAAAATTTATCTACAACAAAAAAAAATGAACAGAATCAATTTGAAGAATTTACAAATGCAATCTGAACTAAATACAATCCATAATTAAACAAGGACCAAATTGAAGCCCAAATTTCAACTACTCAAGGCTGAAGAAGAAAATCATCGAAAAGCAGAAAAGAGTAGTCTAAGAGTTCAAAGAGAGAAATATTCGTTTCAAGTTAGAAATATTTTTTAAGTGTTCTTTTCTTAGAGTGTGAGAGTTATTATTATTATCAGCTTTCTAGAAGCAACTACTCAAGTTCCAATCTCTTGTATCCAACCTGATAGTGGTTTAGTTCCTTCTTCAATCTAGGGTTGTTAGGAGAAGATTTGGCTTGTAGGGTTAAGGTGGTGTTGTTCCTCAAAAGTCTGGGGTTGTCAGGATATTTGGAAAGACTGGCTTGGAGGGTCAGGTGCTTTGTAATTCAAGGTATTAAAGTCTTCTGAATGAGGGGACTGGATGTAGCCAAGTTAATGGTGAACCAGGATAAATCTATGTGTCAAATTAATTATGCTTTCATTGCTCGCTGCCTCTAAATCCGATTGCTTTTACTCCAAGTAAGTAACCAAAAGCCAAACTAATTTTTTAATTTATTTATAAATTATCAAAAAGTTGTCAACTTTGACAAACATAATTCAATCTCCTTTCTCGTATTTACACCTTCAACACAAGTAATAAATATTCAAGTCAAGGTGTTATTTAATCGTGAATAGTGTATAAAAAATAATTATTATGTAGCAAAAAATATTTACTAAAAGGTTACATTGTTGAACAAATCTCAATTTGGTTTAGAATTATTAGTTGTGACTATAGACATCGAAGAAGTTATATATAACATGTCCAACGTTCAATGTTTTATATCTTGCACTAACATTTTTCCTTCTTCTAATATATATAATAACTATTAATATCAATAGTCTATAAAAAAAATTTAATGATCAATATGTTGGAATGATGGTCTAAATATGTAATATTCATGCTATCTCCATTTTATCTATATGAATTTTGAAAAATAAAGAGAACATCTGCTCAATATTTACACACGAAAGCATGGATGAAGCTGCAATAAACTCAAATCTCATCGACCATATTGTAATTAAATGTCTTTACATGCACAAAATATATAAATTAAATCCAATATACATTTCTTTATAAATGATCGCTCAACACTCATTAAACTTCTACCTTACACTATTAAAAAAAAGAGAGAGGAGTTGAAGTTGCACATAGAAATATATTGATTTCATTGGAACTTCTAGAAAGCTGTAAAGGTAAACCAAGAAAAACAATGAAAAATTTTATCCTATGTTCCTAAAATTTATACTCATATCTCCAAATTTTAATAAAAATTTAATTTTAATTTTTTTTAAAAAAATATTAAACTTTATAGTTTTTGATACATATGTATTGTGAAAAAATTTATCAATAGACAAATTTTAATTTTCTAAAATATATTTGAATATCAAAAAAATTAAAAAAAAGTATATTAATAAATAAAATTTAAATTTTTTGAAACAAATATATTAAAATATTTTTGTTATGTTTTTCGAAATTTAAATTGAATTTAGTAGAATAAAAAAATAAATAACTTGTATAAAATATAAAAGTAGAAATATAAATGAAGAATACATCCTAAAATTTTCAAAACAATGTCGTGTTTATTCTCTCTAGCACATTAATCTTCCTTCACGTTTTCTCGGCCCAGGCAAAGCAAAGCCAATAAAAGAGTTCCTAACCTGCATCGTGGGCCCACTGTAAACCCCCACGTGTCGTACTGAAAAGTGGTACCCCACCTGTTAACATTCCAGCACTCGACACGTGTCCTATGATCTCACTCGTTATAGGTAGGGACCATTTTGGAAAGCCCTCTCGATAACTGTGTTAAAACAGTCCCGTTTAGTTTAGGGTCCACCCATTAGGCCACTCTCCTCTTGGGTCCCGCATCCACACTCACATGACCACAATATGAGTGGACCCATAGCCACTTTCACCCATAATAAATTCTCCAAAAAGTAGCACAAAAAATGAATTATTATTATTACTAATTGTTACTAATATAGACAAAAGTGGATAAGAAAAAATAATATATTTCATCTATATTTAAAATTAAATACATCAAACCTAAATAAATAAAGAAGACAAAACACTTCCCGATACACCAAATTACATAATAACTTATAATTATTACCAATAACTCATATTATGGAATGATAATATAGTTAAAGTGATGATAAAGTCCCGTATTCAACTCTTCTATTAACAAAATATTAAACATTTATCTTTTTTTAAATTAATAATTTATAGTAATAAATTTTTATTAAATATTTATTTTAATCTTTAAATATATATCATTATAGTTTTTAAATATATTTATATATAAATTGTATATATATTTTTAAATATCTCTTTTATTATTAATTTTATAGTCTAATTGATCAATAAAATATTCATTCAAAAATTAAACTGAGTAACTAAAATATATTTTTTTAAATTGCTGTGACAGTATCTTAAGCATTTATATATCAAAATATTTACTCAAGATTTTAAGAACACTTATTTGTACATAAATAAATTCCAGAGACGACACCTTATAATCAAGAATAAAAATCTTCAGAAAAACACGAATAACGGTTATTCTTATTCTAAAAATTTTAATATTGTTGTCAAACTAAAAAAAAGTAAATATCTCTAGCTGTAGAATAGCATAACAGTACTAGTAGTACCCCCATTGCACGGTTCACGGAGTCAGCACCCCCACTACTGGGTCCCCCTCCTTCCCACCCCCCCACTTTTCGTGTTGACCCACACACACACGTGGTCCCCACCATTTTTATAACACCCACTCACGTGCGCACGTGCTCTTCTCTAAAAACGACGTCGTTAACCAAATTCAACGTTCTGCTTCACTTCAATGCTTCGAAGAAGATCGCGACAATAACTGAAGCTCTTGCCTATCATAAATCTCCAAAGAAAAATCCCTCAGCATCTGCGTAGTGGTTGTCGCGGCGGTGGTCGGCGCCATAACCGACGCTCTCGCCGGAGATTTCGATGCAGGTGAAATCGAACACGTGTTGGATGACGTGGAAGTTTGTTGAATTTGAACGGGTGTTACCATGGAGGAAACAAAAGCAGAGATTGGTCTTGCTAACGTGAAAAACTGAGGCTGATTCGTTGGAACCACAAAAAAAGCACTTCCCGCTGGAACGACTGCGTTTGATGGTATGGCCCACACAGGTACCATGTTTTGCGGTAACGGAATTGCAGTTTGTTGCGGAATTATCGTAGTTGTAGTTAGGTTCGCGTTTGTGTTTGTGTTTGCGTTCGAAATTGAGGTTGTTATTAAACCTGCTGAAACTGAAACGGTGCTGTCGTTTATGTCCACGTAAGCGCTATTAACTGGTCGTTTACGTTTCTTCTTATCAGGTGAATACTCGGATTGTTGATGTTGATTTTGTTCCGGGTCGGAGCTTTTATTGGGAAAGGTAGTTGGGATCTTGAGAGTGCCGTTAACGGACATCGCGATGGCGGGGACGGTGCCGGTTCCGGTGGCGGCGATAATGGCGGGCTCGGCGTGTTCGAGGAGCCACCGGATTGTTTCACCGTCGGATTTATGACCGAGTTCTCGGGTCAATTGAAAGATCCGAGCCGCACACGTGGCAGGCATTCGGATCCGACGACCTCTACCTTCCACTTTTGTGTGACGGTCTTTTGTGGAGGCTCTCTTTTGAAGCGGTTGTTGGTGTTGGATTATATGGGCCTGATTTTGGGCTTGGGCTTGGATTAAAGCCTTGTTTACTTGCATGGACATGGATATCCCCGTCGGCACATGCATCGCCATCGGCATCACGTTTATCGCTGTCCCATCTTCCGTTTCTGGTTCCTCTTTGGGCTCTCCTAGCGTGAGATCAATGTTTCTAGAACCTTCTTGAGACATGAATGAGAAAAATATATATAAAAACAACTTAGGAGAAACTAGGAAGGTGTTTTTATGTTTTACTTAGAATTTGAATGCGAGAGTGAAAGTGTGTTAATATATATAGCACAAGAAGGTTGAGATTATGAGAATGAGAGGGTTGTTTTTATTGTAGGATAGAGAGGGAGGTAGTAACTAGTGATATAGAAGATGGGGCCCTTACATGGAAAGAAAATCTACGGTGATCGTTATTGGACCCAATATGATAAGGACTAATGCACGTGATGGGTCCCATCTAATGGGTTAGTGTTAGGAGAAGGTTATGGTCAATGTATTCACTTTGTTTGCCAAACTACACAAAAAAATGTTAAAAAGAGAGTGAAGGATGAGGAAGAGGATGATAAAAGAAAGAAAAAAAGAGTATGGAAGAAAATGAAACTCGATATGATTCTTTCTTGCATGATGAATTCATGACGGAATGAACTATTTGAAAAGCATAAGGAAAATGATTCCTTTTTATAGAAATATTTTTTTGTATGTTTGTTTTTTCTATTTGGATAAATATTTTTTTTCTTATATCATCTCATACATATTTGATGATCTTGTTTGTGGAAATCAAAATGAAATTAAAATCTTAATGTTACTTTATAATATTTCCCTCATAACACGGAATTTTTTGAATAAATAATATTTGCATGTATACATTTTAAAAAATATATTAAAAAATAATAAAGAATAAATATATGAATTTATTTGAATATTTGAGTTACGAATTTGATAAAATTTGTATTATATTAAAGAATATAATTAATTTTATGGGTTTTGGTTGAAAATTTTGATGAATTTTTTGAATTTTTGTAAAAGAAAAGGATAATATTGTTAACATTTTAAAATATAAATGATTAAATTGTCACTTAAAATTAAAATAAATGACCAAATCGGAAAAAAAAAATAAAGAACTAAAACGTTACCTGAAATTAAGTTAAGGGACCACTATTTAGCCTTATTATTAATAGTAATGTATTAATAATCATTTTGCAATAGTTTTATGTGAAATTTTAATCACCTTTCTTGATATTACAAACTCACCACTGAATTAATATCTGCATATATACATAATTTTACTTTTGAACGCCTAAGATTCATTTAAATTTTTTACGACATAACAAAAAGATTAATAAGATTAATGTATTTTCTTATATGTTTGTAAAAAAAATATTTTATATGGATTGACACGTATACAACTTCCAATTAGAATTAGTCAAAAAGGAATTCAATTAAAAGAGATTGAAGCATTGTTTATCCCACTTATATTAAAGGCATTATTGCATTTAATTGATCATACATATATAACGGACTATAATACGAGAGATTGATGTTAAAACACGTAAAAAAAAAGACAATTAGCCGAAACATTGGAGTATAAAATATGCGAGAAACTATTATAAAAAATGCAAGAAATTAACTAGAAATCTTAGTAAAAGAAGAAAATAAAATAAAAAAAAAAAAGTGAAATGGGGCAAAAGATGCATCAATTGTAGGAGGTTCCCTATGGCATATGATATTAAGATAATTAATGACATCATGTAAAAATGAGATAGAAATTTTTCCACTATTATAGTAAGAAAGTTTAATGTCAAACAACGACTAATATTTGTTAGAAGAAAACAAACAACATAAAGAAAACGGACCATATAATTAAAAAAATAAATGAAAACATAAATGACAAAGACCTGAAATTGAAAAGTCAATACAACAATTCTTCGTGCATTTGTATTTTTTGAATAAGAGCATACATCATAGGATATTAGGAATTAGGATGTGGGAAATAGTGAATATGATGATTCACAATTTCACAATTCAGACGGGTTAGTTTCAAATGAATTAAGAATATGTTTTTAATTGAAAATTTTAACTGCAAAATCATTTATTTTAAAATATGATAGTAAGGCAAGACATACAAATACTTTTTGTAAAGATAAACTTCAAGTGACAAGACAGTGTGTTACCAAACAATTTTTAAATAAACTAAGATATCTTAAAATTAATCCAACTACAAAATCCAATTTGTAAACTACCTCTCACTATTTTTATGGAATAAATATCTATAGGAAATAAACACATTTTTAACTCATATCTTATCAAGTAAATTATTCTCAAGAGCCTTAAATTGAAAACAAGACATAAATAAATATATTGCATTCGATCCTTATTATAAGAAAAAATTTAAAAGATTTTTTGATTATTTTTATAAGAAAAAGTCATAAGTTTTAAGAAGTATTTATTACTTAAAATTTTTTTTACCCTATTTAATGTATTACAATTTTCTAACAGGATATATTTAGAAAAATGTTCAAAAAATTACTACAATAAATATTTTCATTAATTTTGATGTTTTTTTATTTTTTTAATTTCTTCTTATATTAAAGACTATAGAAAGTATCATGTTTGTTAAATTTTATTATTTATTCGTTAATCTCCGAGTAGATATATAATCACAAACACATCTCAGTCTGCCAAATTGTGTTGTATAGATAATTTAAAATTGTCTCCCAACGCCACATCATCTACAAGCAATGCGATGAAATTACCTAGTTTTATTGTATTTCAGCTTTTAGTTTGATACTATTATTGTTAGTAGTTTTAGTTTGTTACCTGATTTTAGATAACACCTTTTTTACGTCATTTTAGATAACATTTGGTATTTATAACCTTTGGCTATTTTCATTTTTTATCAATTAAGACGTATATTCAATAAATAATATAGTATCATTTTAGCCAAAAAAATAAATAATATAGTATCGGATGTAAAATACCAAATTTAAATTTTTCTTTTCATCTTCTTTCCTTTTCTTTTTTTTCTTTTGTTTCCTCTTTCATGGCACAATAAGATCCCCAACCTCCTCCTTCTCCTCCCATTCCTCCTCATTCGAATGGGCTCTAGTGATATATCTCTCTCTTGAGATGGAGAACAAATATGATTTCATTGATAGAATGAAATAAAAAAAATCTGACATTCAAGCTTATGATTTCTCATCTTGGGAACGTCGCAATACATTTATTATATCTTGGCTCTACCACACGATTTCTCCAAAAAAAGACAGCATTATGCTTTGGATCGATGACACTTTTGATGTTTGGCAAAAGCTCGAGAACATATTTTCTCAGGGTTATTTTTTTTAGAATTTTTACACACCACTTATGGTTTGTCCACCATTAAACAAGGAGATTCCTCTTCACAACTTATTTTACCACCCTCATGAAGATCTTTGACGAACACTTCAACTTCAAACATATCCCTTCTTGCACTTCTTTTTCAAATGGTTGGGGAAACACGTTAATTTACTACAATATCACAATATTGGGATCATTATTTAATTCTTTAATTTTTACAAGGTTTGAATGATAACTATACACGTGTTCTTTCCCATGGTTTTCCTCTTGGTTATCAAACTAAGAAATTGGTTAATCATGTTGATTTCATTCCTTATGATCATGTTGATTCGCTCCTTAAAAAATGGTATATGGACTCTAGAAGGAGTTGAATAGAGTCATACTTTTTCATAGTTTTAATGATCATGCAATGAAAAATTATTTGATGGTGATTGATTAACATATATATTCATATGGAAAAGTTGTTCAAAAACAATTCCCATTACAATTAATTGATCCAAATAGATAAGGCAATTTGACACAAGAAAAATGATTTGATTGAATACAGTAGATTGAGTTTTGATTCAATAAAATGTAAAGATAAATAGAATTGCTTAGTGATGCATTAATGATATGAAAGCAAAGATAACAGAAAATTCAGTTATGAATACAATTTCCAATTGTTGAGATGAGTTCAAAACAGGTTCCTTGCTCAACAATTCAAAACATAAAATTGACTCAAAATAGAATTTTGAATGTACTAATCTTTGTTGGAACCAAGTTGGTTTTATACTAAGAGTTTTGATGTTAACTAAAGTATTTTATGAAAACAATATATTTGACTTCACAGAGTATGAAAGAAGATTCATTTTTTAAAAAAACAATCTAAAATAATATTTGATTTAGATTTATAATTAAAGAAAATCTTTGACCAAATTGAAAAGAAGATATGGTCAAGATTTAAAGAATATGTGATTAACGTCTTATCAACAATAAGATATGAATTATTTACAAGATTTGATCAAGATTTATCTACAAGAAGATATGAATTGTTTACAAGAAGATTTGATCAAGATTTATCTACAAGAAGATATGAATTGTTTACAAGAAGATTTGATCAAGATTTATCACAAGAAGATATGAATTCCTTACAAGATATTTGATCAAGATTCATCTACAAGAAGATATGAATTATTTACAAGAAGATATGAATTATTTACAAGAAGATATGATCAAGAATTGTTTACAAGAAAAAACACTCCTAAGAAGACACATTTATTATATGCAAAGATATGATTCAAATTTTGGCAAAGGACAAAAAATTGGATTGGACTTAGTCATATTCCTACTAGTGAAAGTTCAAGAACCAGTCCAACACTATGTTCTCTCCCAGATCAAAGCAAGCAATAGGAAGAAAGTTTCATCTGAAGAATTTGTGAAAACAATCTTAACAAAATATGAACAGTATCAATATGAAGAATTTACAAACTCAATCTGAACAAAATACGAAAAAAATCAATCTAGAAGAACTGCTCTGATTGGATCCATAAATAAAGAATTGGCTAAAGAACATATTATCAAAAAACATCTTATTCAGAATTATTTTTGAATAAGATCACTGTTGACCAAGCTAGAAATGAAGATACAATTCAAAATTAAATAAAGACTAAATTGAATCCCTAATTTTATCTATAAATAGATACTTAAGACTGAAGAAGAAGATCATGAAAAAATCAGAAAAGAGTAGAAGAACTCAAGCTCAAAATTTCAAATTCATCTTAGAGTTCAAAGAGAGAAACACTTGTTCGAATGAGACATATTTTCTGTGTGTTTTTCTTAGAGTGTGATAGTTATTGTTATAATCAGCTTGTTAGACGCAACTACTCAAGTTCCAAACCATTGTATCCAAACCTGATAGTGCTGTTAGTGTGTCTTCAATAATTTGGGGTTATCAGATTGTGTGGAGAAAACTTGGTTGGTAGAGTTAAGGTGTGTGTGTTCCTCAAAATTATGGGTTTGTCAAACTGTTTGGGAAGACTGGCTTGGAGGGTCATGTGCTTTGTAATTCAAGTTGTTGAATTAGTGGATTAAATTCTTCTAAGTGAAGGGACTTGATGTAGCCAAGTTAGTGGTGAATTAGGATAAATTACTTATGTCACTTTATTCCTGCACTTATTAGTTTTGTTATTGCTTCTACTCTAAGTAAATCATCAAGTCTGAATCAGTTTAATCAAATAATGAAAAAGTTATCAACGTAGTCAAACACAATTCAACTCTCACTTCTCTTGTTTGCACCTTCAATCTTTCTATCATTCATAAACCAGAAAACAAATCTTTGCGTCATTGAACACCACAATATCAAAATGATAATGAACGTTAAACATATAAATTAAATGAGTTAAAGGAAAGATAAAAAAAACAAAAAAAAACACAACTATTTATATTGGTTCCTCTACTTTCTCCTTGCATGTAGAGTACATAAATCCCCAATTCATAGAATGAGAGCTTTTTCGTTTATTCTCAATTAGAATATTTACAAAATCTATTGGCAATTCTTACAAATTTCTACCCTTCTCTAAACACTGTGAACCAAATTTCTTGAAGCACCCTACAATACAATATGAACCATTATCTTCAAGAATAAGACATCCCTACAATTCTTGCAAGATAACACCTAGATAAAATCCCTCTTTAGAACTTAAAGAAAATCCCTCTTCAAAACCTAAAGCCAGCATTAATTAATATCCCCTTGATGGCTCACACAAGGAATAATCACCCAAATAAGAAATATCCCATATTGTTATGTTTCTTACAAGTTTCATTCGCTAACACAACATGAACTAGAAAAACACTACAAGAAAACCCTTCATTTGTGGCGGCCAAAAGCCCACACAAAGGGGAGAAAAAAAAAGCCACAATAGGCATATTTGTGGCATCCTAAAGCAGCCCCAAATAACTCAATCACAAAGTTTTGTGGCGGGCAAAACAACCACAAATGTTGGTTTTTTGGTTACCATTTGTGAGGGCTAAAGTAGTCACAAATTTGTGATGAATAGTCTGTCGTAAATTTGTGAGGCTTAGGCCGCCACAAAGGATAAAGTTGGTAAAAAAAACCACAATTTGTGGCCCTCACAAATTGTCTCATTTGTGAGAGCTTAGGCCACTACAAATAATGAAGTTGATGAAGTTTCTGATGGCTTAGACCACCACAAACTGTCTCATTTGTGGCCATTTTGGCCGCCACAAATGGGTAACTTTATTTAAAAAAGATAATTTTATGAAATTCAAAATTAATATTAAAAAATATATTATATATAAAAAATTAATGTTAATATAATTTAAAAAATGAAAATATAAATTTGAATAGAATATTATATATAAAAACAAAAATATAATTTTAATATTAATTAAATTCTATCAAACTAAATAAACTATTTCAAAATTAATAAATTATATGATATAACCAAAAATAAAACACACCATAATTAGATAATAATATATAATATATTCATACACACCACAAATAGAAAATATTATTCGAATTTATCAATCATCATAATAATTCATTTGATCTTTAGCTTCACTTCCTCCATCATTATTTGATGGAATTTTACCCGACGACAAAAGTCCCTCAAAAGTACTATTAATTGGTATCGGAAACAATATGATTTGAAATTGCATTTCATCTTCAAGTACACCACCATTAGTCGATGGAGTCATAACTGGTTGAGGTTTGTTTAAATCTGATTTGATCAAGTCAGTTGTTGGCATAATTGGCTCATTGAGGTTGATTTAAATCTCTTATGGAGTTTTACACAATCATTAATTAGATCGATGTTTTATATATTTAAAATATTTTATTTTTCAAAAGCCTTATTTTATTACTAACTTCTACAAATTACTAAATAATAAATAATGACATACTTTATATGTCAATTAAAGGAACATTTACAAACAATATAATAAATCATAATAGAGACTATATATAAACTAAATAAAAATTTTAAAGGATGTTTAATGAATTTTTTCATAAAATACGTCCCAATAAACTAAAATAGAGACTGTAAAAATATATAAAATTTTTGTACAAATTCAACTATAATTCTTTATAATGACTAACAAGCAAACTTTAATATAATTAATTTTAATAATATTTTTAAAAAATAGTTACGTTAAAATCAATACGATTTACATTTGTTTCAAAATTTTATTTATCATATATTATGTAAATAATATAATTTCTATTTTTTTTTACACATTTACTGACATTTCGAAAGATGAACTTTTTATGTATTTTGAAAATAATATAAAATATTTTATGTTTATAATATTACACATTTTAAGATTAGATCAATATTATAAATTTACTATTTTTTTCATAAGTATTATTTTGTTGCTGAAAAAATTACATTTTCTTAATAAAATTCTATTTTACTAACATAATAAATCATAATAGCAAAAATAACTATAATAAAAAAATAACTACATTTTAAATAACGCTTCATTAACATTTTAAAAAATAACTAAATTTTAAATTGATTAAAAAATTTACAATTTAAATATTTTATTAGCACTTTTTTTTAACTAATCTTACTAACATTAAAGTTTAAAAATAGTATTATAACTAATTTTAAAAATAATATATTCTACATTCTAAAATAAAATATTAATGGTCTAAAAATAATTTATAACCATATAATGTTTTTTTAATAATTATTATATAAAGTACTAATCTATATTTAAAATGCATTGTATACTAATTTGATGTAGGGTAGTGTCTAATTTGAAGTGCATAACTATTGCAGTGCATAACAATTTTGTGATCGTTTTTTGCGCCACAAATGTTACAATCAACCAAAAAATTATTTTTTATTTGTGAGTATTTTTTCAGCCACTAATAAATTTGAATTTTAGTATTCGTGAGGGCTTTTCGGTCAATAATTCGTGAGAGTTTTTTCGGTCACAAAATATTTTTTAGGTTGTCCACAATTGAGCGTTTTCTTGCAGTAAAAGTGTATAATATAGATTATGACCTTGAATACATGAAACTCTAGGAATAAGTGAGAGTATTCTTAATGAAAATAAAGGTTCAAATCAGTATATATAAATACATGAATTGGATGGACAAAGTACAATGCATCCTAATTGAAATAACAATTTATAACTGTTAAAATTTTTCAAAAAAATTAACTTTGTTGGTCGTATGAATCAACTTACTAGGCATGTAAGTAGACTCACACGAGTCTTGAAAATCCAGGGTTTCATCTTAAAGTATTGTGAATTGATTCACATGTGTATGAGCCGAATCATAAAACCTCCTAAAATTATATATGTGAGTCGATTCACACATTGAGTAACTTGACTCACAAGGTCTAGAACATTAAGAATGATTTCAAGATCGTTGTAATTCGATTTACAAAGTTAAAAATCATTTAAGAATGTTTTGTAATGTATTTCAAAGTGTGTTATTGTGATTTTATCATGCAACTAAATTTATGCATGATAAAATATGATTTTCATGTAACTTTTTCTGATTCGGATACACTTGTGAATGGTTTAAGAAATGAGAATCAACAAATGCATACATTTATCATCTAACTAAAAAAACTAAATCTATCGGAGGAAATTTTACAATTGCAACAAATTCAAGGGTTATTGGCTCTCCTATCTTTTGCTTAAAGAAATACTCCAAAAGTCTCAAATCTCATTAGCAATCATCAATTTCATTATGCACCTTCTTACATAGGTTATTATAATTCTAATGTTGCCACAAATCATGTTCCCTTAATCAATGTTCATGTTGTAGGTACTATTTCCACTCTTTTTCGATAGATCATGTTTGACCTTATAGATTAGGTCGCCTTTCTTCTACTTCTACTTGTTATACTAATGTAGCTAAGACAAATTATTTTCTTTCACCTATATATTGATCCGAAACATTGTGATACAAGTCATTTTTCAAAGCATAGGAAATTGTCTTTTTGCAAAGGTGATTCTTTGTCTTCTTCCATTTTTGATTCTTTACTTGTTGATTTACTTGTTGATATATGTGGTCTTACTGCTAATGTTTTTTACATGACCATAAATATTTCTTAGTAATTGTGGATGATAAATCTAGATTCATTTGGATTAAGTTGATGAATGCCAAAACATGAAACTATAAATCATCTTAATAAGTTCACCACTTATGTTGAAACTTGGTTTAATAAAAAGATAAAAATTAACTGTTTTTATAATGGTCTTGAATTCTCTATGGTTTCATTTTTTAATAATAAAAATATTATTTATCATACATCTTATATTGAGATACCACAATAAAATAGGGTGGTTGAAAAAAAATCATCACATAATTTAAATGTTACTAGAGGTATTTTATTTCAATTTCATAAACCTCATTCTTTCTTTTTGTTATCTTATGTTGTTCACATTTTAAATTTTCTTCCTTCTATAATAAGGAGTCTAATCTTTTTTATTTAATTGTTTTTGTATGAGTTCGGCTTCAACTATTTCAAATCATAGGCCTAAATTAATATTGTGCTAAAAAATGCATTGTGTTTGGACATATAGAGATAGAGTAAGGGCTATATTTTGCTTGACATTCATACTAATTTTGTTTTCCTTTTTTCCTATGTCTAGTGACTTAAGATTTATCTACTGATTTTGAGTTTGTTGATCATTTCCTATGTTCTAACCACAACAACAACAACAATTACCCTAAATAGCAGAAACAAATGTGTGAGAATACAGTGATACCACTTCCATATAGTGATCTCCTCACATAGTCCAACTAATTACACTAATTGTGAGAAGTTGTCCCTATAGTTCTTAATTGCATAGAAATTGCATACATGTTCTATAGAAATTGCATATATGTCCTGAAGTGTCTCTTTACTTAGTAACTTAATAGACTAAATTAATCAACTAAAAACACATTTATGACAAAAAATTAATTAACTAAAGATATATATGAATACTATAATGACTATCAAAAGACACATTTATGTATTTTTTGTAATTTTGTTACATGTAAGGATTATTGTGGTTGAAATTAGAAAACATATTGTTTATTCAATGATATATTTATTTATGAAGTTAGAATTACTTTTTGCTTGTGGAACTTACAACAATTGAAACAAGTTTTTTTGTTATGCATTTTTTTAGGAGTCAAACACATCTGTTAGGGGATGAATTTTTGAATGATTTCTAGTCACATATATGGACAATGATATATTTAATAGTGTTAGAAAATGAAAAAAAAATAAATTAACACATAGGTTTCATCATATTTATAACATTTTACCGTTTTATATTGTTAATATGGAAGTTGTGAATTTGTTTGTAGATTTATCATTTTCGGTTGTAGCGACTATGAATTGGATTGTTTTTTGTCGATATAATTTCTATCGATTTAAATAAATGAATATATTTTTTTAGTACAAATAAAATAAAATTTTCAATTAAAACTTAAAACCATAGAAAAATAATGAAAATTAACATAGGATATATAAGTCTATAGGCCTAAAAAAATCTAAAATAGAGAAAACTGGGTCTCATTAAAGGTCACAGAGAATCAGCAGTTGAATTGAGGATTTATAATTGAATTTACGTGTAGTTTATTGATGGTAGAATTTTATATTTGAATCTAAGTATGAGCAACAAGTCAAACCACATGTGCAAACAACAATGGTCAAGAAGTTATGTGTTATTGCAAGAATGTATCTCATCCAATAATATGAGGGGGAGAGTAAAATAAATAGCGAGAGAGGAATTTTCAATATGAAAAATTGGAGAAAACAAATTTTAAAGGTGATATTTCAAACGCCAATTTATATCTGCAATTCAATCTTTAGCAATATATGTAGTTTCTCATACAAGTCTTCCAATACCATTGTTCTAATTAACATCAAAACACAAAAATCATTTAATGAACATTTTTAGCTAAACAATATGTGTAATATTTGAGTGATAAATTATAAAATTTAGGGTTAAATAAGATTTTAGTTTTTATAAAAAAAAATTTCAAACAATGATCTCTCAAATATTTTTATGAACAATTTTGATCTTGCTTTTAAAGCAATTTATGTGTATCATTCGAATTTTTGAATAATTTTTTTAAGCATATTTAAAATATTATAAGAATTTTTCCTACAAAAACTTAGAATTTTTTTAACAAAAGATGAGTTAAAGTATGAATTTTGAAACATTAAAAGTTAAAAAAATCATATTTAAAAGAACATTGTTCTTATAATATTCTAAATATGTATGCAAAATATCATTAAAAAATTCAAAAGATACACTTGAATTGATTTAAAATCAAAGACTAAAATTGTTGACAGTAAATATTTGAGCGATTATTGTTTAAAGAAATTTTTTAAAATTAACGTTAAAATTTACAAAATGGATGTTTTAAAAGATAAATAATCAAAAATAATTATGAGAATATAATAAAAGGCCAAAATATATAGTTTATGAAAACTGTAGAACATTTTTCATATCCATATTTTCTGTCAACGAATTTTACTTGTTAGAAAAATCATTTTGGATAATATTTTGAAAAATAAAAGATCAAAATGGATTTATTAACAAATAACAGAGAAATCAATTATTATTTATTACGAATTGAATATCGTACGCACCAAATTGCAAACACTAATATTTTTAATTTGTTAGACAAAAATTAATATCTTAATATAGTTAGAATTATACATTAACGGAAAGAACAATGAAGCTGTTCAAGAATTTTAATACTACTACATTCTTGAAATTAAAGTTGAGGTCACTAATTAAACTGAAAAATACTCCAACTATTAGATTCAAATTCAAATGCTCTTACATTATTATATTGCATTATAAGAAAGAAGGATTTAACCTAAAAAAAAAATAAACAAAAAAAAAAGAGAAGAAGAAGAAGGATTTAACCAATTGGAGGAGTTGCATTGACATCAATCTTCTCAGCTTAACCTCAAGTGGCCAAGTTTCTCAAAGTTCCAATATCAAGTCACGTAGGATTTAAACTTTTTAAAATACATTATTATATGCACATAGTTAAGTACTTTATGATCTCTTTGGTTCTTTATGGAATTCTCTAAAGCATGATACTTGTTTAACATTGCTTCTTTTTTGTTTAGTATAAATGCTATTTTCCTGTTTGCCATTCAATTGAGATTTTCCTTTGTCTTCGATGAGATCCGTGTAGTTGTCTTTTGTCTTTTGCTCACAAACTTACATGTAATATAAATCTTCAGTTCTGACATCATACTTTATCTTCTTATGATACTTGTTACAACTTAGTGTTTTATATAGATCTTAAATCACCAATGTTTCAAAATAGCTTTCTTATTATTTGAAATTGCAGGGTAGACATAGGAGAAGGAAAGAAAGTAAATCTATAGAAGTGCTGCAATCTAAACATAAATAGCTAGGTGTTAGAATACTATTTACCCCAAATATCTACATCTTTGTGTTGTAAATTGTAAATACAAAGACTAGAAATGTTAGCAACACTATTCTATATAATAGTGTTTTTTTTTAACCTTTTGTCCATTTCATGCATTACATAAAAAGGTTAATATAATTTGTATTAGTTAATATGTTATTGAATCATATCACATATCAAATTATCTTAATCTTTTTCTATATACAACCTTTTCTCAATTTTGTTTAAATTGTGTAGCCAACAACGACGGTTTTCAAATGCTCTCTAATGCATACTAATAACAATGATTTTACTAGTAGCAACGATATACAATCATTGACGAAGTTTATATTGAAAATGTTCTCTAAAAAACGCCTACGACAACAGTTTTATTGAGGCAAAACCATAGGCTATGTGAAATTTAAAAACCAATCCCCAAAGCTACATTAGAAAGAGTACGGTTTTTAGAATTTGTAGTCTTTTCCGATGAAAAACTATTGCCTAAAGAATAGGCAACACCTCAGTTCTCCACAGTTATTTAACTATTCTAGTAGGTAACGGTAATAGTTTTTTGAAATTGTTGTACCAAAAATATTGTAGTAAAAATAATAAAGATTTACTCACATAATCAATATTTTTAACTTCCTTCATATGCAAAGTGCTTGGACAATTAATTCGTTGCGATGTATCGATTAAATCTTAACATTTCATGATACTAATTTAATAAAATTTTCAAATTTAAAGGACTGCATCCATAGTTTAATATATAGTAAAAGCTAATGATGCAAATAAATACAACTTAAAGGATCGAATAGAGAAAAAATAAACTTAAATGACTTAAGCGAAAATCGAACTAAATGTAAAGGATTAAAAAAGATGTATTTTTGCCTTAATTATACTACTATTTCTATTATATTAAGCCGTTATAACTTCATATAAAACATATTTTTTATAAAAATTAATCACGGTTTTATCAATTTATGAAAAAGAAATAAGAATCTAAAAAAAATTTAAAAATTGCTTCCAATGAGAGATTGTTTTAAGTAGCTTTTCAAAAAAGTCATTTTTTATAACTGATTTGCTTTTAAAAAATATGATTTTAACCACGGCAAATAAATACAAAACAACTTCTGCTTTTTTTTAAAAAAAATTCAAACATATTTTTAAATTAATGACTAAAATTATTTTTTAGAGCCGTAACAAAAAGTACCCATTATCATAAGCTTCCTTAATTTTACACACCATACACAAGACAAAAAAAATTTCACTGATTGATTAGCTAAAAAAATGAACATTCACACAGATCAATTAACTATATTCAAAATATATATAAGAGAAGAATAGAAAAATAACATTGAATAAACTATATATTAATAATTAAATAATATAATTTTTATAAATTTGTAAATTATAGACATATGTGTTCTTTGACGAAGATGTTTCTCCAATAAAACAAAATTTCAATACGTTTATAATACATTGATTGTAATTTATTATTATTATTATACAAATCATAAACATGATGAATGTTTGAAATGGTCAATTGTTTAAAATATGATTTTGCTTTGGTCAATTAATTAAAAATAAATAAATGTATAATTTATAATTATCACGTCTATACAATCCTATTCAATAAAAATGTGAATACAGTAATTATAATTCAGGGTACACACGGGCATGAGTTTAGAGATTGTCCTTCACTTGTTAATTTATTAATAGAGAAATGCATATTTGATTATTAGTGTTTCTTAAAAAACTTATAGATAAAATACAAAAAAAATTATAACATTATTTATAATTTACGTTGCAAATTATACATGTGACACAAGTTTGTCACTGAAACATTAAAAGTGTGAAAAAAGATATAATATACTAATTATAATTTATTATACAAACATATACAATACATGTAAAAAATTGCGATTCACAAAACAATTATTTAAAATATAAATTTAATTGCAGTTTTAATTCACTATTTTTATTGATTCACGAAATTACTCCCCTATTTTAAAAGTCGACAGTATTAATATCTTCATCTAATTTTTTAACTAAAATATAATGACATGAGATGTTTTAAATAACATGACATATATACGATGACGTAAATTGATTAATACTCATGGAATTGGAATAAAACACCATAAAAATTTAGCTTTCAACTTTGAAAATTTTTTATATTTTTAATTTAATTAATGACATATGAATAATTAATGTATCTATATGGTTCTATATCATAGATTGTATGTCATATCAAATCGTCATTTTTTAGTTAAAAAATCTGACAGAGAAACTAAAACTGTCGACTTTCAAAATAGGAAAATCAATTTCGTAAATTAATAATAATAAAATAACTAAATTAATAATAATAAATTACTATGCAACAATTATATCGATAAAACAGTAATTTCTTTTAAGTGTTTTAATTACCGAGATGATTTTGAAAATTGTTTCAACCATTTATATCAATCACAATTAATATTTTTTTTCATATTTTGCAATTAAATACGGTTTGTAAGCTATTTGTATATTGTCTACTTTCATATTGTAAGCTATTAGCTAGTTATTATATAAATGCAACTCTTGATTTTGGTTGAATATGTAATGGATATATTTACTTTTAACAATTCAATATTTTTAAATATGAACACATATAACATAATATTGACAGTTAAATTTAGATATGTTTAGATAAATAGATATTATAAGACTAAAAAATGAGTTAAAAAAATATTATACAATATATATCTAACTAAGATAGAAATAGTTGATAGACGAATAAGTTACTATGGCAACAAAACGGATTAGGGACGAATTTTGCTTCTCAATCTATGTCTTCAACTAATTAGATAAACCTACACATGCACTCATTTGTTATTGGGATTGAAATTTGGATTATCATATCTAATCCCATTTAGGGTTGAGTTTTCCGTCCTCGTCTTCATTCATATAAATAAAATTATAAATTTAAAAATTAAATTATTATAATTATCATTAAATAATAATGAAATTAAAAAATATATACTTAAATTATATTTTCTCTAGAGAAGAAATTGAAATTAATAATGTATAATATTAAATAAAATGAACAAATATATTATAATTATATAAATATATATATATATATATATATATATATTGAAATAGTTAATATTAATAATTAATTATTAATTTATAAAAATTGAAAATAGTAATAATTTTATTAGTAAGGAGGAATGGGGGTAAGTGTGAGGCGGATGCCAATACCTTCAAATTAGCTTGAGTCCATGTTTTAATTTTGAAAAACATCTCTCGGTCAAAATGAATTTTGTACATTAAATAATAAACTAATAATAAGAACAATTTTGGATGGGACTAGGCTTCAAAGTGATAAATATTTGGTCCATAGCACAATTAAAACAAATAAATGTGACCATAACTTTTATTCTTAGCTTGTCTCATTACATACGTATACATGATGTAGAAAGTGATGGGTGGCTCCACTTTTTTTCATCCATGCACCCACCCTCTTGAGGGGCCAGCCAGGGCGTTGAAGAAGGTTTGGGCCCTTTTTGTGTGTGGTGCGCACGCTAGGATGCTATCAATGGGCCACATCTCCACATATTATAAATAAAGGTAAACGGGGTCCACCTTTTTTTTTTTAATTGTGTGTGCCTCTGGCTGCGCCCTACACCGTACGACTCACAATGTAGGTCCCACTTTTGATCTGTCAATCTAACAATTGGATTCTCTCCTTGTATTTCATGTGGGGCCTAAGTTTAAAAATGAGATCATAATCATGCTTCTATTTTGGTTGGAGTTTTTTTTTCTTTCTGATTTCTTCGTCTAATCGAATAGATTAATCAAAATATATATATTTTAATTAGTTGATTTAAAAATGTGTATATTTTTTAAAATATTAAAGGATTGTATTATTTTTTTATCATTTATATATATATATATATATACTTTAGAAGAATAAATTATAGAAAATTATAATTTTTTATCTTTTAAATATGTACTTTAAAAAATAACATAATTTTTTATCTTTCAGATGTAAAATTTATAAAATTAGATAATCCTTATTTAATTCAAAATTAATATTGGTAACCATAAAATCAAAGCCTTTGGTTTGGTAGCTCTCTCCCCTCAATTTTGAAGTGGACCACAAAGGAAAAATGGTGGTGGACCCTTATGCTAGCTAGGTCAAGTGGGACCCACCATTATATTATATTAACACACTTTCCCATCTACCAATTGGTTTTTGGGTTGGGTTGGGTTGGGACCCTCCAATCCAATGAAAAAATGTGCAATGACTATTGACCTAAGACACATTTTTATCAATCGGTCCCTACATGTTGGTAATTTATTACTAATTTCAATTTTTTTTACTTCTTCTATAGTTGCTTCTGGATGGGGGGACCTTTGCTTGTGGGCCCTATTACCTGCAACTTATGGTGTTATTGGGTGCCTTCCTCTACCATGTCCTACAAAGTGTTTTTTATTCATGAAAAGTTAAATTATTTGTTAATTAGTTATTATCCTACCAACTCTTGTCTACTACTAATACATAATAGTGTCGTGACAAGTGCTAAATATTTTATTGAAGTTTTTTTTATTCTTCAACGAGTGTTTTTTAGTTAGGTATTTGATACATTTTTTCTTTTGTTATTTGGTAGTCACCAAATTTCCTCCCAAATAAGTTTTTTTTATAGGATAATATCCCTGAGTCAAGTAGGACAACAATGTCCTCTCAAATAAATTTTAATTTATATTTTTAATATAAAATTAATTATTTTAATATAATTTCATTTTAAATAATGTTGGTACATCACTTTTAAGTTTATTATACATCTTTTGTTCTTAATTATATAAGTCTGAATATTTTTTATGTGTATATTAAGAAAAATAGATAGTAAAATATTATATATATATATATAAATGTTTAATTTTTCATTAACCATAGTAATTATAAATTATTAGTATTAATAAAAGTATATTTGAAAACGTCGTATAATTTAAAAGGTGATTTAATTACTTATAAAGGAGTGATATACTACACATTTTAAAAATTGTTACATTCTTTTATTTTCGTACAACTTTTATAAATCTATGCTGCGATTTTTACAAATCTAATAAAAGAACCATAAGATTACTTAATATGTGATAAAAAGAATTTTGATAAAAAATAAAATAAAAATATATTTAATTTATTAATTTAAAATATTGATGAATTAATATTCGATTTTAAATGAAATATAAATAAAAAGTCTAACTTTACAAATAATTTTTAAAAAAGATTTCTATTTCATTATGAAGGGAAAATTCATTTGCAAAATCCTTATTTGCTTGCTTCTTGTGAATTGTGAATAGTGGGAGGAACTATTCCATTGGATGAGAATGGAGTTTGCCATTTATTTGAAGTGGGGGCCCCTCCTTTTCTTGATTCACATTATTGTCGGTGAATGGTGATTGGTCAGTTAGAGAAAGTGTGTTTATTAGAGAGAGATGATTCTTTCTTTTTCTTTCTCAATCCTGTTTCTTTGGCAAGTTAAATTTGTTTTTGTCTATGTTTATTTATTCTTCTGAAATACCATTAATATACTGTACTATTCTCAAGTGGATGACCATTGGATTATTCAATTTCTATGCCTTTAAATCTTACTCTTTCTATGTGACAGTATAATTAAAAATGGATCAAACAAAATAAATATATTATTTAAATTTTGTACTTTATATATTTATTTTCTTAGACATATTTTTATTTATTACGAGACAGAAGAAGTTATGTTTGTTTTTATGTATATTTAGTTAATTAAAAATAAAAGTGGTAGAAATTATGTACTTTTAAAAAAAATTGATAAAAATAATTTTAATATAAATAAAATTAATGGCTCTGTAGAACTATTTGTGGCCGTCAAATTCAATAAAAGTTTGCTATTCGATTGGGCCAATTTAATGCACACTGATAACCTATTTTAGAGTTTTGTACTATACACCTCCACTTAAACCTCTCACCCCCCCAATTTTTTGTAAAAATGTCCTAATTGTCGTTTTTATTAACTATAAACCTATCTAAAAAAAATTCCGATCACTTTTTCACCCCCATCAGATTCGAAACTTTGATATTACTCTGATACATTCAAAGATTTCTAAGGTTTGAAACTCAGAAACAACAACATTCGAAGATTTCATTCATCTGAAACATAGAAAAGTAAGTATTTTCGAAACTTATCAGATTTTTTGAAACTTTGTAAACTTTCGAAGTAGTAATTTCCAGATTTTAAACCTTCGAAACTTTGGCATTCATCCAAACTTTCGAAGGTTTGTTGACATTATGAGATTTTTCAGATTTTAAACCTCGAAAGTTTGGCATTCATCCAAACTTTCGAAGGTTTGTTGACATTCTAAGATTTTCCAAATTTTAAACCTCGAAAGTTTGATATTCATCCAAACTTTCGAAGGTTTGGTGCATTTATGAGTTTTTCCAGATTTTGAACTTCAAAAGTTTGGCATTCAACCAAACTTTCGAAAACTCGAAACATTGACATTCATCCTAACTTTCAAAGGTTTGTTGAAGTTTTGACTATTTTCATATTTTAAACCTCGAAAGTTTGGTATTCATCCAAACTTTCGAAGGTTTGGTGCAGATTTTCCAGATTTTTTCAATTATTGATATATTGATATAACATTAACAAAATTTTGCAGTGCCTAGAACTAGAGATGCGTTTGGATAAATTATTCGCACTATTGCCAGAGGTGTTATGAGAGGCGATGGCGGCGACAGAGCGGATAGAATTCCGCCCACAACATCACACAGACATCGGAATGAAGCCAACAGCCGTAGTAGACGCAAGGATGTTCAGCAGGATGTCCCTGAGCCTGAGGATGTTCGGGAAGAAGAGCATGCACAGATGGAGTATGAGCCTGCACAAATGGACTCAGACTCAGCTGAACATGAGGTTGGTGCTGATGAGGCTGGTGATGATGAGGCTGACCAGAATATGGAAGAGCAGAATCAGCAGTCCGAATTCCCTAGAGGACCACTGGTGACATCTGTGCTGACACAGTATGAACACCACGTGGCTCGTAAGATATGGGAAAGAGATGTAAATTTTAATTAATTAATTAATTTTTTAACTAAGTATAATTATTTTTTATACTCGGTACATTATTTCATTAATTAAGAATAAATATTTATTGATATGTTCTTTATTTAATTACTTGTAGGATCGTGGCTTGTTAAAGGTGATTACCCATGTTTTGAAGCTGAATAATGCTTGTACGATGTCACCACTCTCCTTCACATCAAACCACACGTTAATTTTTTTTATGCACTAGTTAACATGAATACTAATAATGCTATGATGGCTGCACATGAGTTACTAGGAGCGACTTGGGAGGAAGCTACTGCTGAGATCAACTACAACAAGTGTGCACAATATAGGTTGTAGTGGTTGCGTGAGTTATATCAGTGTTTAATTCAAGCTAACATGTATGAGTGTGCTGCCAGAACATATCTATTGTATTTAGTTGGCAGCACCATTTTTGTTGACAAAACACACACTCGTGTGGAAGCAAAATATGTTAGTTTGTTTGCTGATTTAGATCGTTGTCGGGACTATGCATGGGGTGCCGCTGCACTGATTGTGCTATACGAAAACATGAGAGATGGAGCTGTTCATCACACTAAACAGTTGGGGGGTTACATGACCCTATTACAGATATTTGAATTTATTTATTTATATTAAGTTTATTTATTTATTTATTTAGTTGTGTTATTTATTTATTTATTTAATTATTTAGTTGTGTTATTTATTTATTTAATTATTTAGTTGTGTTATTTATTTATTTATTTATTTATTTAGTTGTGTTATTTATTTATTAATTCGTCTTTTATTAATTGGTACAGTGCTGGATTTACGAGCACTTTCCTAGGATATGTAAGCGAGGTAGTAGTGGAACGGTTCCTGCGCATCTTCCAAGAGCATATAGGTGGACTGCAAAACACGCAGTTGAAGGTGGACTGATGACATACCGACGTAGACTTGATTCTATGTTGCTCGAGGATGTATTTTTTACACCATATGATGATGATCGAGCTAATCATCCTTTTGTATCGTCTTCGATGTTCTCCGAATACCTTCAATGGGCAGGAGTTTCAGTTCCATATTTGCCAGAGCGATTTCTTCAATAGTTTTGTCGTATTCAGTGCATTCTGTGTGACGTTCCTCGGATGCCTAGGAGTATAGATTGGGAATGGCAGAATAATGTTAGATCATGTATAGCTACATTCCGGAGTCTATCTCCTCTAGCGACGTTTCCGAGAGAAGTCACTGCAGACTACTTTGCATGGTACGTAAATATTTCACATCCTCTGATCCTCCCTCCACCTAATGATGCTCGTTCTTCCAGTACACCTATTGTTGCTCCACCCTCCAGGTCACCTACTACTGCACATGATCCCCATATTCCATCATCTTCTGCACATGTCGGTCCATCATCGGAACAAGATCGTCTAACATCTGAGCTTATATGTAGAGGATTACAGATTGTAACTCCATTTGGTGAAGTTCATGACATATTCATTGAGTTAAGCAGACTCTTCCCAGGAGACCATTAGTGATTGTGTGTTGCGATTAAGTTGTATAAATATATTTTGTATTATGAATGCTTTATATAATGAATTTCTATTTTAATATTAATATCTATTTTTTTTATATCTATTTGGTATAAGTAAATGATTAAAGTTCAACTTGTTACCATATAACCATAAGTAAATTATAATGTCTAAAAGTTCAAACATAAATCTTTATAATAATTAAATGTCTAAAAGTTCAAACATATAATCTAATGTTGACTTAATGAAATACATGATGATTTTTCAAATGATGGATCAATGTGTTCCTAATGCTTAATACGTCCTACATAAGCTATTTGCCATGTCTTTGCACAATCACTACAAAAGTCTTTCCATTTTTGTGAGGTAGGTGGCAAAGGACAATCAGACTTCAATTTGATATGAACATAAAATAGTAAACATTAATTTATCTAAACAAGAAAATATTATTATTAAAGATTACTATCAATCATAAAACTTACCTGTACCTAATGACTTTCATTGACGAATCCAATTGCTATTAAATGAAGAAGAGAATAATCTTTCGATGGTCCTTTATTCAGTGGAAAGAATGTCATATTCAGATTACGAGACAACGATACCAATATGACATTATATGTTGTTGCAATCACGTAACCCAAATCTGGTACAGTCATCCACTTATCTTTTCCTTGAGTACCCAATCTAGAAATGATCAACGACTTCTACACGGTTTCAACGTTGTCATCGAAAACTTTGGAATAAAGGTCTTTATGTAAATTGATCTCTTTCTCCAATTGTGTTTGAACTAAAGGCCAAGATTCTTCTATCCAACCTAACAAAGCTCCAACTGCGCGATACCCACAATTTCCATCAGGCTCAACATCTATTATGTCCTCGATATATGAATGAATAAATGTAGGAAAATGTATCTTAGATAATTGACTTGCAGAACGCTGTGATGATTGTCTTGCAGGACGCTGTGATGATTGACTTGCAGAACGCTGTGATGATTGAATTGCAGAACACTGTGATGATTGAATTGCAGAACGATGTGATGATTGATTTGGAGATCCATGAGATGCATCGACATACTCCCAATATGATGGATCACAAGGATTATCAAATTATTTTTTCTTTTTAGTACCTCCTTTGGTTTTCACTTTATGAGGTGGTGGAACCATTGTTGTTGTTTGTGGAAATACAAGTTCACGCACCTTTGCCCTGAATATCCTTTGACCAACAATATCTTGTTTCTTCATGTATGCCTTCATTGCTTCCAACTCTTCTGAAAAGTCATAATTTGATAAAGATTCTTCATCCTCCAATTCTTGCTCAATGTTTAATTTCCTCCAAAAAATATGAATGCTATCTAAAGGAATAACATTATCAAACATCTGCAATTTTGCCAACTCACAAGCACATGGTAATCCATGAGTTGTTCTGATTGAGCAACCACATTTTGTTTTGTCAGTACTTACAATCTTCACCCTCTTCAATTGTTTGTCAATCATTTCGAAACATTTCCTTGATACACAGTGGTGTAATCTCTGATAGAATAGTGAATTATACCCATGCTCCACATCGAGAATAGATTTATGAAAAGTTGATTTGAGGCTACACAATTGGTTCTTCAACATCATATTCACAACATCCCAACTTTTACACAAGTCTCCCTTACTAGTCTACAACATGTTTTTCAATCTCCAATGAGTAGACTCCGCTATACAAATAAATTAAATAATACAAATTAAAACAAATCACATAAATTACTAAATCAATCATTTTTCTAAAACAATACAAATCATTATTTAAAAATACCTGTTGGTCGTTGTGTTCCCTAAATGCATCACTCTCCAAGTCATGACAAATCTTTCTTTGTAAGGTGTCAACCATGAATCTTTAACATAATGAACAAAAAGAATAATATCGGCACACACTAGCTCAAAGTGTTGCAAGTGATGATCATACAATTTTTTCCGGTAAAGACACGTACATTTAACACTGAAGGTGCAAACACGAGAAGGGGGTTGAATTGTGTTTGTCAAACTTGATTACTTTTGTTGTTTTGTTGAATGTTAATGTGAATTATTTGATATATAACTAATCAGATTCAACAGCGGATAATAATAACATAATAACACAACAATTTATACTGGTTAACCGTTAACTAGGCTACGTCCAGTCCCTTCCTCCAGAAGGCCTTTTCACTAATTCAAACTCCTTTGAATTACAACACCACTGACCCTACAAGCCAGTGTTCCCAATCAGTCTGACAACCTCAGACTTTTGAGGAACAACAACACCTTGACTATACCAGCCAAATCTTCTCAAACAGCCTGACAACCTGAGACTTTTGAGGAACGATAACAACACCTTGACTCTACAAGTCAAGTTTTCTCCTACCAATCTGACAACCCCAGATTGAAGAAGGAATCTACACCACTATCGGGTTATATAATAAAGGTTTGGAACTTTGCAACGTTGTTTCTGGAAAGCTGTTTGCTGCACTGATTTTTGCAGTCTTTTGTTGCTTCTGGAAAGCTGATTGTTGCACTGTATTTCTCTCTCGAAAACACTTAGAAAATATTGCTCTTGCACATTTGTGTTTCACTCTTTTGAACTCTCAGATAACGTTCAATTTTAAGCTTGAGTTCTTGTGGTTTTCAATGCTCTAATCTTCAGCATTAAGTCTCTATTTATAGTTGAACTTTAGGACTTCACTGATGCTTTACTTCTGGAGTGTATTTCGATTAATCTGTTTTGAGAATATTCTGGAGTAGTTTGCTCAGATTCTGTTTTGAGTCTTTTGCTCACTGATTCTGTTTTGAGCATTTTGCTCTGCTTCTGTTTTGAACATACTTTCAGCTAGATTATGTTTCTCGAGTCTTTTGCTCCAATTCTGTTTTGAGCATTTTTCTCTGACAGGTTCCTCTGATGATATCCTCTGGTGATATCCTCTGATGATATCCTCTGGTGATATCCTCTGATGATATCCTTTGGTAATATCCTTTGGTGATCTACTCTGATGATATCCTATGGTGATCATCCTCTGATAACATCCTCTGGTGACATCATCCTCTGATTTCTGCTTCTGGTCACGTCATCTTCTAGTGACATCCTCTGGTGACGTCATCATCTAATTTTTGCTTCTGGTAACGTCAGTTTCTGGTGACATCCTCTGGTGACGTCATCCTCTGATTTCTGTCTCTGGTGACGTCGTCCTCTGATTTCTGCTTCTGGTAACGTTATCCTCTGATCTATTCTTCTGGTGACATTTTTCATTCATTTTCTAAGTCAAATATGTTATTTTCATTAAATACTTTTGTTAACATCAAAACTTTAAGTGAAAGAACCAACTTGGTTCCAACAAACACTACCAGAAAACTTGCCATGAAGTTTTCCGGTAGTTTTTTTTTCAAATTTTTTTAAATTTTGATAGATATGGATAATCTACTATTGATAAAACATGCGTCGATACTAACAACATTGGTAGTATTTAAAAACGTTGGTAGTATCGACGCATATTTTATCATATAATACTAGTGGATTATCCATATCTATCAAAATTAAAAAAAAAATGAAAATAAATTGGAAAAAAAAAACTATCGGAAAACTTCCTGACAAGTTTTCCGGTAGTGTTAAATGTACGCGTCTTTTTGGGAAAATCCGGTAGAAGTCTTCTGTGTCGAAAAACTTGAAAAAAAATTTCCGATAACTACTGAAAAAATTTTACGTACCAGAAATCTTGTTTTTCTGTGATCCGGGAATCTTTAGAAGATAAATTTGTGGGGATATAAGTATAATTGTGGGATATTGGGTAAAACTTTCGTGATTTAGGGATGAATCTTCATTTACTTGGAATTAATAGGTGTACTTCTTTCAAAATAAAATATAAATACAAATTTGATTTATTTTGGCTAAATACATCAATATTTTATAATTTATTTTTACTCATTTTATTTTGAAAAGAATATATCTTCTTTGTTTTTTAGATAGGGTAGTGGTTTTACTCCAATGTTTTGAAGCCAAAGAAATAGAATATTGTAGGGTGGCTATTTAGTGGTGAAGAAGAATATGCACAAAATGTCAGTTTTATGTACATTCTTCTTTATTTGATGTTGTTAGAGATGAAAATATGAGTTTATTTAAAGATTTGAGTTATGAATTTGATGAAATTTGTATTATATTAAAGAATATAATTAATTTTATGGGTTTTGGTTGAAAATTTTGATAAATTTTTGTAAAAAAAAGGATAACATTATTGACATTTTAAAACATAAAAGATCAAATTGTCACTTAAAATTAAAGTAAACGACTAAATCGGAATAAAAAAAAAAAAAAAAGACAAACGTTAACTGAAACTAAGTTAAGGGGTCACGAATGCTATTTAGCAAAAAACAAAAACTATGAAATCACTTTTGCAAAAAAGAAATATTTTCAAAAATAGAATAATTTAGTATATACTTTTTAAAAGGGAGTATATTATTATTATTTAAAAAAAAAATAGTTATAGAAGACAATATATACTAATATATACATGTGGTGCAACTAATATTTTGTTTTCATTAACTATTCTAAAGAAAAATAAGTTTATTTCAAATGTTAAAAATAAAAACAATTGTGATATTCTTCATCCATATTAATGATTAAGAAATTCAAAAATACGTTAAAGATACACATATAATGATATAAACATTTCATAAATTATCAAACAAAAACTTTAATTCTAACAAAAAACTAATTTCTTTCATATATGGTCATTATTCAAGAATAATGTAAGATCAACGATTTTTAATATCAACTATCTATGAAAAATTGTTGGTGTTTTCATATCGACAATAGATAATCTACGATGCGATCGATCTAACAAAAAAAAATACATGTAAAATTTAGTTTTTAAATTAAAAATCTATATTATGAGAGATTAATTTGATCCAAAAATATTTATGTCTATAATATATAACACCTTGACATAAATAACTAACATTAATTAAAAGAATCAATCAATATTGTGAAAGTCGCTTAATATACACAACATTTACACTCATCTTAAACAACCAGCGTATAACTATGGTCAAAGACTTATAATTAATATTTTCGTCTGAAGAGTCGTAAATAAAATAATTATTTTATAGTAGAGATTGTAACGAATTAAAACAAAATATTTTGATATTTCAAAATTTAGATGTTATTTTTAAAAATAAATTGTACGAATAGACTCATAAACTAAATGTTGGTTTGTTAACATATGCATCTTGTTATAGAAGTAAAAAAATATTTGTACGATTGACATGAGTTTTTTAAATTGTTTGACGAATTCGTTTTTTTAAATGTTATGCATTATGTGCTTTATATTTCAAAAAGAATATGATCCATTTATAATAATAGTAGAGATTAATTTTCATGCCTGTGAAAATTTTTTTACACATTTTTAATAAGAATATGTCAAATAGTTATTTGTAGAAATATTTTAATAACTAACATAAAAAGTGGTACAAGTGATTTGATTAGACACATCTGAAAAAAGTTTTATTCGTGGATACATAAAACTTAAATTAATAATAGTAAATGTGCATTTATTTTAAATATTTATATATTTTATTTTTAATTATCATAGTATATTAGAATTTTTCAAAATTTTTCAAGTAAAATTTTTATGTGCACGGGTACCTACAAAATTTCTTTAAGACTTACTATCAACACACCTATCCCCTACATGGCAAGCTCTCCATGGTTCTTTGCAATTTCAAAAAAAGAATAAAAACAACCATTTAATTTTAAAAAATTGAAGTAAATGATTCTATAAATAATGAGAATTTGAAATTTCAACATTCTAAAACTCCTCACACCCTATTGAGCCAAATGCATCACAATGAATTAGTCAACGTTCAAATTCGTTTCAAATTAAAATAATAAATTATTGTTTTTATTATTGAACTAAATCAATTAATGCTATATACAATAATACAATGTTAATTCCGGTAAAAAAAAAAGTAGTAGATATAACGATACCCATAACAATTTCCATTAATGTGTCATTATTAATTCATATTTTAATATGTCCAATATCAGTTTTTTTCTTTCTTCTGTGTTTCATGGTTTTAAATTTAAAAATTATAAAAATGGTGATAACTGATCAATCTAACAATAAGTAAAGGACCTGATATATTCTGTATCTCGTTTTTTGGTTTGAGGTATAACCACCAATTGAAACATTTGTTGCAGCAAGTATTTCATTTTGCAAAGTATGGATATTGTTACCATTTGTATTGGAATGGAGACTTATTTGTAGGTACTATTTTGAATTGGAATTATATGAAGTATTTTGCACAATACGTTTATAATTTACACGTGAATTTTTTTTAATACAAAATCAAAATATATCTCATGATATGCATAAATTAATGTCAATTGTCAATTAGCAACAATCTTAGCAAAAACATATATAATTGGTGCTATAGAAATAGATATTTCCTTACATTTTTTTTACTTTAGTGTAATAATAACTTCAATAATTTTTAAACAAACTAGAACTTGAATAGTAAAATTCAAATATAAGTTTTGAATAATCTAAAGCTACACACAACGCTGAATGTATAGAGTGGTACTATTTTAATATCACATATATTAACTTTTCGCTTACTTTATTTGATTATATTTTATTTTAGCGTACTTAATAAAAATAATGGTAATATTCTTCTATTGGTTCAAAACATTTTTGGGTCCATCTCAAGTGTGTGTTCATGCTATATGTCAATCTTAATCTTGATATTTTTTATACGTAATTAAAATATATTTTCCTATACACTATATGTTGATAGTATGTACTTTATTATGTACTAAATTTATTTATAGCTACAAAAGATGTTTTTACTGTTGTAAATTTTCATTATCTACTACTATTGCTATATTGTGTATCTCAGTTTCTGGTAGTTGATATCAATCAATTATTATACATTTGTCAACCACCAATAATTTCACAATTTCAAATTAGCTCATACTATTTCAATAGATATTATTTCTAATATTCTTTTTAGAAAGGTTGTTCTTGTCTGCCACGGGGTGCTTATACTAGTTATATATAGTAATAAAGGAGTTCATCCTCTTCTTTTATCAAAGTTTTAGACATAGAGAAAAATGCAAATATATTTTATTTATTGTGTATTTTTTATCTAACTAAATAAATAGAGGGGAATCCTACTCAGGGAGAAATCTTTTTTTTTTTTTGTCTTACTTCTGTTACCAAAAAAAAAAGAGGGTGACGTGGACTTTGTGCCTAATGAAAGAAGGTCTAATGATAATGTTTTATTTTGTAAAATGTTTAAAAAAATTGTAAAAGTGAAAGAAAATTAATATATTCACTTTTACAAAGTATTTTTTAAACAATTAGCTTCTACAAAAAACGGATTTTTTTTTTAAAATGCTTAAAATATATGCTTTGAATTACTCCAACTGAAAGTTAATTTTTAATTATTATTTTAAAATATTTCATCCTATTTAATATTGGTTGAAGAAATTCAAAAAAATTTGGAAAAAATAAATACTAAATTAATTTGAGATTCCTTCAGAATATGCAGAGAAAAAAAACAAGTTTTTGAAAAAGAAATTCTTGATTATTTTTTATAATATGAGTATGTATCGAGTTTCTTTGGATTAAATTATATTTATAGGTGAGTTTGATTTCAGGTGACAGTTATAATTTATCTATTATCGGTTTCGTTACATTGACAGTGGGACATAATTCACAATTTCACGTCCTTGTAAAATGAGTCAATTTTTATGAAGTGAACCAACCTTTTACTTCAATATATTGTACAAATTGAATTAACGTTGTTAGAATAAAACCATGCAATTAACTTTTGAATGAATTTATTTGTTTTTTTTTTAATTAACATGCACCATTTTCCCAAAAATGATTTTTTTTAAAGTCCATATTAAGTGCACCCATTAAGTAATGACTAAATCAAAATATTTGTGCACCAAGCAACAGTAATATGTACAAAGATGGTGAATATGGCATTTTTTTTTTTGCTGTCGGTGAATATTGCATATATTCTTGGAAGAAATGTATGTAATCTTTGCAGCATCACTTGTAAAATAAAGACACAGCTATCCTTTAGATAACTATTTTATTTATTCACCTTCTTTTGGTGAATATGTAGCATATTGAATCATACGTTTTTTTGCACACAAAGATGCAATGAATGATATAAGCTTAATGTTTTTCTTTTTAAAATATGTGTTTAGTTCAATTTTCTGAATTTAGCCTAAAAAAATACAATTTTCTGAATATAATACACCGTGACTTTCCAATTGATGCTCAGAACCTAAAGTGTAACAAAATCTCCTAATTTATATCCAGTTGTTGATAGTGGAGCTATCCTTGCAAACAATTTGTACCACACTTGCCTGTTTCTTGTTTTTCAAATTTGATATCTTTTCATCATTGAAAAATCAGGAACAGAAGTTAGTGTGGCAGCAAAGTGATAATATCTTCCTCCAATTTTGGAGGGCGATGAGGTCTTTCTTTTGGATTTTGTATCATGAACCTGACATGTAAGTGTATCGCGTTTGAGCTCCGATAGTAAGCTCGACAATTTTTTCTGCAACATAATATTATGAAAAATTTAGTTGAATCTTTACGACATTGATCAAATACGTAATATATTAAGAAAAACATATAAAATTTTAAAAGTAATCTCTACCAAGATAAAATGATGACAAGAAACTAATAAGGTAACAAAAGGAATTAGATAAATATCAAGTTCACCTGTAAGAAATCCTATGACAGGTATAGGTTCCAAGACTTTCTCGGTGCTTTCGAGTTTTCGCCTAAAAAATTATGCGGCGAATTTTTAGTATCGTTTGTTTCCCTACTTAGAAGTAGGGTATTGCAAAAAGTAAAGTGTAAAAGAAAGTGAAGGAAGTTCAAAAGACTAAGAGGAAAGAATGTGAAATTAATCAATCAATGTTACCTAGTATATTTGCTGAAAAATGGATCTCTCATTAGGTAAAGAACAAATAACAGCTTCCGCCGTTTAACCTGAAATAAAACTATTTTGGCATTAACTCTTAAAATAGTATATTCAATCAAGAAGGCGAGTAAACCGAGAATATCTAATGAAGTATGCTTCTGAGTTTAAAGAAACACAAACCTCATCGTTTTCGGGGGCAGAAAGATGAATCATTTTTTCATTTTTACCGGCCACTGTCGTTGTAACAAGTGAGAGAATACTGTTTGATACACAATCAAATGCCAGTGAAAGGAACCAAGGGGTCCACGATCGAATACCGTATTTTCGAATAAATAAAACATAAACAAGAGGTCTAGTAATAAATAGAACTTCTCCGATCAAAAACAAAGTTCCACGAAGACCCTTTTTCTCCACTATGGTGGAAAGTGTAGGTTTAACTACCCTTGAAGCTGTAATAATGCATCGAGTAAAGAGTATTAGTGGAAAACAACGTAGTTAAGAACTTATAGCATAAACGTTTATCATATAAGCACTTATGAATTAGCTATTTCTATAACGAAAGATAAAATAAAATCGAACTTTTTCCATAAAAGCTCTAAGTTATTGTCATAAGTTATGTTGAAGAGCTTACCGAAATAAGCTGAAAACAGATTATGAATATGTCATAAGCTATTTCTATAAGCTCTCTCAAACACTCTCTCAAGTGCTTATATCACTAGATAAATTCAAACAAGTCAATCCGAACAGGCCCATAATCTAACTAGCGGTAAAAGTATCTTTAAAATAGATTACCAGCAGGCTCCATGATTGCTTGTTGGTGTTGAACCCGACGTAACCACATTGGATCTGACAGTGTCCTGGCTTTTTCTCCAAATTGACTTAAAGCAGACAGTGCTCTTCCTTCAAGATTCCATGGGTGAATCCCTTTGGGGTTTACAGCCATTTGATGTTGTGAAGTAGAACCATCTGAATTCATCACATCGTTAGATGTCTCCCCTCCATGTAACAGCATTTTATATCCACTCTTTCGAAACAAAGATAACCGAACCAGTACCCTGAGTTAGAGTCACTCAAGATAATAAGAAAAACCGATCGATGACTATATATATATATATATATAATGACATCATAGTAAATTATATTGTGCCGCTTACTTGGTTGCTTCGGTAATGGCAAGGAAATTCCATTTCTTATCGTCACCATAGTAATGTTGTGCCACGACTTCAACTAACGTTTCCAGATCCTTTAATGCGGATAAGCATAATGGATAAGGAAATGAATGAGGCTCCACAGAGCCTGTAATATTTTGGTTAGGAGCAGTATCAATTATATGTTCATTGATAGCTGTGATGATTCCAAGAATGGTTGTCACTACATGAAATCATGGAAATTTTCAGTAAAGTACCAATTTCTATAGTAGGAGAAAAATAATTAAAATTTTTGATAAAGAGTGTAAGACAATTGGAACTTGTTTCAATTAAAAGAGAAATGTAGGTAAACAACAAAACTAATATGACTTGGAAATTTGAAATAGAGATTTAGGCAGTTTTGTCAAACAGCGGCTATAGCAGCGCTATAACGCTATAACATTGCATAATTTGAACATATTGCTACTAGTCCATGACATGCTATATAGTGCAAAGTGTTGTCAAAATTCGAATAATAGCTGTAGATGCGCTATGGCTCTGCAGTGTGGCAAAATTTAAACAAACTACTATTTTCTGCGATCGACAACACTGAATCTAGGGAGGCACAAGGCTCATCCAAATCATTCTCTTTCTAGTTGGCATTTACAAGATTAACATGAATGAACAAATAGTTGTTGATAGAAGCTTCTATTTTGTGCCAACATGGTCTTATCCTACTTTTTAACTCGAAAAAGAAGTAGCCAAAAGTTACCAAAAGTTCACAAAACCTGCTTCTGGTCCAATTTCTGATTCAGAGAACCGTTCCGGAAGAAGCCATGTCAATCCCTGTCCGCCATTTCAATCCACCAATAAGATGACAAATAATGTACAAATGTCCATTTAAAACAATGTTTTAACTTTCAACAGTGTGATCCATAATAGACTAGTATAAAAAACAGACAATAACAATAACAGGAAACTGAGTGTTTGATTTGTTTTTTAAATCCATTTTAGTTTATGTGTTTTCATTAACAATAATTACAAAGTGGCAGAATTTACATTTAATGAAGGAACTGGCAAAATCATGATTATCATCACTTAATAGACGTAGGTTAGATAAACAGTTGTAGTTATGTTCATTATGAAATTGTTACTGTGTTAGTTATGTTCATTATAATTTGTTATAAGCTAGTAAATTTGTTAGGGTGGAGTTCTCATATAAATAAGCAATGCATCACTTCATCAATATCAATGAATTCAATATGAAACCAACTCTTCTGATTTGATTAGGAATTTAGGACAACCCACAGTGCATCATTCTTAAGTGCTCTCTCTAACAGAAGCATCACAAGATAGCACATAACGCAAACAATAGCCAAAACTATCAAACAAACAAAAATCATTTCAGAATCATAAATATCTTCTACTTTCTGTTTGTTATAAGCTAGTTAGTTTGTTGTCCATGAGGTGTCAGCTCATTAGTAAGAATTTAGCCTTCAAAACCTCAAGAGATATAGTTCAAATCTCCTCGGAGAAGGTTGTAAAAAAGATCATTTGTGTCACTTTAATTAATAATAATATAGATAGTTTGTTATTTTAAAGGATTATGCTGCGTTTCTTGTTTCATTTTACCATACATATCCAATTTCAATGAATTTAATGTGAAACCTCCCATACTATTAGGATGTTTTACCATCCAATTATAAATTCAATATGCAAAAATATCCAAAACTATATCGAACAACAAAAATTCGTATCAGAATCACCATTTTCCTCTAATTTTAAGGTTACTTCATTGCAGTTATAAATATTGCAATAAATAAGCAATAACAACTACTACCAACACAAAAGTCCATGAAAGATTAGCCTAGAGGTTTGCATAGGAACACCGAAAGTGTATTAAGAACAAGATTCAAATTTCAATCTTTGCTACTAACATTTCCCGTTCTGGTAACAAATTAACCACAAACAATTCTCTATAAACAAAAAAACTACCAACAACACTAAAGCATGACCTTCCTAAAAAATTAACTTTGGCAGGTAAATTTGCAACAACAAAACTATCATTTAAAATGAAAATACATTAACAATAAGCTTACATTGGCCAAAGACTCCAAGGAGTGCACATAGTCTTTGTTCTCTCTAACCCATCTCTTATAAGCTTCCATAGCTTCAGAAAATCTAAAAATTATACAAAAAAAAAATAAAAACAATATATAGACTAAGCTAGGGCCGGTCCTAAGATATCTGATGCCCTGGGTGAACTATAAAAATGAAACCTTGTGATCATAATATTTTTTTCTTGCAAAAACAATAATAATTTATTCATTATAATCAAGATTCTTTAAAAAAATCATTTGCAAGTCACGATTTCAAGGCTACAGTGCAAAACCAAATGAAAATCAATCTCAAATAAGAGAAAAAATCTAGTCACAATTTTTGAAAAAAATCCCTTCTCCTCCTTCACAAAATAGGTACGATGTTTGAAAAAAATCAACATAGAAGAAAAATAATTCAATGAAACAACACACCAAAAAAAAATCAAACAAAATTAAAATGTTCAAAATAAAAATCAAAACAACCATTGAAACAACATAAAAGAAGAATAAATAAGAGAAAAAACTTAGTAAGGATGAATAGAAAACGAACCAGAACTAAACAATTGAGAAAGAAGGAAGGAAGGACGGTGCCGGGTTGCCGGAAAACGCTGCCGGAAAGTCGGTGGTCTTGGGTGATGGCAAATTCCGGATGGCTTTGGAGTTTTGGGTGAAAGGCTAGATGAAATAGTAGGAGACGATAGTTTATATGGTTTTTAGTTTTATTTTAATTAATAGAATACTGTTTCAAATTAAGGTAAAAAAATCATTTTAACCCCCATTTTAAATGAAGATGTTTTATATTTTAAAATTTACTTTCAAAATTAAAATATTATAAACTCGCAATTATCTTGAACTGATTTTAAGATTATAATAATTTTAATTTACAACAACCCGTTTTAATAGATACAACAATAATAGGTGATTTTTTATATAGATTTAATTTTTTTCTTTGTATTTTATTTTTAATGTTGTAGTCTCAGTGCAATGTTTAATTTGTTGGATATCATGGTATAATGTCGTTTATTTTTTGTTTAAGTGTAATGTTCACAAAAGTAATCGATTCTTTATATCAGTATCATACTAAAGTAAAGAGTTTATGAGAAATATCACCAAATTAGCCTTATAATTTATTTAATAAACAAATTAAAATGTTAAAAAATTTAAATAATTAATGAAATAATTATATATATATATATATATATATATTAAAAAAATTATCGACACTACTAAATAAACAATTTAAATTTTAAAAAATACAATAAGTAACTAAATAACTCTATATATTTTTAGAGAAAAAAAGATATGAAAAATTTCATAAGTAACTAAATCTTTCTATATATTTTTAGAGAAAATGGGATATGCATTATCAGTATAAAACGATTTTACATTGATATTCATTAAGATTTATATGTTCTATCATCACATCACACCACCTCACCTCTATTTAATATTATAACATGGAAAATGAATAACTCCCATTAAATATTAATGTGAAACTATTTTACACTCAAAATACATATCTATTAAACTTATATTTTTAATATCTAATTATGTTATCATTTTAAGTTTAATATAAATTATACAATACATTTTCTCAAATTAAAATTTCCAAACACATGAGTAACAATAAAAAATCAATAAAGAACAATATTATGTCTTACTTATTTGATTAAACCATGCATAAAATTAACTAATAAACCCTAAAATGAATAATTGAAGGCAAATTAATAAGTCAAGTATGGGAAAACCTATTAGGTAAATTTTTCGGTGCCTTTAAGTTTTGACATGTACTGGTACCTATTTGAGTTGGCCGATCACGTGGCAGGAAATTAACCGGAGAAAATTAATTGCCAATACATCCCTATATAGTTTAGTTAATTTGATAATGTACTTTTGAAACAGAGAAAGACAAAAACCCTAAGCCTGAGATACATTTAAGTGTCATTTCCACTTCAAGATCCTTGCACACATTTGTGTACTTTGTATTTTATTTGCATTGTAATTGCATCATAACTCCTCATCTTTTCCATACACATACATGAGAACACTATTACTACATCAATAACAATTTCAATGTTGAGGAATTATCAATTGTAGAAAATAGCTACCTTTATTACCACATCAGTTGAAAGGAAAATTCATTCTAGCAACATTTTTTACCATCTATTTTGTGTGTGGTAAAATGAATATTGGTTATTTTAGAGAATGTCTTGATTGTGTTTGATAAAATGCAATGGGAGCAACATTTGATAAATTGATTCTTTGTTTGGCCTAATATTTGATAATAATGAGAATGTGAATAAGAAGGATAACGATAATGATAGTTTGTGTATGTTGTCACAATTTCTTTAACACATTTTTGCAAGAAATGTAAATGAAGCATTAATAAAACGAAGTAGTGACATCACCTAGTTATTTCTTTGAGAAGTAGAAGGGAAGATTTTATTTCATTTGAGCGTGTGTTTATGGATTTTAAGACAACATGACTTAGTTATAGTCTTATAGATTATAGTTGGTGTCAGGGTGATTAAGATTGACATGGGGTAATGTTATGCTTTGTAGTCTCTTTTGTTTAGTTGTTCTGCAGCAACAAGATACTAATCATTTTATTTGTGTGACAAGATTGACCCATATGACGGAAGGTTACAATGTAATTGTGTTATGCATACATGAAGGAGAATGTGATTTTCTTGTGGTTGTGAATTTATTAAGGCATGTGTGCTGCAGTAACGGCGAGGAGGTGATCATCTGGCAGCATAAAGCAAGGGCTCTTCAATATGTAGCATGTAAAATTTTGGTTGGAAAAAATTAGATGGAGTTTTTAAATTTTAGATTATCAATATGCAAAATAAAATACTGATAAATATATAGTATTCATACATATCATCAGTAAGTCTATTAAGAATATAATTCTTATAAAGATAATCATTATCCTCCTATGGGTTAATTGTCCAGCTTTTTTATCATTTTCTGTTTGCCTCAAACAAACATATCCAGTAATGTCTTCAGTTGACATGACAGAAAAAAGGTCTTAAAATTGTTATTTTTTGAGTTTGAAAAAACTGTTTAAAAAGCACAATTTGTGCCACCGAAGATATTACTAGGTTGAGTCACGGACTAGGTCGCTCTCTTTAAGACGTTTTGCGACACTGCCCAAATTGTGCAAGGCAGACTATCAACCATGACGTCCTCAGGATAAAACAACTCAGATTCACTGTATCGGAGTTCCACTGTACCGTAGAAAACCATTATAGAATTACACTCTCAATATGGTTGTTAAAGCTACTCTCAATATGACGGTTAAAGTCACTCTTAATAAGGAGATTAAAGCCTCACAATATGGTACTATGACCATTCATAAATCAAAATGACTACATTTAAAGGACTGCAACATGTGACATAAAAACCACTCTAAAAGGATAGTGGTATTATGACAACTCAAAAATCGACGGGACTACGGTATAAAACCACTCTAAAAGGATAGTGGTATTAGGACCACTCAAAAACTCGACGAAATTACGGCATAACAACAACTCTAAGATATCGAAGGGACTACGGTATAACAACTGCTCTAAAATATTGAAGGGACTACGGTTTAACAATCGCTTTAAAATATCGAAGGGACAGAACGAAATGGGAGAAGTGGCTCGGTAACAATCGAGCAGAATATAAGAGAGAGAAAAAAAAAGTTGGGAAATGCATCCAACTTTGGTGTGCTTTTCACAATAAATTGACACTCTTTATATAGTGATGGAAGCAAACCCACATATGTTTTCTAACCAATGTGAGACTTCAACAAAATTTTGAGAATATTTATACAGTGATTAAAACTATTCAAAATGAGAGTTTTCCAATGTGGGACTTCAACAATTTTTAAATTCACACATTATCTTCCAACAATCCCCCACTTGAATTAAAAAAATGTTTCTAAAATAGCGTCAAACGCTTCTATAAGATTGTGCATAAGCAAAGGTGTCTATGACTTGAACCTTTGCATAGCAAGTAAGATTCTGATTTAACAAGAGTGACTTGTCGTCTTGAACTCTATCTCAAACATCAAACCCACACACAACCTTTTCATTGGGTGTATTCTAAAAAGTCCGTGCATTTATGGCCCTGAACGTCTATCCTAGTATAGTGAACGCTCTAGGAATTTTTGCTTCGAAATTCCATAGGAAATTTTAGCCATTGGTTGCTTTGGAGACATCTGACAAGGAGTTCCAATCAACATCACTGTATCTTTCAAGGATGGTAGGAAATCTTTGATAATGTAATCCTAGACTCATGGTCCTTTTTAGGTATCTCATGACTCTTTCGATAGCGTGCCAATGCTCTATACTAGGTCTACTGGTAAACCTGCACAATAGTCTCACGACGTAGGCAATGTCGGGTCTAGTACAATCAGTGGCATACCTGAGGCTGCCAATGATGCTCACATATTAAGTTTGTCTAACACCTTCACCGGTGTTCTTAAAAAGTTTCATACTTGGATCATATGGTGTGCAAGCTTTCAACATAATGAGATTGATCCAAAGAAATTGAGGTCTTTCATATCAAAGTTGTTACTCAACAATGATTTCACAGTATTTACAGCATGAATGTTTGAACCAATTATGAGTAAGTCGTCTACATAGAGACATATGATAGTGCAAATGCCATTTTCATATTTGTAATAAATACATTTGTCAGTTTCATTCACTTTAACCTCATTCGATATAATTAAGTTATCAAATTTTTCATGCCATTGCTTAGGAGCTTGTTTAAGACCATACAGAGATTTATCTAACTTACAGACCTTGTTTTCTTGTCCATGAATTACAAAACCTTTAGGTTGTTCCATATAGATTTCTTCTTCCAGATCACCATTTAAAAAAGTTGTTTTAACATCCATTTGGTGTATCACCAAGTTATGAATAGTCGCTAGAGAAATGAGTATCCTAATGGATGTTATTCTAGTGGCTGGTGAAAAAAGTGTCAAAGAAATTTATATTTTCTCTTTGCCTAAAACCTTTGGCTACAAGGCGTGCCTTGTATTTATCAATAGTTCCATCGGGTTTTAGTTTCTTTTCCAAAATCCATTTACAACCTATTGGTTTGCAACCAGGAGGCAAGTCTACTATATGCCAGGTCTTGTTAGATTCTAGAGAGTCCATTTCATCGTTTATAGCTTCTTGCCAAAGATCTGCATACAATGATGACAAGGCTTCTTTGAGATTTGCAAGATCCTCTTCTAAATTATAGGCATTAAATTCTGGTCCATAATCTTTAGCAACTCTGATTATCTTACTTCTTTGACTTTCTAATTCACATTGTTTGTTGCTTTCAGTGCTTCTTGTCACGGGAGTATGACTTGGTTAGCTGCCCCCACTATTTCTTGATTTGAAAAGGAATTTATTTTCATAGAAGTCAACATCATTTGACTCTATGACCACTTTTGCATTTAGGTCATAAAACCTATACACTTTACTGTTTACTGCATATCCAATGAATACACATTCATAGGTTCTACTGGCGAGTTTAATTCGTTTGGGATCGGAGATTATGACATAAGCCAGACAACCCCATGTTCAAAGATAAGACAAGTTTGGTTGTCTTTTCTTTATTATCTCATAAGGAGATGTTGTGCTTTTAGATTTTGGAACTCTATTCAAAACAAGATCCTAAACTTTGGGACTTGGTGGAAGATGGATATATTGCTCCAGAAGATGCTGATGGTGTTAAAATTAGCAAGAGAGATATGGATGCTGACCAGAAGAAGATGTTCAATTTGCATCACAAATCCAGAACGTTCATGATCAATACAATCACGTTCAAGGAGTTTGACAAATGCACTAACAGAGAAACAGCGAAGAACATCTATGATTGTCTAATTCTGACTTACGAAGGCAGTAAGCAAGTCCAAGAATTAAAGGCTAACATTCTAGTCAAGAAGTACGAGTTATTCAAGATAGAAGAAGATGAAGACATTGAAACTATGTTTTCCAGATTCCAGACTCTAGTATCAGGATTAAGGGTACTAGAAAAGAGCTACACTATTGCTGATCATGTAAGGAAAATACTTAGAAGTCTGACAATCAAGTGGAGACCAAAGATCACTGCTATTCAGGAAGCTAAAGATCTGAATACTCTAAAGCTGGAAGAATTAATCAGCTCCCTCATATCACATGAAATTAAATTGGAAGAAGATGAACCCAAGAAGAAGAACAAAACTCTAGCCCTAAAATCCAAGCAAAAGAAGGCTCTAAAAGCAATGTCAGAAAATAGTGATTCAGATGATCAAAGTTTGAACTCAGAGGAAGAAGAAATTTCCTGCTTATCTAGAAATTTCGTTAAGATGTGGCACAGCAGAAGAAAGAAATTTTCCCAAAGATATTCCAAGCAGTCCAACTAAGAAAGTGATGATACACATGACAAGAAAGATATCATCTACTACGGATGCAATGAATCTGGACATATCAAGTCAGAATGTCCAAATATGGGGAAAGGGAAGTACCAGAGGAAAGATTTCAAAACTAAGAAGAAAAGCATGATGGCTACATGGGATGATTCTGATGAATCTTCTGAAGATGAACAAGCAGATTTGGCTATGATGGCTCACACAAACTCTGGATCCAACACATAATCTTATTCTAGAAGAGAATCGGAAGATGAAGAAATTAAGGTATATTCTGAATTCACTCGATCTGATTACTGCTCTGAATGATATTTTAAACAGTAATTACAAATTATCTTTAAAACTGAAAACTCTTAAGAAACAAAATACAAATCTAACGGAAGAAGTTAATGTTTTAAAGAATCAGATTGCAGAATTTAAGACAGAAAGTGTCATTTTTGAAACTGATATTGCAGAATTGAAAACAGAGAATGTATGCTTGAAAAATAGTTTTGCTGAACTTAAAGATGAAAGTTTAAATCTGAAAAATAATCATAATTCAACAGCAATTGAAAATACCACAAGTAATTCTGATATGCATGAACAAGTTTTCCAAGAATTTCTTGCTAATGGTATGGAAAGAAGCAAATATGCTTCTATGATTTATGGAGTCAGTAGGAATGGAAATAGAGGTATAGGATTTGAAGAAACTATAACTGAACCTAAACATGTGCTTAAACCTGTTCCCTCTGATATTGTGTGTGTTGTTTGTTACAAGAATGGTAATTCCAAAGTGTCTTGTTCTATGCTAAATACAAGAAAAAACAAGAAACTTTTCAAGACTAACAAACCTGGACCCAACCAGATTTGGGTACCAAAAGATAAAATTGTCTATGTTGCAGATGTTCTAAGCAACCAAATTGAAACACCAGTCATGGTGCCTGGTCAATGGATGCTTGCAATATATGAAGGGAAAAAGGTTTATGTTCCAACATCTACCAAGCAGAAGCAAAGTAACTCTGGTGGAAGAAGAACTGGTAAATACAATGCCTATCAGAACCAAAACCATAGGAGGAACAGGAAATACCAAAACAGACAGAGAAATCACACATATCAACAAAACTGGAACTACCAGAGGAATCAGAATTATCATCAGTTCCAGAACTATCAGAGGAACCTAATATATCAGCAGAAAGAGAAGTGTTAGTATCTGGAGAGTTCTTCAAACACTCCAGTAAAATTCATCAAGACTACAAACCAAGAAGGGAATTCAAATTCCTTCATCCAAACCATCTAATCACAGAACATACAGATTCAGAATCTGAAAATCAGAAACAAGAGGATTTTCAAAGTAAAACTGAAACTGTTGACATAGAGGGTACATCTTGCTGTATATACTATTATTGTTTGATATTTATGTTTAATGTGATAACAAGAAGCTTGATCTTAAAAATCAAAGCTAGATAAGTATTCTGCAGGTTTTCAAACTGTCAGAAGAACCAAGTGATTCACGTGATGTAAACACTTCAACAGAAACAGTATTTCAGTGGTTTCAAAAACAAGCAGAAACCACTAGAAGCAGAATTAATGGTTAACAAGAACCAGAGGAAACCGATGCAGGTTTACTAGAACCAGAAGCTGATACAGATCTACCAGAACAAGAAGCTGATGTAGACAAACCAAGAGAGCTTGAAAAGATGGAAGATGAAAGAAGAACCTGACAAGTCTTTAGAGGATAAATCTGAAGATAAGTTAGAAGAAAGAATAGATCACTCCAAGACATGGCCAGAACTATGTTAAATGATTTAAATGTTACAAAACATTTTTGGGCTAAAGCAATCAACACTGCATGTTATATTCAGAATAGAGTCTTTATTAGGTCTATGTTGAATAAAACACCATATGAATTATCGAAAGCTTGACACTGCAAAGTCAAAGCAAGATGTTGATATTACAAATTTAACAACACCAGAGGAAGCAGAAACAGACAAACCAGCAGAAGCAGATAAACCAGCAGAATTTGGAGAAGTGAAGGATACAAATAAATCAGAAGTATGTGACACATCTTCAAAGGATGAACCTGATCAAATCAGAACCAGTCATGAGAAGTCAGAAGAGAAATCTGGATGGAAATATCAGTCATCTCATCCTGAAAATTTTATCATTGGAAGTGGAAGTGATTCTTTAAGAACCAGATCATCATTTAAAGATATAAGTCAGTTTGGTTTAATCTCATCGATTGAGCCTACATCTGTTAGTGAAGCATTGGCAGATGATGGATGGATTATTGCAGTGCAGGAAGAGTTAAATGAATTTAAGAAGAATGATATTTGAGATCTAGTTCCAAGACCAGATAAGAACATTGTGAGAACCAAGTGGGTCTTCAGAAATAAGCTAAATTAAAAGGGTGAAGTAGTCAGAAACAAGGCAAGGCTTGTGGCACAAGGTTACAGTCAACAAGAGGGCATTGATTACACTGAGACATTTGCTCTAGTGGCCAGGTTAGAAGCTATTCGTATCTTATTGTCCTTTGCTGCAAATAATAATATCAAATTATTTCAAATGGATGTTAAAAGTGCTTTTCTAAATGGTTATTTGAGTGAAGAGGTATATGTTAAACAACCTCCAGGTTTTGAAAATTCTGAATTTCCAAACCATGTCTTTAAACTTAGAAAATCCTTGTATGGGTTAAAACAAGCACCTAGAACATGGTATGATAGACTCGGTAATTTCTTACTTAAAAATAACTTTGAAAGAGGACAAATAGACAATACTTTGTTTAGCAGACCAATAGACAATGATATTCTGATCGTTCAAATTTATGTTGATGATATTATTTTTGGATCTACTAATGGCATTCTTTGTCAAGAATTTTCTGAATTAATGCAGCATGAATTTGAAAATTAAAGATCTACATTTTTTATGAAGACAAAAAGATCATTGATCAAAAAGCAAAAGGATTTTAAGCAACTCATCTTTCATTTACTTTTAGGTAAAGTATTTGAGATTAAATCAAAATACATTTTAAAGTACAATATTATGAGAACCATCTTGATAGCATATGCATTAAAATGTTTTATAAATATTTAATAACATAAACATTTGTTTGAAAATAAAGTTTTTACAAAACTGGAAATCTGTATTCGAATACGAAGTATCATAGTCGAATACAGACTACAAATCAGAAGCTAAAACTGAAGATCTGTATTCAAATACGAAGTGTCGTAGTCGAATACAGATTGCAAGTTAGTAGCTAATTTTAAACATTTGTATTCGACTACAGCTTTGTGTATTCGAATACAACTCAAGTCAGTAGCTAATTTTAAACATTTGTATTCGACTACAGCTTTGTGTATTCGAATACAACTCAAGTCAGTGGCAAAAATCCCATACTTGTATTCGACTACAAGATATTGTATTCGACTACAACGTTCAAATTTCAAATACAAACAGAACGTTATAGAAGTGTATTCGAATACATTGAGACTGTATTCGAATACAACTTCAAAACAATGCAACTTTTCAGTTTTGAAACATTGCACAAGTTCATTAAAACGTTTGGGAACCATTGCCATTGATCTGAAGTGTTACTTTGGGATATAAATACTTCAAAGTTTCAGTTTTAAACTTAGAACTTTCGACTGACTTTTTAGAATCAATTTTCTGAAACATCAAACACTTCAAAACTTAATTTTCATATTTTCAAGTACATGCTTTTCATTTTCATATCATTAAGAAAGGTTCTCAGTTGTACTTGGAAGTGTGATTGATTAAGTATCAAATACTTAGTGTTATAACCTTGTTCTTAGTCAAGAACATCTTTACAAAATCATTACAAAATCATTGTATCACTTGAAGAATTCAGTGTAGATTCTTCAAGTTTTGTTAACAGAAATAGTGGTGTACTATCTTCTGTTAAGTGTTAAAGAATCTGTAACTTAAGTCTTAGGGTTAGACTTGTAACATATTCGAACAAAGTGGAAAATCTCTTGTGGTGTGCAAGAGGACTGGATGTACCCTTGGTTGTAAAGGGAACCAGGATAAATTTCTGTGTGTTTTTACCTTATGTCATTTACAGCTTTCATTTACTAACATAGTAAGATTAAACAAACTTAAAACAGTCACTTAAACAATCTCCAAAACTCTAAAACAGAAAAATTGTCCAACACCTAATTCACCCCCTCTTAGGTGCAACTCTGTTCTTACAGAATTTCAAATGAGTATGATGGGAGAACTTAAGTTCTTTCTAGGAATACAAATTCAACAAAGTCCAGAAGGTATTTACATTCACCAAACTAAATATACAAAGGAACTTCTCAAGAAGTTTAAAATGAGTGATTGCAAACCTATGGCTACACCAATGCATCCTACTTGTTCACTTGATAAAGATGAATCAGGAACAAAAGTTGACCAGAAAATCTACAGAGGAATGATAAGATCATTACTCTACCTTACTGCTTCTAGACCTGATATCATATTCAGTGTGTGTGTGTATGTGCTAGATTTCAATCTGATCATAGAGAATCTCATCTAACTGCTGTTAAGAGAATTCTTAGATATTTGAAAAGCACTACCAATCTCACCTTGTTTTACAAGAAAACTTCTACATACAAACTAAGTGGATACTGTGATTCTGACTATGCTGGAGATAAACTTGAAAGAAAAACCATTAGTGGCTATTGTACCTTTTAGGAGACAATTTAATTTCGTGGTCCAGTAAGAGATAACACACCATTGCCATGTCAACAACAGAGGCTGAATACATTTCAGCAGCTGGCTGCAGCTCTCAACTACTCTGGATGAAACATCAACTTGAAGACTACAAAATATTAGAATCCAACATACCCATCTATTGTGATAACACCTCTGCAATTTGCCTAACCAAAAACCATATCCTACATTCTAGAGCCAAACACAGAGATCAAACACCACTTCATCAGAGATTATGTTCCAAAAGGGGTACTTAACATTCAATTTGTAGACACTGATCATCAATGGGCTGACATATTCACTAAACCACTATATGAAGAGAGGTTTGAATTCATCAAGAAAAACCTTAATCTTATATTCATCCCTAACCTAATAGCTTAGTTTAATTTTTTGTATGTTATTTTATATTTCGTCTACTTTTATATTTAAAAAAAAAACAAAAAAAAAACAGAGGATCTCTTTTCTTCATTCAATCCTTTTTTCAAAATGATTTAAATATAACATTGATATTAAACTTGAGCTACTTAAGTTTGAAATAACATGTGTTCACATGATAAAGTCTAGCATGTCAAATATAAAATCACACAACATGTAAACAGAAGGAGACATTCTTAATTTCAACATTTAATTTACACATGCCTCGGATATAAATAAACTCTGTCTAATTCAGAAAAATAATAAAACAAGATTTTTTTTTCTAGAGACAGGTTATCATACTCTTTAGAGAAAATTCGTTTGTTTTAAGAATTTTTTGAAATCCTTCCAAACAGAGGCAGTTTGTTGATAATAACAATCAATTTGAAATTCATCTAAAGTCATACTTAAGATGATGTTCTTAGATATCTTCTGAATTACTCCACGTATTTGTCATCGGTAATATGATACTTGAGGTAGCAGCTACAACACACTTTTTAGCTCGAAGTTCCTCGATATCATATTTCTTCTTTGTAGCATTTCAGGCTACAACACACTTTTTAGCTCCAACTTCCCCTTCTTTATAGCATGTCATACCTGTCTAGCACTATTGCTAGAACTGTAGTATTCATACAGATCATCAGCAAGTCCATTAAGAATATAATTCTTACAAAGGTAATCATGACCCTCCAATGTGTTAATTCTCTAGCTTTCTTATCCTTTTCTGTTTGCCTGAAAGAAACATATCTAGTAATGTCTTCGGTTGACATGGCAGAAAAAACGTCTTAAAATTGTTATTTTTTGAGTTTGAAAAAACTATTTAAAAAACACAATTTGTGCCACCCAAGATATTACTGGGTTGAGTCGCGGACTAGGTCTCTCTCTTTAAGAGGATTTGCGGCACTGCCCAAATTGTGCAAGGCAGACTATCAACCACGACGTCCCCAGGATAAAACAGCCCAGATTCACTGTATCGGAGTTCCAATGCACCGTAGAAAACCGCTCTAGAATTACACCCTCAATATGGCTGTTAAAGCCACTCTCAATATGATGGTTAAAGTCACTCTTAATAAAGCGATTAAAGGCTGGCAATATGGTACTATGACGACTCATAAATCAAAATGACTACACTTAGAGGACTGCGACATGTGGCATAAAAACCACTCTAAAAGGATAGTAGTATTATGATCACTCAAAAATCGACGGGACTACGGTATAAAACCACTCTAAAAGGATAGTTGTATTAGGACCACTCAAAAACTCGTTGGAACTACGCATAACAACCGCTCTAAGATATCGAAGGGACTACAGTATCACAACCGCGTAAAATATTGAAGGGACTACGATATAACAACCGCTTTAAAATATCAAAGGGACAGAAAGAAAGAGGAGAAGTGGCTCGGTAACAATCGAGTAGAATATAAGAGGGAGAAAAGAAAAAGTTGGGAAATGCATCCAACTTTGATGTGTTTTTCACAATAAATTGACACTCTTTATATAGTGATGGAAGCAAAACCACATATGCTTTCTAACCAATGTGGGACTTCAACAAAATTTTGAGAATATTTATATAGCGATTAAAACTATTCAAAATGAGAGTTTTCCAATGTGGGACTTCAAAAAATTTTAAATTCACACATTATGTTCCAACAATTTAGTAAGGCATGTGTGCTGAAGTAACGGCGAGGAGGTGATCATCTGGCAGCATAAAGCAAGGACTCTTCAATATGTAGCATGTAAAATTCTGGTTGGGAAAAATTAGATGGAGTTTTTAAATTTTAGATTATCAATATGTAATAAAATACTGATAAATATTTAGGTGGATTGTTGTGGTGAGTTCTTTCAAGGTTGCTTATGTTAAGGATTTTAAGTAGATCTTCGTTGAATAAATTCATTCCTATACTGTATGAGGACTCAGTAGTAATTGTTAATTCTGTTTCCTTATATTTTCAGTAGGAGTTGGTTCTTAGAAAGTAGGAGTTTCAGTTGTATCTAGACTATTTAAGTTGACAAACCAGGAATAATAAAAAAATAGAGTTTTATCATTCTAATCTACAACAACTTTATACAGATATGTTCCAACAAATTGGTATCAGAGCTCAATTGGGGCCTGATCAGTGAGTGAAAATAGAGAGAAATGAGAAGATTACAGTCATGGCAGGAGAAAGGCATAGCATGCTAACCATACCCAAATTTGATGGGGACTGTGAACACTGGATCATGCTGATGGAGAATCTCCTGAGATTGAAAGAATAGTGGACTTTGATTGAAGCTGGCTATGTTGAGCCAGCTCGAGGAGAAGTTGTGAAACCCAAAACCGCAAATTAATATTTATTTTTTGACCTTGAGTAATGAAATTGTTCAAGAAAAATATATAAACTTTCAAACATTTTTACAAGGTAGAGAGTATCACATAATCACTTAACACGTCACATTAATACAAAAATTTCCATCAAATTTAACAACTCAAAGTCATAATATTAGACGACAAAATTCCTTTGAAGTACACGTAAATAAGTTTAGTAAATAATGCAAATATACTCTCAACCCGATGTCACTATCAGAGCGGAAATTCCCATAATAAAATACGTTCAAAAATTACGTTAACACAATGTATATAATAAGGGTCTTCAAGATAAGATGGCTTCCAACACTCTGAGGGTGCTTGTCATCACTTGTAGCTTGCAGCTCGTCTGCGTCCATCGCAAACACCAAACACAAACAATGATGGGTGAATTTCGAATTCATGTAAAAGTATAAGATAAGCGAGGAGAACACTGAAGTAGTCAAATTAGCACAAGCATGAGAAACATTCAAGAACATAATATCAAATGTTAATCTAAATCAATCATGATAAAACAGTCACAAGGATGAAATGTTATGCATGTCCTATACTCTATACTTCTTCATCATTTGGTACCATTCTACTCTGAAGTACTTGGTTAGGAGGTCTGATACTATGCCACTACAGGAGTGTACAGACAATTCATGAATGACCAAGTCCTCATAGATCCCCTCAACTCGACCCGAGACACATATACCAACGGTCGGGGTACTCTTGTGTTGCACAGTAGCTCCCGGCCTTAGGGAATAACCTACTAGTCCACTTAGGAATTCCCCACCAGAGATATCCCGAAGGTCTATCAGTCTTACCTTACGGTTCGATTGTAGCCCTCCACGATCAGGCTCATTCAGTTGTACTTCCCTGAATCACTAGGTTTGTCAAACCCTCCCTATATGATGACAAAATAGTCCTCACTCCAAAAACCTCCAACATCTAACTCAACAACTCTCAGTTTGAATTCACAATATTCATTAGAATTTACATTATTATATATGTGTATCAGTCAATCACAATAAAATTCCAATATTTGGTCTACACCACGCACAATGCATAGTTTAGTCATATCATTCACATAATAGGAAATCAAACAAGTGGTGCAGTCAAGTAAAGTCATAAAACAAGAGCACTCAAATACATATCATTCATACAATAACAATTAGTATAAGATTCCATAAATCAAATATCATGCAATCTTGATATAAATTAATTTACGGCAACTCTATAGGTTTCTAAATTATATTTTAGTCGTCACTGTTACCATTCACATGTTATTAGTTAATTATTTTTACGCAATAGGGCTCGACCGTACGTAGTAAGCCCCGGATGAATCTCTGGGAATTACGACATTCCCATTCAGCCTACGTTATATTATACTCATAAAATCAAACCTCCTCTCACCCCTTACCTCGATTGAAGATTTCGTCAAATGAATCTGATATGTTAATTTGTCGCGTCTTCGTTGGCCGTCGTCTCTAATAATCCGTGAGAGAATTATAGCCACACTACCACCAAATACAAATAAATTACTTACTGAAAATAAATATATAATCTATTATTTGTGATATAACCCAAAAAATATATTTAATATCGTTACAACATACATATTACTATAATCAGATTTTGTTTAAAACTAAACAGGATAAAGAGAACTTAATATAACATGTATATATGTATAACTAAACAGGATAAAAAGAACTAAGTACAACGTGTGTATATATACACATAGTTTTGATTTTTAAATAGGTATCTGTATATATATCACATGAACGCAAATAATAATATTTAGTTACAGTTTATTCCTGACCACACTCAAGTTTATATTATAATTAAAATAAACTAAATCGTTTAGATGTGAAACCAAATTAGATTCTATGCTATAAAACAAGATTTAAGTTGCAGTGCGTTTCAAGATATATAAATAAGGTACATACTGTTTACCTTAAAGTAGGAGAGGGGATATACTAAAGACTGTGAGGGAATGATATATGTTGTTTTGTTTTGTTCTTATAGACAATTATTCACATGGTAATTGGCATAAATTGTGGTTCACATGGTAATTGGCATAAATTGTGGTTCCGTTATTCGACACTAATTACTTACTTATTAGACGTTTAAATTTAATTGTTACAAATTTCATGTTATTAAAAATTGAAATAGCAATAACTTTATTGTTATATTGATTAAAATAATGAAATAATAATTAAATTCAGTAGGGGTTTTACATATAAAAAGTGATGAGTTTGTCCGTATAGAATAAGAAAATAGGAAATAAAAGTTATATGATGAAGGCTAATATGAAAGGTGATAGTCCAAAAAAAAAACATAAATAAGTCTTTACGGTACATGTTAATTTTAGAAACAATTCATCAATTTAATCGACGTAAAATTCTAAAAAAATTCAAAAACTTAACTCCAAAGAAATATAATGACCAATTTGTAAGAATACAAATATAAGGATCCGTTACTATGAAATCACACTCACCTTATTGAACAGATAATCAGTACCGAATGTTGGAATCAAGTTGGTTTTACACTTAAAGTTTTAATGTTAACAAAAATATTTTATGAGAATAATATATTTGACTTCGAAGAATGCCACCAGAGGATGTCACTAGAGGATACCTCCAGATGATATCACCAGAGGATGCCACCAGAGGATGTCACCAGAGGATGACACCAGAGAATGCCACCAGAGGATACCTCAAGAGGATATCACTAGAGGACTCCAGAGGCAAAAATCAGAGGATATCATTAGAGGAAAAAATCAGAGGATATCATCAGAGGCAAAAATCAGAGAATACCTTCAGAGGCAGGAATCAAATGACATCATTAGAGGATACCATCTGAGGCAAACATCAGAGTATGAAAGAAGACATGGTCAAAATTCGTAAAAGATTTGATACAAATTCGAAGAAGACTTGATTGAAATTTGAAGAAGATCTGATTAAATTCTGAAGAAGATTTGATTTAAATCAAAAGAAGATTTGGTTCAAATTTAAAAAGGAACATAATCAAGTTGAAGAATTTACATAAGAAATCTGAGCAAAATACAATTCGAAATTAAACTTGAACCAAGTAAAAGCACAAATCTCATCTATAAATAGATACAACAGGCTGAAGAAGAAATCAAGAATCATACTTCTGTTAAATATAATATGTTCATCTCCTATCACTATAACATGTTATTACCCATTGAACCTAATTCTTGGGATCTTCAGTCTTTTAGGTCGGGTTACCATCATGAATGACTCAATTATCTATAGGCAATAGTCCCATCCTTTTGGATGTATTTATGACTTTCTCTCTAGCCAATCCTTTCGTCAAAGGATCTGCTAAATTATCATCAGTGCATACAAGATCCACTATTACAACTCCTTTAGTAAGTAATTCTCTAATTGCTTGTGCTTTCGACATATTTGTCGTCTCTTACTGTGGTAATAACGATTCTCAATTTTTTGCAATAGCAGCGGTACTATCGCAGTGGATCAACACAGTTGACATAGGTTTTTCCCATAAAGAGATCTCAGCTAGCAAGCATCTCAACCAGCTTGCTTCTTCACTAGTAGTAGCTAGTGCTATCATTTCAAACTCCATAGTGGAATGAGCAAATATCGTCTATTCTTCGATTTCCAATATACATCACCATCGGCTATACTAAAATTGTAGCCACCGGTTGCTTTGGAGACATCTGACAAGGAGTTCCAATCAACATCACTGTATCTTTCAAGGATGGTAGGAAATATTTGATAATGTAATCCTAGACTCATGGTCCTTTTTATGTATCTTATGACTCTTTCGATAGCGTGTCAATGCTCTATACTAGTTCTACTGGTAAACCTGCACAATAGTCCCACGACGTAGGCAATGTCGGGTCTAGTACAATCAGTGGCATACCTGAGGCTGCCAATGATGCTCGTATATTCAGTTTGTCTAACACCTTCACCGGTGTTCTTAAAAAGTTTCATACTTGGATCATATGGTGTGCAAGCTTTCAACATAATGAGATTGATCCAAAGAAATTGAGGTCTTTCATATCAAAGTTGTTACTCAACAATGATTTCACAGTATTTACAGCATGAATGTTTGAACCAATTATGAGTAAGTCGTCTACATAGAGACATATGATAGTGCAAATGCCATTTTCATATTTGTAATAAATACATTTGTCAGTTTCATTCACTTTAACCTCATTCGATATAATTAAGTTATCAAATTTTTCATGTCATTGCTTAGGAGCTTGTTTAAGACCATACAGAGATTTATCTAACTTACAGACCTTGTTTTCTTGTCCATGAATTACAAAACCTTTAGGTTGTTCCATATAGATTTCTTCTTCCAGATCACCATTTAAAAAAGTTGTTTTAACATCCATTTGGTGTATCACCAAGTTATGAATAGTCGCTAGAGAAATGAGTATCCTAATGGATGTTATTCTAGTGGCTGGTGAAAAAAGTGTCAAAGAAATTTATATTTTCTCTTTGCCTAAAACCTTTGGCTACAAGGCGTGCCTTGTATTTATCAATAGTTCCATCGGGTTTTAGTTTCTTTTCCAAAATCCATTTACAACCTATTGGTTTGCAACCAGGAGGCAAGTCTACTATATGCCAGGTCTTGTTAGATTCTAGAGAGTCCATTTCATCGTTTATAGCTTCTTGCCAAAGATCTGCATCCAATGATGACAAGGCTTCTTTGAGATTTGCAAGATCCTCTTCTAAATTATAGGCATTAAATTCTGGTCCATAATCTTTAGCAACTCTGATTATCTTACTTCTTTGACTTTCTAATTCACGTTGTTTGTTGCTTTCAGTGCTTCTTGTCACGGGAGTATGACTTGGTTAGCTGCCCCCACTATTTCTTGATTTGAAAGGGAATTTATTTTCATAGAAGTCAACATCATTTGACTCTATGACCACTTTTGCATTTAGGTCATAAAACCTATACACTTTACTGTTTACTGCATATCCAATGAATACACATTCATAGGTTCTACTGGCGAGTTTAATTCGTTTGGGATCGGGGATTATGACATAAGCCAGACAACCCCATGTTCAAAGTTAAGACAAGTTTGGTTGTCTTTTCTTTATTATCTCATAAGGAGATGTTGTGCTTTTAGATTTTGGAACTCTATGTTGGAACCAAGTTGGTTCTAAGTACTTAGGATTTTGATGTTTACAAAAGCACTCCATGTAATCTTATTTTGAATGTTGAATTATTAAATCAAATGCCACCAGAAGCTGAAGTAATCAGAAGCAGAAGATCAAAGGGTTCCAGAGATTGAATCCTGAAGGTACCAGAAGATACTCCATGATGTCAAAACATCACCAGAAGATATCTTTGTTGGCCTAGATCATAAGGAAGCAAAGTCAGAAGGAGACCTGGACCAGACCAGAAGGAAGCCTGCCAGAGGGAGACTTGATCCAGACCAGAAGGAATCATTTGTTAGACTTATTCCAAAAGTTATTCTGACCATAAGATGGCCTGGCAGTGAAATAATAAACAGCCCAGACTTGATCCAGACATAATCAGAGGAAGAAACTAAAGACATGATTGGCCAGTTATTTTTGAAAGCAAATCTGAAGCTTAAAAAAAGATATGTTTTTTATTCAAGTGAAGCCCGATTGGTCAAGATATTTTTGCAAGGGAATCCAGCAAGATATAGCTCGAAATTGAGCTTGGAAGAGGCCCTAATCTGCATCTATAAAATGAGGCTCAAGGCAGAATACTTAGTATCGAAAATCACAAAAGAGTCATACACTTCCAAAAGCAAACACTCAAGTTTTCAGTGAGCTTAATTGTGAGTTCCAACTTTCCAGAAGCAAGTACTCGTGTTATTTTCTTTCCCTTGTGTTGAATCTAAGTTGTTGAAGTAGAGTCTACAGTCTGAGGGAGTCAGAAGGGGTAGCAGATTACTTGGCAATTAGATTCAAGGCGTTGTAATTCCTTCTACAATATGGGGTTGTCAGATTGGGAGGAGAAAACTTGACTTAAGAAGTCAAGGTGTTGTATTCCTCAAAAGTCTAGGATTGTTAGACTGTTTGAGAAGACTGACTTGGAGGGTCAGTGGTACTGTTGTAATTCAAGGTTTTGAATTAGTGAAATCCTTCAAGGTGAAGGGACTGAACGTAGCCTCGTTAACGGTGAACCAGTATAAAATTTTGTGTTTTTATTTTTACTTTATATCCACTGCTAACTCTGTTTTATTCATACATCACGTTTTGTTTTAAAACTGCAAAAACAAAAAAAATTCAAGTTAGTCAAACACAAGTCAACCTCCCTTCTCGTGTTTGCACCTTCACTCTATTCAAAACATAGAAAACAGTCAAAATAATTTCCCCCCCCCCTCACCAATGAGATGCAGCACCAGAGTTAAGTATAATAGCAACAACTAGTTCAGTCAGAGTCCTATTCTTTCTTTCAACTTTACCATTCATTTCAGGTGAATAAGGTGTTGTGGTTTCATGTATAATTCCATGAGTTTTATAAGACTCATTAAATAAACTAGAATCATACTTTATTCCTCTATACTACGAAATCTCTTAATCTTTCTACTAAATTGATTTTCAATTTCAATTACCAATATTCTAAACATGTCAAGCGCTTCACTTTTATTTTTCATTAGATATACAAAAGTATAGTCAGAACGATAGTCAATAAAATAACAATTTGCATTTCTTATTAACGTCTCATCAAGTTCACATATATCATAGTGTAATATATCTAAAGACTCAGATTCTCTAACTACAGATTTATGTGAACTCTTTGTTATTTTAGCTTGACTACAAAAATCACATTTTTTTTTCAAAATGATTTGAAGATAACATTGATATTAAACTTGAGTTACTTAAGTTTGAAATAACATGTGTTCACATGATAAAGTCTAGCATGTCAAATATAAAATCACACAACATGTAAACAGAAGGAGACATTCTTAATTTCAACATTTAATTTACACATGCCTCGGATATAAATAAACTCTGTCTAATTCAGAAAAACAATAAACAATATTTTTTTTCTAGAGATAGGTTATCATACTCTTTAGAGAAAATTCGTTTGTTTTAAGAATTTTTTGAAATCCTTCCAAACAGAGGCATTTTGTCGATAATAACAATCAATATGAAATTCATCTAAAGTCATACCTTAAGATGATCTTCTTAGATATCTTCTGAATTTCTCCACGTATTTGTCATCGGTAATCACACTTTTTAGCTCGAAGTTCCTCGATATCATATTTCTTCTTTGTAGCATTTCAGGCTACAACACAATTTTTAGCTCCAACTTCCCCTTCTTTATAGCATCTCATACATGTCTAGCACTATTGCTGGAACTGTAGTATTCATACAGATCATCAGCAAGTCCATTAAGAATATAATTCTTACAAAGGTAATCATGACCCTCCAATGGGTTAATTCTCCAGCTTTCTTATCCTTTTCTGTTTGCCTTAAAGAAACATATCTAGTAATGTCTTCGGTTGACATGGCAGAAAAAACGTCTTAAAATTGTTATTTTTTGAGTTTGAAAAAACTGTTTAAAAAACACAATTTGTGCCACCCAAGATATTACTGGGTTGAGTCGCGGACTAGGTCGCTCTCTTTAAGACGATTCGCGACACTGTCCAAATTGTGCAAGGCAGACTATCAACCACGACGTCCCAGGATAAAACAACCCAGATTCACTGTATCGGAGTTCCAATGCACCATAGAAAACCGCTATAGAATTACACCCTCCATATGGCTGTTAAAGCCACTCTCAATATGACGGTTAAAGTCACTCTTAATAAAGTAATTAAAGCCTCGCAAAATGGTACTATGACCACTCATAAATCAAAATGACTACACTTAAAGGACTGTGTCATGTGGCATAAAAACCACTCTAAAAGGATAGTAGTATTATGATCACTCAAAATTCGACGGGATTACGGTATAAAACCACTCTAAAAGGATAGTTGTATTAAGACCACTCAAAAACTCAACGGAACTACGCATATGAACCGCTCTAAGATATCGAATGGACTACGGTATCACAACCGCTCTAAAATATCGAAGGGACAGAAAGAAAGAGGAGAAGTGGCTCGGTAACAATCGAGCAGAATATAAAAGGGAGAAAAGAAAAATTTGGGAAATGCATCCAACTTTGATGTGTTTTTCACAATAAATTGACACTCTTTATATAGTGATGGAAGCAAACCCACATATGCTTTCTAACCAATGTGGGACTTCAACAAATTTTTGAGAATATTTATATAGTGATTAAAACTATTCAAAATGAGAGTTTTCCAATGTGGGACTTCAAAAAATTTTAAATTCACACATTATGTTCCAACAATTTAGTAAGGCATGTGTGCTGAAGTAACGGCGAGGAGGTGATCATCTGTCATCATAAAGCAAGGGCTCTTCAATATGTAGCATGTAAAATTCTGGTTGGGAAAAATTAGATGGAGTTTTTAAATTTTAGATTATTAATATGTAATAAAATACTAATAAATATATAGGTGGATTGTTGTGGTGAGTTCTTTGAATGTTGCTTATGTTAAGGATTTTAATTAGATCTTAGTTGAATAACTTCATTCCTATACTGTAGGAGGACTCAGTAGTAATTGTTAATTCTGTTTCCTTATATTTCAGTAGGAGTTGGTTCCTAGAAAGTAAGAGTTTCAGTTGTATCTAGACTATTTAAGTTGACAAACCATGAATAATAAAAAAAAATAGAGTTTTATCATTCTAATCTACAACAACTTTATACAGATATGTTCCAACAAATTGGACTAAGTCTGGATTGAGTTTGAATTAAATCTGGACTAAGTCTTATGTTCTGGACAATTATATATTCTGATATGGACCAAGTCTGGACTAAATTTTATGTTCTGGACCATGCTATCTTCTGGTCTGGACCAAGTCTTTTGTTTTGGACCAGTTATCTTCTGGTCTGGAGCAAGTCTAGATTAAGTCTGGACCAAGTTTGGACTGAGTCTTATATTCACGACCATGCTATCTTCTGGTCAGGACTAAGTCTGGACCAAGTCTGATTTATGTTTCCTTCTAGTCTGGACCAAGTCTCTCTCTGAAAAGCTTCCTTTTGGTTTGGACCAGGTCTCTTTCTGGACTCTGCTTCCTTTTGATCTGGGCCAAGAAAGATATCCTCTAATAATGTTATTTTTCCTTCCCTTTGATGATATCCTCTGATTGATGCTATCCTCTGATGACATCCTCTAGTATCCTCTGGATGCATCCTTTGGTACGCTCTGGATGTTTCCTCTGGCCGAAACTTCTGGTGACATTTTTATCCTTTGGTTGCTTCCTCTGGATGTATCCTCTGGTGGTGTCATCCTCTAATTTTGCACAGCCTCTGATTTGTTTTTCTAAGTCAAAATACAATTTACATAAAATACTTTTGTTAACATCAAAACTTTGATTGAAAGAACCAACTTGGTTCCAACAAATGACTTAATAATATTTAGATTTTTGAAATTGCTTTCATGCTTATATGACTTGTCCTTTTATGCCAAGTCCATTTATCCATACTCATTTCATTTACTATTGTTGTGAATCTTGCGTACATCTTATCAATAGTTTCTCCTTCTTGCATCTCAAATAATTCGAATTTTCTTATACCAACGTCTATTCTTGTTTCTTTGACATGGCTTGTTCCTTCATGGTGAGTTTGCAATGTGTCCCATACTTCTTTAGCAGTTTCACATTCATCTACTCTTTCACTTTCTTCCCTACTCAAAGCACGAGATAAAAATAATTGAGCTTTAGAGTTTAAGAGTACCTTAGCTTTATCATCAGTTGTCCAGTCTGCTTCTTTCTTTTTTGTTGAGGTTGAATCTTCTTGATTTACTCTTGGAATGTAGTTTCCATTAATTATGATGTTCCACATTCTTGTGTCTTTGTGATTTCAGAAATAGCTACATTTTGTTTTTCTAGAAATAATAGTCTGTGCCATCAAAGTATGGTGGTCTATTTTAGGATCCTCCTTCAACAATATATTTTGCTTTCGACATTCTTATGGATCTTTTTCTCTAACACTTGTTAGGTGTTATTTTTAGAAACCGTGCTCTGATGCCAATTGAAGTAGCAAAGTCGATTTACATGGAAGGGGAGTTTGAATTGTAAATCTTCCTATTTAAAATTTCCTGAAAAAAAATTAAGATTTTAACTCAAGAATGATCTTGGTTAAGAAAACAGAAAATGAAGAATGTTCTTGATTTTTTTTCTTCAGAAAACGGAGAACGTTCTTGGTTAGTTAAGAATCAGAAAAACAATTTGTATTTTTAACTTGAAAATCAATCAGACTTAATAAAAAGATAAGGGATAAGAGATACCACACAAGGATATATCTTGGTTCACCCAACTCGAGCTACGTCCAATCCTCACAATTGTGAGATTTTCTGCTAAGTGTTTAAAACAAGAACCTTCCTGATTTACATCACCTAGTCTAGATCGATCTTGATATGTTTACAAACTGTAATCTTTCCACCCATAAAGTCACACAATCAGTTCACCTATCAATCTTTAGATAGGAGTTTACACTTTACCTTTTAACCATAAAAGGATTTCTTACAATCTCCTAAAACTATACTCAACACTTTATATTTTTGAGTTTTTTACACAATAATGATAAGATTGTTTGATAGAATCTGAGATGTCTCAACTCGTGTTTGAGATTAGATTCTTTACAAGAGATTCAAAACAAATATAACAAGAGATTGAAATAAAATCATAACAGATTCTCTTTGAGAATGGGAGAATTTCAAGTATGTGAATTTGGATGATTTGATCAGATTAATTAGCACTTGAACTTCTTCATTTTCCTTGAGCATTGACCTTCCTTTTATAGGCATGAAAGCATTTAATGAAGGTCAAAAAGAGCCGTTGGTAGTGTTCTTGTCAGGCTGGACCAAAGGCAATTTTTATGAATAAAAATATTCGAACCTTTGATCATTTTCGAGTTCTGTTTTGACTGGACTAAATTCTTCATTTTTTTGATTAGATTCTCTTGAGCTTAATGATCCTTGACACTTCATATATATATTTGTTGATGCCTTTAGCTTGATCTGGAGTTTTGGTTCTTGTTAAAACAGCTTGAAGAATGATGATGAATTGTTGCAGAATGTTTACGAAGATACTGGAGATTGATGATCAATCTGGAGATTTTAGTCTTGAACATTGTGGAGAATGATAATCAATCTGGAGGTTTTATTCTGGATGTTTTCTCATATCATTCTTGAATCTGCTCTAATGTCTTGTATATTTCAAGATCGTTCAATCTTTCTTGGCAGTTAAGCTAGAGACTGTTCAGAATTGTTTGGACTTGCTTGATTCATGATATTGTCCCTTTGTAATTTGAATGTTTATTTGACTTAAATGAATCTTATTTGTTCATTGTCAAGTACGGATAATATTGATGTTAATACCATAAGCAATATCTTCATTTAATTAATGGAGATTGATTGATCTTGAGGCTGTCTTGATCATTCTTGGAGCTAGAGAACATTCTTTGTTTTTCAAAATTTATCAAGAATGTTCTTTGTTCTTTGTTTGTTCAATTTTCTACTTCTTATGCTAATTTCTTTGCTTTGTTTGAATCCTATCTTTGATTTTAACACACTTAAAAGCACAAGTTAAATTAACATAACATTTAGAATCATAATTAACATGCTTAATTAACCTTTGTTTATTTTCATCAAAACTTAAATTGAGAGTTTGTCATAACACAGTTAACTTGAATAAATGTTGTATCTCTGTCCTAAAACCTCTCACCCACAATCGAATCATATTCCTTTGTTTATATATTTGTGAGATCTGAGTAACATTGTTGTTGTCTCCGTCTTGCAATGAGAGTAATTTGTGTCTCGGTGCAACATTATATTTTGTTAAGTCATGAACATATTTGTTCTCTTCTTCATCTAAATGTCCAACAAATGTATGTCCCTCTAAAATATCAGGTAATTCATGGTTGTGAACTTCAAAAGTTATTTTAACTATCCATCATAAACTATCTTTTAATGATTTTGATCTAAGCTTGAAAAAACAACCACACTTTTTTGTTAAATTCAAGTTGAACTATCAACACGTTTGTATTTTCACAACCTAATATTAATTTATTTATCCTCCTTCTCTCTCATGTCTCTTTATCTGATTTAGTGATGATAACTTTCACTTTGTTTTTGATACCAATATCCCTATGTCAATTCACAACAGTTTCCCGTGTATCAAATATTTGAAGTAAAATATAAAATAAATTATAATAATGAATCACAATAATATGTTTTAACAATATTAATATTAATTATAGTTATAGTTATTCATACTTGATTTGTGTCGAAAAAGTTGATAGTATCGACGCAAGTTTTATCACATAATAGTAGCGGTTTTATCCATGTTTGATAAAATTTATATAAATAAATTAAATAATTTTTTTTAAAAAAGCAGGTGTGTCTGGAAATCTTGAGAATAGTTTATTGAAAAACTTGTGAAATTTTTTCAGATAGTTTATGTTTTCAATATAAAAAAGGTTTTCGGTACACACCTTACTTTTTTAAAGGTTTCTGTTACACATCTTTTCAACTTTGTGTACTGAAAATCTTGTAAAAGATTTTCTTGTACCAGAAATCTTTTACAAAAGCTTGAATTGATTAGTCCGAAAATATTTAAATAGTGAAAATAAAGTGAATTTTGATTTGTAAAATAGTAAAAAATTTCAAAAATAAAATTGACATTTTAAAAATATTATGGAAGTATAAGTATAAAGGTGAGGGGATATGGTAAAATTTTCAAAAATAAATTGCGATCCTTTTTTTAACAATAAGACCCGGCCCGTAAAAGCCCAAACGTATATCGTATTTTCTAAACTAATAACAACCCTAACAAGAACTCTATAAAAATCGCAAGCCTATGAGAACTTTTCAAACCCCAATACGCATTCAGTTTCATAGTTGTAGCGGCAGCCATTTTCCTACTCTATCAACGTTTCTGTTTTCCTTTCAAAATTCTTTTTAATTTTTGTTTGAAAAAGGGCGGAGATGAAGAGTGCTGTATATTCTGACACCTCTTGTATGAGATGAATCGTAAGATTCATCTTTGAGCACATAAAGCAACTCTCTGAGCCCTATTATTCCAATTTTCTCATTTTTATTTTGTTCTTATTCGAATATTTTGTCTGATCGTATCATTATGCAATATTAATGTATTGTTTGTATGTTTGAATACAATATAAAATTATATTGTATTTTTAAGTGTACTATTTTTTACATGGTGTTGAAGGATGATTGATTTGACGGAATATCATTGATATTATTCATATATGATATTAAAATCAGCTACTTCTGACTACATCATTGACAAACTTTTTGCTATTATAATTTTAATTGTTGTTATTTTTTTGTGTGTATGTTAAACAATATTTTATAATATTGGATATGCATTTAAGTGTTTGAGGATTGAGCCATTTTTGTCGGTATTGTGTGTTGATAGAACTAACTTTTGTGATTTATATAAACCATTGTTATACGTTTTCACTTTATTTTTTTAATAATGAAATAAAATTTAGATCATTGATTCTCAACTGAATTTCTAACTACATTTTAGATTAATAGATGATGGATGGATAATTGAATTTAAATGAATTTAACACAAATAATCAAATTTGATAGCAATTTCAAATAGCTTTTGCCAAATTTTTGAATTAAAATTCAAAATAGTTTGAAAATAGGATTGAACCAAAATTATGTAACTTATATTTTCAATCAAGAGACCAATTTGAAATATAAATATAAATATAAATAGAAATTGAACCATAAAAACTAGTCTACTTGGAGATGAAATAAAAGAGGGACACAGATATTTTAATATTAATTCACAACAAATTTTTCTCCAAACTATACCATTAGTTAGGGCTGGACAATGGATTGGGTAGGGCGGATTTGGGCCCAACAACACCAACCAACAACACCAACCAGACCAATTAACACCAACCTACAACACCAACCATTCAAATTTTTTGGCCCAATAACATGTTTATCAAAATAACTATTTTTTTTTTGTGATTTCTCAAGAAACTAGTAGTTTATTATAAATTCTAATGCCACTTTTGAGTCATTTAAAAACAAAAATTGTGTTAATTTTTTCCTTTAAAATTAAGCTACTTTGTCCCATTTAAATTACATTCACAATTAGTAAAAAATAAACTTCAATCACATAACATACAATACAACAAGTTTTACACATTATTTTTCAAGGGCAATAACTTGGTTTTTCAACAGCAAATCAGTCAAATTCAAGTTATAGATAAAGTCTAATATTAATACACACTTCCAAATTCAAATTATAAATAAAGTCTAATATTAATAGACACTTCTTGAAAAATATTGATAGTTTCAATTGACTCTATGACAATACAAATAATAATATATGTTTCCAATTTGTTCCCATTGCCAACCTAAAAAATTAGAGCAAAAATTAGTATTCACTAATCATTGTAAAAATATGATGTTGATGTGTGCCATCGGAAAAACAATTCAATATCTTGTTCGCAATCAACATTAATAAATTCTAGACTTGATAATGTCAAAATCCACTTTAGCTTAGTTTCATGTATAACAGCCTAGTTTGAATAAAAAATAATGCAATCAACATGATGAGATCAACTATTTTGAATCAACAATAAAATCAAACTAAGAAATCAAGTTGACATACCCATATATGTTGTACAGAATAATATAGATTGTTTCCATTATCTTAACTAATGTTAAATAAAGATTTAACACCAAACAATCTGTAAGAATTCCAGCAACCTAGAGGGCCGATATTCATGCTCAATACTTTAATTTTATTAAAAATAAAATTCTAATAGTTCATAATTGTCTTAAGATAAAAGGTAACGTACATATGATAAAAAGCTTGTTCTTCTATGACTTGCAACAAAATCAATCTTGGAATATCATGCACTAGTTGTTGGGAAATAGAAGGGTAATTATATAAGAATAACAAATTAAAATTTGTGTACCTACTTATAACAGAAATGCTAATATATAACAGAAATGCTACTTATAAAACAATAATAAGATATAACAATAATAACTTACCAGGTAGAAAAACAATTTATACCATTCCCAAAAAACTTGTGTTGATATTATCATACAGTCAAGTCAATATTTGAGTTAAGTTTGTGAGACTTCAAAAAAGTCCAGATTTGAAAAGTTTGGCAGAATTAGTTAGTACTAACACAAGATTGACAAAATCATTTCAAATTAGTAAAAATAAAAGGAAAATGAAATACAATAATTTTATGCAACCACAACTATGTGGCTCTGATGATGAGCCACCTGCAATTGCATTTCCTACTGACATTACTTGAAACTCTAAAATAATTAACATTAGACTATTTTAGGAACATATAAATATATTAGGAAGTTCAAACTGTTAAAATATACATAAATAATTTTACCTTTAATAATTTCTTCAGAAAAATCAACATCTTCACTAAGATCTAAGTCTTTGAAATATGTGAGTGAATGTTTTAACCAACTTTGAGTGCAAATTAATGCTTCAACCATTTTTGGTTTTAGAGAGCTTCTAAATGTCTCAATGACTCTCCCACTAGTGTTGAAAACACTTTCAGAAGCAACTGTAGACACCGGTGTGGCCAAAATGTCTTTGGCTATAAGAGATAAGATCGAGTACTGAGTTGCATTATGTTTCCACCAAGCAAGAATATCAAACTTTTCACTCATCTTCGCACACTTACTAGGATAATATCCCTCAAACTCATTTTGTTAGTCAATGGAGTCTTTCTCTTTCAAATGATCTTCAAAAGCTTGTTCTCTCGCCATATGTGAAATATGGGCAATAGCAACTAAGGTTACATCATGGGAAGCATTGTGAACAGCCATGAGAGTTGGTTGTGGTGAATTATTTTTATTTGTCATGGAATTTTTTAAACCAACTGTACATTTTAGTTAAATCTTCTTTAATTAATGTGATCAATTCAGTAGCCACCTCTGATTTAGTTGCATACATATCCTGAAAGCACTACTCGACATATTTCAACTTATACCGTGAATCAAAAATTACTCCAAAATACACCAGATTATTAATGTTTGTAATACCACCCCAATACTTATCATACTTCGCTAACATATCCCCAGCCGCACATGCAAAAATGGCGTTCACATTCAAAAAGGCATTTTACAGGTCATAATAGATTGCATACAATTAGTGAAAAGCTACATGTATACTTTCATGTTGTGAGGAGGAAAACACTCTAGTTGCCTCATAAAATAACTTAAAAAAAGTTGTAAATGTCCTAGTTGTATTCCAATCAGAACTAGTTGGGGGAGAAACTTCTGCAAAGAAATCCTTATAACTTGACTCCTTAACCTCAAGCTTCTAAAAAGCTACTTAGAGACTCAAGTAGGTTGATTTCCAACGAGTTGAAACTTCAAGAGATACCAATTTTTTACAAGTATTTTTTGAGACAGTATTTACACGTGGTAGATTGTACCTCAACTTCATTGGAAGGAATTTTCTTAAAGTGTTCTCAACATTTAACATACTCCCTAGGACCATTTGCATTAGCTCTTATCTTCTTTTTAGCTTGATTGTTAGGCAATTCAGGTCCAACAACTTTAGTTGTTGGTGCTGCACCAACTTCATTAGTGTTGATATTTAGAGTTGGAAAAATTTTCACTAAGATGGTTTGAAGGTGCAAACACGAGAAGGGAGGTTGAATTGTGTTTGTCAAACTTGATTTCTTTTACTATTTTGTTGAATGTTAATGTGAATTATTCGATATATAACTAATCAGATTCAACAGCGGATAATAATAACATAATAACACAACAATTTATATTGGTTCATTGTTAACTAGGCTACGTCCAATCCCTTCCTCTAGAAGGCCTTTTCACTAATTCAAACTCCTTTGAATTACAACACCACTAACCCTACAAGCTAGTCTTCCCAAACAGCCTGACAGCCCCAGACTTTTGAGGAACAACAACACCTTGACTATACCAGCCAAGTCTTCTCAAACAGTCTGACAACCCCAGACTTTTGAGGAACAACAACACTTTAACTAAACCAGCTAAGTCTTCTCAAACAGTCTGACAACCCCAGACTTTTGAGGAACGATAACAATACCTTGACTCTACAAGTCAAGTATTCTCCTACAAATCTGACAACCCCAGATTGAAGAAGGAATCTACACCAATATCGGGTTATATAATAAAGGTTTGAAACTTTGCAACGTTGCGTCTGGAAAGCTGTATGCTGCAATTATTTTTGCACTCTTTTATTGCTTCTGGAAAGCTGATTGTTGCACTGTATTTCTCTCTCGAAAACACTTAGAAAATATTGCTCTTGCTCATTTGTGTTTCTCTCTTTTGAACTCTCAGATAATTTTGAATTGAAGTTTGAGTTCTTGTGTTTTTCGATGCTTTATTCTTCAGCATTAAGTCTCTATTTATAGTTGAACTTTAGGACTTCACTGATGCTTTACTTCTGGAGTGTATTTCGATTAATCTGTTCTGAGAATATTCTGGAGTAGTTTGCTCATATTCTGTTTTGAGTCTTTTGCTCACTTATATGTTTTGAGCATTTTGCTCCGCTTCTGTTTTGAGCATACTTTAACTAGATTCTGTTTCTCGAGTCTTTTGCTCCAATTCTATTTTGAGCATATTTTTAGCTAGATTCTGTTTCTCGAGTGTTTTTCTCCAATTTTGTTTTAAGCATTTTTCTCAGATTCTGTTTTGAGCATTTTTCTCAAATTCTGTTTTGAACATATTTTTTCAGATTCTATTTTGAGCATTTTTCTCAGATTCTGTTTTGAGCATATTTATCAGATTCTGTTTTGAGCATTTTTCTCTGACAAATTCCTTTGATGATATCCTCTGGTGACGTCATCCTCTGATTTCTGCTTCTGGTGACGTCATCTTCTGATCTATTCTTCTGGTGACATTTTTCATTCTTCTTCTAAGTCAAATATGTTATTTTCATAAAATACATTTGTTAACATAAAAAATTTAATTGCAAGAACCAACTTGGTTCCAACAATCTCCCCCTTTTTGATGATGACAAACAATGTATTTTTGATAATACTTTTTCTTTCTTTTGACTTTGACTCCCCCTAAGACTAAGCTTTATTTTATATTTTCTCCCCCTAAGTCTAATGCCCAGATATCAAATACATCATACATCATCTTCTCCTCCTTTCAAATACATCATCTTCTCCCTCGGATATTTTATCAAATATTACACCTTCTCCCCCTTTGTCATCAGACAAAAAGGATTGAATGAAGAAAAGAGATCCTCTATTTTTTTTTCTACTCTTTTTTCATTCTTTTTTTTTTAATTTAATTTTATTTTTTATAAAAGTACACGAAAAATAAAATAACATAAAAATTAAACTAAGCTATTAGGTTATGGATGAAGATAAGATTAAGGTTTTTCTTGATGAATTCAAACCTATCTTCAGGTAGTGGTTTAGTGAATATGTCAGCCCATTGATGATCAGTATCTACAAATTGAATGTTAAGTACCCCTTTTTGAACATAATCTCTGATGAAGTGGTGTTTGATATCTATGTGTTTGACTCTAGAATGTAGGATACGGTTTTTGGTTAGGAAAATTAAAGAGGTGTTATCACAATAGATGGATATGTTGGATTCTAATATTTTGTAGTCTTCAAGTTGATGCTTCATCCAGAGTAGTTAAGAGCTGCAGCCAGCTGCTGAAATGTATCCAGCCTCTGCTGTTGACATGGCAATGGTGTGTTGTCTCTTACTGGACCACGAAATTAAATTGTCTCCTAAAGAGGTACAATAGTGACTGGTGCTTTTTCTTTCAAGTTTATCTCTAGCATAGTCAGAATCATAGTATCCACTCAGTTTGTATGTAGGAGTTTTCCTGTAAAACAAGGTGAGGTTGGTAGTTCCTTTTAGGTATCTAAGGATTCTGTTAACAACACTTAGATGAGATTATCTAGGATCAGATTGAGATCGAGCACACACACACACACTAAATATAATATCAGGTCTACAAGCAGTAAGGTAGAGTAATGATCCTATCATTCCTCTGTAGATTTTCTGGTCAACTTTTGTTCCCGATTCATCTTTATCAAGTGAACAAGTAGGATGCATTGGTGTAGCCATAGGTTTGCAATCACTCATCTTAAACTTCTTGAGAAGTTCCTTTGTATATTTAGTTTGGTGAATGTAAATACCTTATGAACTTTGTTGAATTTGTATTCCTAGAAATAACTTAAGTTCTCCCATCATACTAATTTGAAATTCATGCTGCATTAATTCAGAAAATTCTTGACAATGAATGCCATTAGTAGATCCAAAAATAATATCATCAACATAAATTTGAATGATCAGAATATGATTGTCTATTGATCGGCTAAACAAAGTATTGTCTATTTGTCCTCTTTCAAAGTTATTTTTAATTAAGAAATTACTGAGTCTATCATACCATGCTCTAGGTGCTTGTTTTAACCCATACAAGGATTTTCTAAGTTTAAAGACATGGTTTGGAAATTCAAAATTTTCAAAACCTGGAGGTTGTTTAACATATACCTTTTCACTCAAATAACCATTGAGAAAAGCACTTTTAACATCCATTTGAAATAATTTGATATTATTATTTGCAGCAAAGGACAATAAGATACAAATAGCTTCTAACCTGGCCACTAGAGCAAATGTCTCAGTGTAATCAATACCCTCTTGTTGATTGTAACCTTGTGCCACAAGCCTTGCCTTGTTTCTGACTACTTCACCCTTTTCATTTAGCTTATTTCTGAAGACCCACTTGGTTCCCACAATGTTCTTATCTGGTCTTGAAACTAGATCCCAAACATCATTCCTCTTAAATTCATTTAACTCTTCCTGCATTGCAATAATCCATCCATCATTGGCTAATGCTTCACTAACAGATGTAGGCTCAATCGATGAGATTAAACCAAACAGACTTATATCTTTTAAGGATTATCTGGTTCTTAAAGAATCACTTCCACTTCCAATGATCAGATTTTCAGGATGAGATGATTGATATTTCCATCCAGGTTTCTCTTCTGATTTCTCATGAATGGTTCTGATTTGATCAGATTCATCCTTTGAAAATGTGTCACATGCTTCTGACTTGCTTGTATCCTCCACTTCTCCATGTTCTGCTGGTTTATCTGCTTCTACTTTCTCTGGTTCCTGTAAATCTAATATAGACTCTATTCTGAATGTAACATGCAGTGTTGATTGCTTCAGCCCAAAATTGTTTTGCAACATTTAAATCATTTAACATAGTTCTGGCCATGTCTTGGAGTAATTTATTATTTCTTCTAACTTATCTTCAGATTTATCCTCTGAAGACTTGTCGTATGCTTGTTGGTATCTTCTGCTTTTTAAGTTCTTTTGCCTGCATCAGCTTCTGGTTCTGGTAGATCTGTATTAGCTTCAAGTTCTAGTAAATCAACTTCTGGTAGATCTGCATCAGTTTCCTCTTGCTTTGACTTTTCAGGTCAAACTATTTGTCATATAACATAATACAAATCAATTAATTTAAAAATAAACTCAATACAGCCAAACCACTAATTCTGCTTCTGGTGGTTTCTGCTTGTTTTTTGAAACCACTGAAATAATGTTTCTGTTGAAGTGTTCACATCACGTGAATCACTTGATTCCTCTGACAGTTTGAAAACGTGCAGAATACTTATCTAGCTTTGATTTTTAAGATCAAGCTTCTTGTTATCACAGTAAACATAAATATCAAACAATAATAGTATTTACAGCAAGATGTAACCTCTATGTCAACAGTTTCAGTTTTACTCTAAAAATCCTCTTGTTTCTGATTTTCAGATTCTGAATCTGTATGTTCTGTGATTAGAAGGTTTGAATGAAGGGATTTGAATTCCCTTCCTGGTTTGTAGTCTTAATGAATTTTACTGGAGTGTTTGAAGAACTCTCCTGATTCTGACACTTCTCTTTCTGCTGATATATCAGGTTCCCCTGATAGTTCTAGAGAAGATGATAATTCTGATTTCTCTAGTAGTTCGAGTTTTGTTGATATGTGTGATTTCTCAGTCTGTTTTGGTATTTCCTGTTCCTCCTATGGTTTTGGTTCTGATAGGCATTGTATTTACCAGTTCTTCTTCCACCAGAGTTACTTTGCTTCTGCTTGGTAGATGTTGGAACATAAACCTTTTTCCCTTCATATATTGCAAGCATCCATTGACCAGGAACCATGACTAGTGTTTCAATTTGGTTGCTTAGAACATCTGCAACATGAACAATTTTATCTTTTGGTACCCAAATCTGGTTGGGTTCAGGTTTGTTAGTTTTGAAAAATTTCTTGTTTTTTCTTGTATTTAGCATAGGACAAGACACTTTGGAATGATCTTTCTTGTAACAACCAGTACACACTATATCAGAGGAAACAAGTTTAAATATATGTTTAGGTTTAATTATTGTTTGTTCAAATCCTATACCTCTATTTCCGTTTCTACTGACTCCATAAATCATAGAAGCATATTTGCTTCTTTCCATACCACTATCAAGTAATTCTTGAAGAACTTGTTCATGCATATTAGAATTACTTGTGGTATTTTCAATTGCTGTTGAATTATGATTATTTTTCAGATTTAAACTTTCATCTTTAAGTACAACAAAACTATTTTTCAAGCATACATTCTCTGTTTTCAATTCGCAATATCAATTCGAAGAATGACACCTTCTGTGTTAAACTCTACAATCTGATTCTTTAAAACATTAACTTCTTCTGTTAGATTTTTATTTTCTTTCTTAAGTGTTTTTAGTTTTAAAGATAATTTGTAATTACTGTTTAAAAAATCATTCAGAGCAGTAATCAAATCAGATCGAGTGAATTCAGAATATACCTTAATTTCATCATCTTCTGATTCTCTTTCAGAATCAGATTCTGTGTTGGATCTAGAGTTGGTGTGAGCCATCATAGCCAAATCTGCTTGTTCATCTTCAGAAGATTCATTAGAATCATCCCATGTAGCCATCATGCTTTTCTTCTTAGTTCTGAAATCTTTCCTCTGGTACTTCCCTTTCTCCATATTTGGACATTCTGACTTGATATGTCCAGATTCATTGCATTTGTAGCAGATGATACCTTTCTTGTCATGTGTATCATCACTTCCTTTGTTGGACTGATTGGAATATCTCTGGGGAAATTTATTCCTTCTATTATGCCACATCTTTCTGAACTTCCTCGTTAAGAAAGCAATTTCTTCTTCCTCTACGTTCAGACTTTGATCGTCTGAATCACTATTTTCTGATGTTGCTTTCAAAGCCTTCTTCTGCTTGGATTTTAGGGCTAGAGTTTTGCTCTTCTTCTTGGGTTCATCTTCTTCCAATTCAATTTCATGTGATCTGAGGGAGCTGATTAATTCTTCCAGCTTTAGAGTATTCAGATCTTTAGCTTCCTGAATAGCAGTAATCTTTGGTCTCCACTTGACTGTCAGACTTCTAAGAATTTTCCTTACATGATCAGTAGTAGTGTAGCTCTTTTCTAGTACCCTTAATCCTGATACTAGATTCTGGAATCTGGAAAACATAGTTTCAATATCTTCATCTTCTTCCATCTTGAATAACTCGTACTTCTTGACTAGAATGTTAGCCTTTGCTTCTTGGACTTGCTTATTGCCTTCGTAAGTCAGAATCAAAGTATCATATATGCTCTTTGCTGTTTCTCTGTTAGTGCATTTGTCGAACACTTTGAACGTGATTAAATTGATCATGAACATTCTGGATTTGTGATGCAACTTGAACATCTTCTTCTGATCAGCATCCATATCTCTTCAGGAAATTTTAATACCATCAACATCTTCTGGAGCAGTATAACCATCTTCCACCAAGTCCCAAAGTTCAGGATCTTGTGAAATAAAAAAACTTCTCAGCCTGTCATTCCAGTATTCAAATTGTTCTCCATCAAACAGAGGTGGTCTGTTGATGTTTCCTCCAGTAGCTTCTTCATTGAATCCGGACATGTTGATCCCTTGGATCTTTCCTCAAACACTGTAAAGTGCTTAGCCTTAAGACCGAGCTCTAATACCAATTGAAGGTGCAAACACGAGAAGGGGGGTTGAATTGTGTTTGTCAAACTTGATTTCTTTTACTGTTTTGTTGAATATTAATGTGAATTATTCAATATATAACTAGTCAGATTCAGCAGCGGATAATAATAACATAATAACACATCAATTTATACTAGTTCACCGTTAACTAGGCTACGTCCAGTCCCTTCCTCCAAAAGGCCTTTTCACTAATTCAAACTCCTTTGAATTACAACACCACTTACCCTACAAGCCAATCTTCCCAAACAGCCTGACAACCCCAGACTTTTGAGGAACAACAACACCTTGATTATACTAGCCAAGTCTTCTCAAACAGTCTGACAACTCCAGAATTTTGAGGAACAACAACACCTTAACTAAACCAGCTAAGTCTTTTCAAACAGCCTGACAACCCCAGACTTTTGAGGAACGATAACAATACCTTGACTCTACAAGTCAAGTCTTCTCCTACAAATCTGACAACCCCAGATTGAAGAAGGAATCTACACCACTATCGGGTTATATAATAAAGGTTTGAAACTTTGCAACGTTGCTTATGGAAAGCTGTTTGCTGCACTTATTTTTGCACTCTTTTATTGCTTCTGGAAAGCTGATTGTTGCACTGTATTTCTCTCTCGAAAGCACTTAGAAAATATTGCTCTTGCTCATTTGTGTTTCTCTCTTTTGAACTCTCAGATAACTTTAAATTGAAGCTTGAGTTCTTGTGTTTTTCGATGCTTTATTCTTCAGCATTAAGTCTCTATTTACAGTTGAACTTTAGGACTTCACTGATGCTTTACTTCTGGATTGTATTTCAATTAATCAGTTATGAGAATATTTTGGAGTAGTTTGCTCAGATTCTGTTTTGAGTCTTTTGCTCACTTATCTGTTTTGAGCATTTTGCTCCGCTTCTGTTTGGAGCATACTTTTAGCTAGATTCTGTTTCTTGAGTCTTTTGCTCCAATTCTGTTTTGAGCATTTTTCTCATATTCTGTTTTGAGCATATTTTTTGCTAGATTATGTTTCTCGAGTCTTTTTCTCCAATTCTATTTTAAGCATTTTTCTCAGACTTTGTTTTGAGCATTTTTCTCTGACAGATTCCTCTGATGATATCCTCTGGACATATCCTCTGGTGACGTCATCCTCTGATTTCTGCTTCTGGTGACATCATCTTCTGATATATTCTTCTGGTGACATTTTTCATTCTACTTCTAAGTCAAATATGTTATTTTCATAAAATACATTTGTTAACATAAAAAGTTTAATTGCAAGAACCAACTTGGTTCCAACATGGTTCATCACTGAAATCATGTAGGAGCCTTAATAAACAAATACCAAACACATTTAATTATTTATTTTATGTTTATTGACTTTTAAATGGTTGTAATAAAATTTTAAGGGGGTGTATTAAAAATTTAAGTGGATGTAATTGAACATTTAAGGAGTTGTATTACTCTATTATTTAAGTGGCTGTAAATGAACATTTAAGATGAGTTATAAATATTGAAGGTGTTGGAACCAAGTCGGTTCGAAGTACTTAGGATTTTGATGTTTACAAAAGGACTCCATGTAATCTTATTTTGAACCTTGAATTATTAAATCAAATGCCACCAGAAGCTGAAGTAATCAGAAGCAGAAAGGGTTCCAGAGATTGAATCCTGAAGGTACCATAAGCTACTCCAGGATGTCAAAACATCACCAGAAGATATCTTTGCTGGCCCAGATCAGAAGGAAGCAAAGTCAGAAGGAGACCTGGTCCAGACCAGAAGGAAGCCTTCCAGAGGGAGACTTGATCCAGACCAGAAGGAATCAAATGCAGATTTATTCCAGAAGTTATTCTGACCAGAAGATGGCCTGGCAGTGAAATGATAAACAACGCAGACTTGATCTAGACTTAATCAGAGGGTAAATTAATGGGTCCAGGACAAAGGAATTAATCCAGATTTTACCCAGACCAGAAGATAACATGGTTCAGGGTATGAAACTAAGTCCAGACCAGAAGAAATGATCTTCAAAATTGATCCAGAACTGATCCAAAACAGAAGGTAAAATGTCCAGATTGAAATATTATTTGTCCAGATTTAATTTTAGTTTAATCCAGACCAAGTCCAGAATTGGTCCAGATCAGAGGGAAGATTGTCAGATCAATGGTTCAGATTTAAGTATTTGGCCTAGTGTTGGCCGAGATCAGAAGATCAGACCATGGCCCAGTGTTGGCCGAAATCAGAAGGTCAGGATGTGTGGTCCAGCAATGGCCGAGATCAGAGGATCACGGCAAATTAGTTTGCAAGTCCAGGATGGCCGAGATCAGAAGATCAGAAAGTGTGGTCCAGGGTTGGCCGAAATCAGAGGATCACAGCTGATCACTTAGTAAGGTCCAGATGTGGACTAGCGCAGAAGATCAAATGGTCCAGATTTAATCATAAGGATTAATGGTGGAGATTTAATTAAATTTGATCAAAGTATTAAAAAGATTTGTTACAAAAATAAAGTGAAGTATTGTGGAATTCATGAGCTGTTGGCGGGAAGAAACTAAAGACATGATTGGCCAGTTATTTTTGAAAGAAAATCTAAAGGTTAAAAATATATGTTTTTTATTTAAATTAAGCCCAATTGGTCACGATATTTTTTGCAAGAGAATCCAACAAGATTCAGCTCGAAATTAAAGCTTGGAAGAGGCCCTAATCTGCATCTATTAGAGGAGGCTCAAGGTAGAATACTCAGCATCAAAAATTACAAAAGAGTCATACACTTCCAAAGCAAACACTCAAGTTTTCAGTGAGGTTAATTGTGAGTTCCAGCTTTCAAGAAGCAAGCACTCGTGTTATTGTCTTTCCCTTGTGTTAGACCTAAGTTGTTGAAGTAAAGTCTACAATCTGAGGGAGTCAGAAGGGGTAGCAGATTACTTGGCAATTAGATTCAAGGCGTTGTAATTCCTTCTACAATCTGGGGTTGTCAGATTGGCAGGAGAAGACTTGACTTAGGAAGTCAAGGTGTTCCTCAAGAGTCTAGGATTGTTAGACTGTTTGAGAATACTGACTTGGAGGGTCAGTGGAACTGTTGTAATTCAAGGTTTGAATTAGTGAAATCCTTAGAAGTGAAGGGATTGGACGTAGCCTCGTTAACGGTGAACCAGTATAAAAATTCTGTGTTTTATTTTTACTTTATATCCGCTGCTAACTCTGTTTTTATTCATACATCAAGTTTTGTTTTAAAAGTGTAAAAACACGAAAAGTATTCAAGTTAGTCAAACACAATTCAACCCCCCTTCTCGTGTTTGCACCTTCAGAAGGGACTTTAATTTAACCTTTAAGGGAGTGAGTTGTTATGTAAACGACTATAATTCAACCGTCTAGTGTGTTTCATACACATTAGACTTATTCAACCCATTGAGAGTAAGTATAATACATTGTTTAGTGTGTAACTAGCACACTACACTCATTAAACAATAGTAGAATAATATTGGGAAAAAAACCATTAAGAAAAAGAAAATTCATATAATAAACAGAACCATATATTTGAGAAACAAGCATCAAGAAAAACTTAAGCATGCATATAATTAATTTAGAAATTTAAAAGTATGTATAAGAAAGAAAATTAACATACATTATAAATAAATAGAAACATGCGTTGGGAAAAACTAAAGCACTAGTTACATTTAGAAAAAAATAAACATACTTTTACATGTTAAAAATAAAGCGTACCAAAAAATTAAAAGGAACACATACAAAGGAACCAAACATTTGAAGAAAAAACATAAACATCAAACACAAGTTAAAATGAAAGCATACACTTGAATTAAAGAACCAAAAACTTTGAACACATCTTAAAAAGAAAAATGAAAGTTAAAAGGAGAGCATTCATTTATAAGAATAAAAAGATAACATACATGTGAAAGATATATAAACATGAAATAGAAATATAAAAATGATATATTATACGAGAATATATTTACAAAAAATAGGCATGCATTAAGAAAAACTGAATCACTAGTTACATTTGAAAAAAAAAAATACTTTTACAAGTTAAAAATAATGCATACAATTGAAACACCAGTTAAAAATGAAGTATACATTTGATGCAAAAGCATAAACTTCAATCACAAGTTCAAAATAAAACATACACTTGAATTAAAGAAACATACACTTCAAATCCAACTTAAAATGAAAACATACATTTATCAACATAAAAAGATAGTATACTTTTGATTGAGATATATATATATATATATATATATATATATATATATATATATATGTATAAACTAAAGAAGAAAAAAAATAGAAGCACAAACTAAAGATATGAGAACCATAAAAAAGATATATAAGAATCAAACTAAAGAAAAAAAAAATAGAAGCACAAACTTACAGTGCTTTTGCTCTACAATCACCCATTGCTTGCTACTGTTACTGGCTCGTTGATCCATCTTTCCCAGTCACAAGCCAAGAACATCAAGAACAGTGCTTGAAAATCATTAATTATCATTATGTAGTGAAGGTATTATAACACAAAACAAACCAATAAATACTATAACATAAACATAACATAAATAAATAAAAAATATTATCTTGCAGATATGAAAAAAAATAAGCAGAGAAAATGAAACAAAAAATAAATTATATATATGAAATTATATCAATAAATCTAAAAACTAACAAAAGTAAATAAATTTAATAATATACTTTACCTCTCAAATCTGAAAAATGCAGAGATAAATTTGTGTAAACCAACAAGCAGAGATAATGTAGCAAAAAATAGTTTTAAGTTAGTCGTATAAAAAAATAGTAGATTAAAAAAGTAAATAAATATAATTTTTTTAACAAAAATCGTAAACCATCAAACTGAATATAAAGATTTATAACAAAGATGAAAAAAAAAATGAGATGAAAACACATCCCTAATCATGCAAAAAAAAAAAGCTAAATCGAAATGCTAATAAAGAAAACAACATGCAAAAAAAAATAAACTCTAGAAAACTCATAAGTAGAAACAATAGCTAAATCAAAACCCTAATCACGATAAAAAGAAATAAAAACCCTAATACAATAATAAGAACGGATGCGAGATAGATTAGAACAAGATTAACCGATTTAAAACAACATAGACGAAAAAACGAGATTAAAAACACAATCATAATCATGCAAAAAAAAAGGCAAAATCAATATAAATTTTTTAACAACAAT
>JBBPBO010001985.1:62163603-62200088 GCA_037974295.1 Cicer cuneatum | reverse complement strand
AAAAAACGAGATGAAAACACAATCATAATCATGCAAAAAAAAAAGGCAAAATCAAAATCCTAATATAGAAAACAACAGGCAAAAAAAATCAAACTCTAGAAAATTTAGAAGCAAAAACAATAGCTAAATCAAAACCCTAATCATGATAAAAAGAAATAAAAATCATAATAGAAAAATAAGAACGAATGTGAGATAAATTAGAACAAGATTAACTGAATTAAAACAACAGAGACAAAAAAGCATAGTTTTTAAACATGAGATTGAAAAGTTTTTAAACATGAGAGTTGAGAAAGAAGGGATAATAAGTGATAACAACCTGGAGCAGAAAAGCGGGATGTTGGTCGCCATTGAAACTTGACATAATTTGGGTTCGTTGGTTTGACTTGTGAGTGTTGAGTTCTGTGTGTGTGGTTGTGTGAGAATGAAGAGAGAACGAGAGGATGAAATTAGGGTTGTGGGATTGTATGTGAGTGTTGAAATTAGGGTTGGGTTATAGTTTTTGGTCGAACCAAATTGGGCTTGGTAAGAATCCAGTCCAACACCAAAAATTATAATTACTACTAATAAGAATAAATATTATAAACTATATTCGGGCGAGTCAGCCACCAAAGATCCCAAATGCATGGCCCGAACTCACCTGCGCCTATCCTTTTGAACCCTCTAATTCTACCCGTCGGACCTAGTCCAACCTGGCTAATTCACCTCTTCCGCTACGGGTCAGGCGGTAAAGGGCGTGTCCCTCACCTTTATCTAGTCCTACCACTAGTAACCTTTCTAGTCTTCTCAACATTTATGGAAAATAGGCATTGATGATTACCATTATTCTTGCACCTTTTCAGGTGCCTCTAATGAAGTAACAACCTCCAAAGTCTCTTTGATTGATATGTTACTATCTCCAATTAGCATATCAATTCTAATAAATCTACTATTTAGCTGACTTGCTTGGGTTGTCAATATCTCTAGTTAGTATATCAAAATATCTTAACTAACTTGCTTGGATTTTCTATTAGTTCTCTCCATTTCATATATCTTGGAATGTCTATTTTCAAAGGAATACCTAAAGTTTCTTATTTACAACGAATTTTTTTATCAAATCATCAAGGTGCAAACACGAGAAGGGGGGTTGAATTGTGTTTGCCAAACTTTGAATCTTTTTGTTGTTTTGTTGAATGTTGATGTGATTTACTTGATGAATAAATAATCAGACTTAGCAGCGGAAAATAACAGCAAAAGAACACAACAATTTATCCTGGTTCACCATTGAAATGTTGTTTCTGTTGAAGTGTTCACATCACGTGGATCACTTGGTTCCTCTAATAGTTTGAAAACCTGCAGAATACTTAGCTAGCTTTGATTTTTAAGATCAAGCTTCTTGTTATCACAGTAAACATAAATATCAAACAATAATAATATTTAAGGATAGATATAACCTATATGTCACAGCTTCAGTTTCATTATGAAAATCCTCTTGTTTCTGATTTTCAGATTCTAAATATGCATATTCTGTGATTAGAGGGTCTAGATAAAGGGCTTTGCATTGCCTTCCAGATTTATAGTCTTGATGAATTTCACTGGAGTGTTCGAAGAAGTCTCCAGATTCTGACACTTCTCTTTCTGCTGATATATCAGATTCCTCTGATAGTTCTAGAACTGATGATAATTCTGATTCATCTGGTAGTTCCAGTTTTGTTGATATGTGTGATTCCTCTGCTTATTTTGATTTGGTTGATATGTATGATTTCTTTGATGTTTCTGATTCTTCATATGGTTCTGATTCTGATAGTTATTTTGTTGACTAGTTCTTCTTCCACCAAAGTCAGTTTGCTTATGTTTGGCAGACGTTGGAACATAGACCTTTTTCCCTTCATATGTTGCCAGCATCCATTGACCAGGCACCATGACTAGTGTTTCACTTTGGTTGCTCAGAACATCTGCAACATAAACAATTTTAACTTTTGGTACCCAAATCTGGTTGGGTCCAGGTTTGTTAGTCTTGAAAGGTTTCTTGTCTCTCCTTGATTTTATCATGGGACAAGACAATTTTGAGTGACCTTTCTTGGCACAAACAGCACATAAAACATCAGAGGAAATAGGTTTAGTTACAGTTACAGTTTCATCAAATCCTATGCCTCTTTTACCATTGTTACTGACTTTGTAGATCATAGAAGCATATTTGCTTCTTTCCATACCTTTAACAATAAAATCTTGTAAAACTTGTTCATGCATATCAGAATTACATACAATATTTGATGTTGGAAAAATATTACTTTTTAGAGTTAGGTTTTCAGATTTAAGCTCAACAATATCAGTTTTAAGAGTTGCATTTTTTTTTTACATTCTGCATTTTGATTCTTTAAAACATCAATTTCTTTGGTTAGAGTTTTATTTTCTTCCCTAAGTGTTTTCAGTTTTAAAAACAGTTTGTTATTGATAGTTAAAATATCATTCATTGCAGTAATTAAATCAGATCGAGTGAGTTCAGAAAATACCTCTTTTTCATCTTCTGATGATTAGCTTCCAGAATCAGATTTTGTATCGGATCCAGAAGCAGCGCTTGTGTGAGCCATCAGAGCCAGTTCTGTTTCTGATTCACTTGTAGAATCAAAGTCTGGGTTGGATCCAGAGGTAGAGCTGGTGTAAGCCATCAGTGCCAATTCTGTTTCTTCATCTTCTGATTCTCTTTCAGATTCAGCATCAGTGTCGTATTCAGAAGCAAAATGAATATGAGTCATTAGTGCCAATTCTGCTTCTTCTGATTCACTTTTAGAGTCAGATTTTATGTTGGATCCAGAGGCTGAATTTATGTGAGCCATCAAGGCTAATTCTGCTTCTTCATCTTCAGAAGATTCATCAGAATCATCCCATGTTGCCATCAAATTCTTCTTCTTGGGTCTGGAGTCTTTCTTCTAATTTTTCCCTTTCACCAGATTTTTACATTCTGACTTGATGTGCCCAGGTTCATTGCATCCATAGTAGATGATATTCTTCTTGTCTTGTTCATCCTTTCCTCTGTTGGAATGCTTGAAATACCTCTGGGGAAACTTCTTCCTTCTGTTTTGCCATATCTTCAGAATCTTTTTGGTTATGAAGGCAATGTCTTCTTCTTCTGGTTTCTAATTCTGGTCCTCAGAATCACTATCTTCTGATTCTGTTTCTGCTCCTGCTTCTGCTTTTAGAACTTTCTGCCGTTTGGACTTTAAGGCTAGGATTTTATTCTTTTTCTTGGGTTCATCTTCTTCCATCTCTATTTCATGTGACTTGAGGGAGCTGATTAATTCTTCCAACTTCAAAGTGCCCAAGTCCTTAGCTTCTTGAATGGCAGTGACCTTTGGTCTCCACTTGGTTGGTAGACTTCTAATAATTTTCTTCACGTGGTCAGCAGTGGTATAGCTCTTCTTGAGTACTCTTAATCCTGACACCAGAGTTTGAAATCTGGAAAACATTGCTTTAATGTCTTCATCTTCTTCCATCTTGAACAGCTCGTACTTCTTGACTAGAATGTTGGCCTTTGCATATTGAACTTGCATGCTGCCTTTGTAAGTCAGAACCAAACTTTCATAAATGCTCTTTGCTGTTTCTTTGTTAGTGCACTTGTCGAAATCCTTGAATGTGATTGCATTGATCATGAACGTTCTGGATTTGTGATGCAACTTGAACATCTGCTTCTGGTCAGCATCCAAATCTTTCCTGGGAATTTTAACACCATCAGCATCTACTGGAGCAATATAGCCATCTTCCACGATGTCCCAAAGTTCGGGATCTTGTGAGAAAAATAAACTCTTTAGCCTGTCCTTCCAGTACTAGAACCGTTCCCCATCAAACATAGGTGGTATGTTGATGTTTCCCCCAACAGCTTCTTCATTGATTCCAGACATATTGAGCCCTTGGATCTTTCCTCAAACATTGTAAAGTGCTCAGTCTTGAGACTGAGCTATAATACTAATTGAAGGTGCAAACACGAGAAGGGGGGTTGAATTGTGTTTGCCAAACTTTGAATCTTTTTGTTGTTTTGTTGAATGTTGATGTGATTTACTTGATGAATAAATAATCAGACTTAGCAGCGGAAAATAACGACAAAAGAACACAACAATTTATCCTGGTTCACCATTAACTTGGCTACATCCAGTCCCTTCATCCTGAAGACTTTAATCCACTAATTCAAAACCTTTGAATTACAGCACCTGACCCTCCAAGCCAGTCTTCTCAAACAGCCTGACAACCCCAGACTTTTGAGGAACAAAAACAACACCTTGACTCTACAAGTCAAGTCTTCTCCTACCAATCTGACAACCCTAGATTGAAGAAGGAATCTGCACCACTATCGTGTTAGATTACAAGGTTCGGAACTCTGCAAATTTGCTTCTGGAAAGCTGATTCTTGCATACTTTTGTTACTTCTGGAAAGCTGATTGTTGCACTTAATTTCTCTCTCAAAAACACTTAGAAAATATTGCTTTTGCACTCAAGTGATTCACTCTTTTGAACTCTCGGATTGTGTTGAACATGAAGCTTGAGTTCTTGTGTTTTTCGATGCTTGATGTTGCTGTTTGAAGCCTCCTTTTATAACTGCAAATAGGGCTTTGTCAAAGCTTAAATTCGAAATAAATCTTGCTCAAGTTTCCTTTCAAAATTCTGTTGGCCAATCATGTTTCTCTTAAATAAAAATCGCATCTTTTTAACTTCAGATTGCACTTGAAAATTCTGTTGACCAATCTTGTTTCTTTTAATTTCAAACCATATCTTTTTAAGCTTCAGATTGCATTCAAATTTCTTCAAGTCTTCAATGAATTTTTGAATCAAATCCCCTTAATACTTTGATCAAATTTCTATCAAAATTTAATTAAGTCTTCTTCGAACTCTGATAAAGTATTCACTGATTTTCATCATGATTAAAATCTAGACCATATGATCATCTGATCTCAGCCAACTCTGGACCATACAATCTGATATGTACCAATTCTGTGATCCTCTGATCTCGACCAATTCTGGACCATGTGATCTGATATGTACCAATTATGTGATCCTCTGATCTCGGCCAACACTGGACCATGATACTTTAATCTGAACATTTATCCTCTGATATTGATCTTTTAATCTGGACATTTATCCTCTGATATTGATCTTTTAATATGGACATTTATCCTCTGATATTGATATATTAAATCTGGACATTTATCCTCTGATATTGATCTTTTAATTTGGACATTTATCCTCTGATATTGATCTTTCAATCTGGACATTTATATCTTCTGATCTGGAACAAGTCTGGACCAAGTTTTACTTATGTTTCCTTCTGGTCTGGAACAAGTCTCCCTCTGACAGGCTTCCTTCTGGTATGGACCAAGTCTCCTTCTGAACTCTGCTTCCTTCTGATCTGGGCCAAGAAAGATATCCTCCAATGATGTTATTTGACCTTTGATGTTTGCCTTTGATGACATCCTATGGAGGTGTATCCTCTGGTGTCCTCTGGATGCATTCTCTGGCCGAACCTTCTGGTGACATTTCTATCCTCTGGTTGCTTCCTCTTGATGTATCTTCTGGTGGTGTCATCCTCTAATTTTGTACAGCTTCTGATTTGTTCTTCTAAGTCAAAATACTATTTACATGAAATACTTTTGTTAACATCAAAACTTTGATTGGTCGAACCTGTTGGAACAAAGTTGGTTCTAAGTACTTAGGATTTTGATGGTTACAAAAGCACTCAATGTAATCTTATTTTGTACCTTGAATTATTAAATTAAATACAATCAGAATATGAAGAAATCAGAAGCAGAAGATCAAAGGAAAATGAATTCTGGAATTTCCAGAAAATGTTCCAGGATGTCAAAACATCACTAGAAGATATGTTTGCTGGCCTAGAACAGAAGGAAGAAAAATCAGAAGGAAACATGGATCATACCAGAGGAAAGCCTGCCAGAGGGACAATTGATCCAGACCAAGAGGAATCAAATATCAAATTTATTCCAGAAGTTATTGTGACCAGAAGATGGCCTGGCAGTGAAATATTAAACCGCCCAGACTTGTTCCAGACTCAACCAGAAGCTATGTTTAAGGGTCCAGAACAAGAGAATCAATCCAGATATGACCCAGACCATAAGATAGCATGATTCAGGGCATGAAACTAAGTCCAGACCAGAAGAAATGAATTCCAGAATTGATCCAGACCTGATCTAAAATCAAAGGTAAAATGCCCAGACTGAAATATTACTTGTCCAGATTTAATTTCAATTTAATCCAGACCAAAGTCCAGAATTGGTTCAGATCAGAGGGAAGATTTCCAGATCAGTGGTTCAAAATTAATTATTTGGTCCAGATCAGAAAATCAGACCATGGCCCAGTGTTGGCCGAAATCAGAGGGACAGAATGTATAGTCCAGCAAAGGCCGAATTCAGAGGATTATAGCATATCAGGTGCGCATCCAAGATGGCCGAAATCAGAAGATCAGAGGGTCAGGAAGTGTGGTCCAGGGAAGGCCGAAATCAGAGGATCACAGCATAACAATCAGTATGGTCCAGATGTGGACTAGCGCATGAAGATCCAATGGTCCAGATTTAATCAGGAAAATTATACGGTGGAGAATTTAATTTATTTTGATCAAAGGATTAAAAAGATTTGTTACAAAAATAAAGTGAGGTGTTGTGGAATTCAGGAGCTGTGGCGGGAAGGAACTAACTGATTTAATTGGCCAGTTATTTTGAAAGAAAATCTGAAGATATGTTTTTTATTTAAATAAAACCCAATTGGTCAAGTTATTTTTGCAAGAGAATCCAGCAAGATTCAGTTCGAAATTAAGCTTGGAAGAGGCCCAAATCTGCATCTATAAAAAGAGGCTCAAGGCAGAATACTTAGCATCGAAAATCACAAAAGAGTCATACACTACCAAAAGCAAACACCCAAATTTTCATAGAAGTCAATTGTGAGTTTCAGCTTTCAAGAAGCAAGTACTCTTGTTATTTTCGTTCCACTGTGTCAAATCTAAGTTGTTGAAGTAGAGTCTACAAGCTGAGGGAGTCAGTAGGGGTAGCAGGTTACTTGGCAATTAGATTCATAGTGTTGTGTGTTAAATCTAAGTTGTTGAAGTAGAGTCTACAATCTGAGGGAGTCAGAAGGGGTAGCAGGTTACTTGGCAATTAGATTTATAGTGTTGTGATTTCTTCTACAATCTGGGATTGTCATATTGGCTGAAGACAAGAGCTGCATTCCTCAAAGAAGTCTAGGATTGTTAGACTGTTTGAGAAGACTGACTTGGAGGGTCAGTAGCAAGGTTGTAATTCAAGGTTTGAATTAGTGAAATCCTTCAAGGTGAAGGGACTGAACGTAGCCTCGTTAACGGTGAACCAGTATAAAAACTGTGAGTTTTATTTTTACTTTTATATGATGCTAACTCTGTTTTTAATTATACATCAAGTTTTGTTTCAAAAGTATAAAAACAGGAAAAGTATTCAATCACTGAAGTTGCAAGACTCAAGTCTGAAAACCAAACTCTCAAAAGTAATATTTGTTCCACTTCTAAAACTGTTTGTAAATCTGATATGCATGAGCAATTTTTTGAAAACTTTATTTCAAATGGAATGGAAAGAAGTAAATATGCATCTATGATTTATGGAAACAGTAACTCTAGAAAGAGAGGTCTTGGTTTTACATAAATAATCACTGAAAACAATCACAAAAATAATCTCAGAACATATAGATTAGGAATCTGAAAATCAGAAGCAAGAGGATTTTCAGAGTAAAACTGAGGCTACATCTTGCTGTAAATACTATTATTATTTGATATTTATGCTTACTGTGATAACAAGAAGCTTGATCTTAACAAATCAAAGCTAGATAACTATTCTGCAGGTTTTCAAACTATCAGAAGAACTAGGTGATTCACACAAATTGAACACCTGAACAGAAACAGCATTCCAGTGGTTTAAAAAACAAACAGAAATCACCAGAAGCAGAATTAATGGTTTGGCTGTATTGAGTTCATTTTTGATCTATATTATGTTATATGACAAACTGCTTGATCTTGACAAATCAAAGCAAGATAAAGATAGTGCAGGTTCACCAGAACCAAAGGGAGCAGAAACAGAAGCAGAAGAAACAGAAGTACCTGGAAAGGTAAAGGATACAAGCAAGTCAGCAACACATGACAAATCTTCAAAAGATAAATCTAATCAAGTCAGAAACAGCCAAGATAAGTCAGAAGAGAAATCTGGATATTTACCAGAATCTGAATCTGTTACAGATTCACTAGAACCAGAAGCTAATCAGAATCAGAAGCTGTTACAGAACCAGAAGCTGATGCGAACCAAGCAATGTTGATGAAGTTTTGGTAGAGGAAGGTTGGATACCTGCTATGCAAGAAGAGCTGAATGAATTCCAAAGGAATGATGTTTGGGATCTGGTATCCAGACCAAACAAAAACATTATTGGAACCAAGTAGGTGTTCAGAAACAAATTCAATGAAAAGGGTGAAGTTGTAGCTCAAGGATACAGTCAACAGAAAGGTATAGATTACACTGAGACTTTTGTTCCAGTGGCCAGGTTAGAAGCAATTAGAATTCTCTTATCATTTGCTGCCAATCATGATATAATATTGTATCAAATGGATGTTAAAAGTGCATTCTTAAATGGCTACATAAGTGAGGAAGTCTATGTCAAACAGCCCCCTGGATTTGAAGACTCTGATTTTCCAGACCATGTTTTTAAACTTAAAAAGTCTTTATTTGGTTTAAAACAAGCACCAAGGGCATGGTATGACAGACTTAGTAACTTTCTGCTTAAGAATGAATTTAATAGAGGCCAGATTGATAATACATTATTTAGGAAATCCATTAAAATTGATATTCTGATTATCCAAGTTTATGTTGATGATATCATATTTGAATAAACTAATGGCACTTTGTGCAAAGAGTTTTCTGACCTAATGCAGAAGGAGTTCCAAATGAGCATGATAGGAGAACTTAAGTTCTTCCTGGGAATTCAGATTCATCAAGGTAAATCAGGTATACCCAATCTAAATACACCCAAAAACTTCTTAAAAAGTTCAAGATGAGTGATTGTAAGCCTATGGCCACCCCCATGCACCCAACCTGCTCACTTGAGAAAGATGAAACCTGGCAAAAGGTAGACCAGAAAACATACAGAGGTATGATTGGATCCCTTCTATATTTAACTGCTTCTAGACCTGACATTCTGTTTAGTGTTTCTGTGTGTGCCCGATTTCGAGCTGACCCTAGGGAATCCCATTTCATTGCTGTCAAACGAATTCTGAGATACCTTAAAGGAACCACCAACCTTACCTTGTTATACAAGAAAACCCCCACCTACAAACTCAGAGGTTTTTGTAATTCCGACTATGCTGGAGACAAGTTGGAAAGGAAAAGTACAAGTGGCAACTGCACTTTCTTAGCAGGATGCAGTTCACAGTTTGTGGACAATGATCATCAATGGGCTGATATCTTCACCAAGGCACTACCAGAAGATAGGTTCGAGTTCATTAAAAAGCATCTCAGCATGACCTCCATATCTGACTAGCTCAAGTAGTCATCTTAGGAGTTTTTAAATTTCCTGTTATGTTATTTTATGTCTTTTATTTTCTGTTTTTACTTTCTGCACTTTGTAAAGAAAAACAAAAAATACAAAAATAGTAGGACCACTTTTTGGCTGATGACAAAAGGGGGAGAGAGAGAGAGAGAGAAAGGAGAAATAAGTAAGTAGAAAAGGAGAGATAAAAAGAAAGAAGGAGCGAAAAAGAAAGAGTGAAAACAGAAGGAGTTGAAAAGGAGAGGAAACAGGGAGAGAGAAAAACAAAGAAAGAAAAGAAAGAGTGGAAACAGAACGAGTTGAAAAGGAGAGGAAGCGTGAAGAGAGAAAAAGAAAGAGAGAATAAAGTAGGAGTTGAAAAGGAGAGGAGAAGAGAAGAACAGAAATAGTGAAAACAAGAGTTGAAAAGGAGAGTATCAGACTTAGGGGGAGAAATTGGTCTGAGGGGGAGTAATTCAAGTTTTCGAGTTATAAGTTAGCAAAATAAGTTAAGGTTTTGTCATCATCCAAAAGGGGGAGATTGTTGGAACCAAGTTGGTTCTAAGTACTTAGGATTTTGATGGTTACAAAAGCACTCAATGTAATCTTATTTTGTACCTTGAATTATTAAATTAAATACAATCAGAATATGAAGAAATCAGAAGCAGAAGATCAAAGGAAAATGAATTCTGGAATTACCAGAAGATACTCTAGGATGTCAAAAACATCACCAGAAGATATCTTTGCTGGCCCATATCAGAAGGAAGAAAAATCAGAAGGAAACATGGATCATACCAATGGAAAGCCTGCCAGAGGGAGAGTTGATCCAAACAAAAAGGAATCAAATATCAAATTTATTCCAAAAGTTATTCTGACCAGAAGATGGCCTGGCAGTGAAATATTTAACTGCCCAGACTTGTTCCAAACTCAACCAGAAGCTAAGTTTATGAGTCCAGAACAAGAGAATCAATCCAGATTTGACCCAGACAATAAGAGAGCATGATTCAGGGCATGAAACTAAGTCAAGACAAGAAGAAATGATTTCCAGAATGATCCAGACCTGATCTAAAATCAAAGGTAAAATGCCCAGACTAAAATATTTATTGTCCAGATTTAATTTCAATTTAATCCAGACCAAAAACCAGAATTAGTCCAGATCAGTGGTTCATAATTAATTATTTGGTCCAGTGATGGTCCAGATCAGAAAATCAGACCATGGCCCAGTGTTGGCCGAAATCAGAGGGAAAGAATGTATAGTCCAGCAAATGCCAGATTCAGAGGATTATAGCATATCAGGTGCGCATCCAAGATGGCCGAAATCAGAAGATCAGAGGGTCAGGAAGTGTGGTCCAGGGAAGGCCGAAATCAGAGGATCACAGCATAACAATCAGTATGGTCTTGATGTGGACTAGCGCATGAAGATCCAATGGTCCAGATTTAATCAGGAAATTTATACGGTGGATAATTTAATTTATTTTGATCAAAGGATTAAAAAGATTTATTACAAAAATAAAGTGAGGTGTTGTGGAATTCAGGAGCTGTGGCGGGAAGGAACCAACAGATTTAATTGGCCAGTTATTTTGAAAAGAAATCTGAAGATATGTTTTTTATTTATATGAAGCCCAATTGGTCAAGTTATTTTTACAGAGAATCCAACAAGATTCAGCTCGAATTTAAGCATTGGAAGAGGCCCAAATCTGCATCTATAAAAGGAGGCTCAAGGCAGAATACTCAAGCATCGAAAATCACAAAAGAGTCATACACTTCCAAAAGCAAACACCCAAATTTTCATAGAAGTCAATTGTGAGTTTCAGCTTTCAAGAAGCAAGTACTCTTGTTATTTTCGTTCCACTGTGTCAAATCTAAGTTGTTGAAGTAGAGTCTACAAGCTGAGGGAGTCAGTAGGGGTAGCAGGTTACTTGGCAATTAGATTCATAGTGTTGTGTGTTAAATCTAAGTTGTTGAAGTAGAGTCTACAATCTGAGGGAGTCAGAAGAGGTAGCAGGTTACTTGGCAATTAGATTTATAGTGTTGTGATTTCTTCTACAATCTGGGATTGTCAGATTGGCTGAAGACAGGAGCTGCATTCCTCAAAGAAGTCTAGGATTGTTAGACTGTTTGAGAAGACTGACTTGGAGGGTCAGTAGCAAGGTTGTAATTCAAGGTTTGAATTAGTGAAATCCTTCAAGGTGAATGGACTGGACGTAGCCTCGTTAACAGTGAACCAGTATAAAAACTATGAGTTTTATTTTTACTTTGTATCCGCTGCTAACTCTGTTTTTAATTATACATCAAGTTTTGTTTTAAAAGTATAAAAACAGGAAAAGTATTCAAGTTAAGTCAAACACAATTCAACCCCCCTTCTCGTGTTTGCACCTTCAATTGGCATCAGAGCTCGGTCTCAAGGCTGAGCACTTAACAGTGTTTGAGGAAAGGTCCAAGGGGTTCAATATGTCAGAAGAATTGGGAAACAACATCAACAGACCACCACTATTTGATGGAGAAAGGTTTGAGTATTGGAAGGACAGAATGAGAAGCTTTGTCATATCTCAAGATCCTGAACTATGGAAGATAATAGTTAAAGGATACACTGCACCTACTGATCCAGAAGATCCAACTAAGAAACTAGACATGGATGATATGAAACCAGATCAGAGCAGATTACACAAACTTCATCACAAGTCCAGAAACATCATGATCAGTGCAATCACATTCAAGGAGTTTGATAGATGCACAGATAAAGAAACAGCAAAGGGCATATTCGACAGTCTGGTTCTGACCTATGAAGGAACCAAGCAGGTTCAAGAAGCTAGGGCTAACATATTGGTCAGGAAGTATGAGCTGCTCAAGATGGAAGAGGATGAAGACATTGAAGCAATGTTCAGCAGATTCCAGACTCTGGTATCAGGTTTAAAAGTATTAAACAAAAGCTATACCACTGCAGATCATGTTATGAAAATTCTAAGAAGTTTACCAAAAAGGTGGAGACCAAAGGTTACTGCAATACAGGAAGCCAAAGATCTGAATAACTTAAGACTTGAAGACCTGATCAGCTCACTCAGGTCTCATGAAATAGAACTGGAAGAAGATGAACCAAAGAAGAAGAAGAATCTGCCTCTGAAGTCAAAACAGAAGAAAGCTGCAAGGGCAGCATCAGAATCAGAGGATAGTGATGTTGGAACCAAGTTGGTTCTAAGTACTTAGGATTTTGATGCTTACAAATGTACTCTATGTAAACTTATTTTGTACTTTGAATTATTAAGTTAAATGCCCCAGAAACTGAAGGAATCAGAAGCAGTGATCAAAGGATTCCAGAAAAATGAATTCTGGAATGACCAGAAGATACTCCAAGAATGTCAAAACATAACCAGAAGATATCTTTGATGGCCCAGATCAGAAGGAATAAAAATTAGAATGAAACATGGATCATACCATTGGAAAGCCTGTTAGAAGGAGAGTTGTTCCAAACAAACAGGAATCAAATATCAATTTTATTCCAGAAGTTATTATGACCAGAAGATGGTCTGGCAGTGAAAAATTACTTGTTCCAGACTTGTTCCAGACTTGACCAGAAGGTATGTTTATGAGTCCAGAACAAGAAGATCAATCCAGATTAGGCCCAAACCATAAGATAGCATGATTCAAGGCATGGAACTAAGTCCAGACCAGAAGAAATGAATTCCAGAATCAATCCAGACCTAGTCCAAAATCAAAGGTAAAATGTCCAGACTAAAATATTTTTTGTTCAAGTTAATTTCAATTTGTTCCATACCAAACTCCATAATCTGTCCAGATCAGAGTAAAGACTTCCAGATCAATGGTTCAGAAATAATTATTTGGTCCAGTGATGGTCCAGATCAAAAAATCAGACCATGGCCCAATGTTGGCCGAAATCAGAGGGACATAATGTATAGTCCAGCAAAGGTCGAATTCAGAGGATTATAGCATATCAGGTGCGCATCCAAGATGGCCGAAATCAGAAGAGCAGAAGGTCAGGAAGTGTGGTCCAGAGAAGGCCGAAATAAGAGGATCACAGCATAACAATTAGTATGGTCCAGATGTGGACTAGCGCATGAAGATCCAATGGTCCAGATTTAATCAGGAAATTTATACGGTGGAGAATTTAATTTATTTTGATCAAAGGATTAAAAAGATTTGTTACAAAAATAAAGTGAGGTGTTGTGGAATTCAGGAGCTGTGGCGGGAAGGAACTAACTGATTTGATTGGCCAATTATTTTGAAAGAAAATCTGAAGATATGTTTTTTATTTAAATGAAGCCCAATTGGTCAAGTTATTTTTGCAAGAGAATCCAGCAAGATTCAGCTCGAATTTAAGCAATGGAAGAGGCCCTAATCTGCATCTATAAAAGGAGGCTCAAGGCAGAATGCTCATAATCGAAAATCACAAAAGAGTCATACACTTCCAAAAGCAAACACCCAAATTTTCATAGAAGTCAATTGTGAGTTTCAGCTTTCAAGAAGCAAGTACTCTTGTTATTTTCGTTCCACTGTGTCAAATCTAAGTTGTTGAAGTAGAGTCTACAAGCTGAGGGAGTCAGTAGGGGTAGCAGGTTACTTGGCAATTAGATTCATAGTGTTGTGTGTTAAATCTAAGTTGTTGAAGTAGAGTCTACAATCTGAGGGAGTCAGAAGGGGTAGCAGGTTACTTGGCAATTAGATTTATAGTGTTGTGATTTCTTCTACAATCTGGGATTGTCATATTGGCTGAAGACAAGAGCTGCATTCCTCAAAGAAGTCTAGGATTGTTAGACTGTTTGAGAAGACTGACTTGGAGGGTCAGTAGCAAGGTTGTAATTCAAGGTTTGAATTAGTGAAATCCTTCAAGGTGAAGGGACTGAACGTAGCCTCGTTAACGGTGAACCAGTATAAAAACTGTGAGTTTTATTTTTACTTTTATATGATGCTAACTCTGTTTTTAATTATACATCAAGTTTTGTTTCAAAAGTATAAAAACAGGAAAAGTATTCAATCACTGAAGTTGCAAGACTCAAGTCTGAAAACCAAACTCTCAAAAGTAATATTTGTTCCACTTCTAAAACTGTTTGTAAATCTGATATGCATGAGCAATTTTTTGAAAACTTTATTTCAAATGGAATGGAAAGAAGTAAATATGCATCTATGATTTATGGAAACAGTAACTCTAGAAAGAGAGGTCTTGGTTTTACATAAATAATCACTGAAAACAATCACAAAAATAATCTCAGAACATATAGATTAGGAATCTGAAAATCAGAAGCAAGAGGATTTTCAGAGTAAAACTGAGGCTACATCTTGCTGTAAATACTATTATTATTTGATATTTATGCTTACTGTGATAACAAGAAGCTTGATCTTAACAAATCAAAGCTAGATAACTATTCTGCAGGTTTTCAAACTATCAGAAGAACTAGGTGATTCACACAAATTGAACACCTGAACAGAAACAGCATTCCAGTGGTTTAAAAAACAAACAGAAATCACCAGAAGCAGAATTAATGGTTTGGCTGTATTGAGTTCATTTTTGATCTATATTATGTTATATGACAAACTGCTTGATCTTGACAAATCAAAGCAAGATAAAGATAGTGCAGGTTCACCAGAACCAAAGGGAGCAGAAACAGAAGCAGAAGAAACAGAAGTACCTGGAAAGGTAAAGGATACAAGCAAGTCAGCAACACATGACAAATCTTCAAAAGATAAATCTAATCAAGTCAGAAACAGCCAAGATAAGTCAGAAGAGAAATCTGGATATTTACCAGAATCTGAATCTGTTACAGATTCACTAGAACCAGAAGCTAATCAGAATCAGAAGCTGTTACAGAACCAGAAGCTGATGCGAACCAAGCAATGTTGATGAAGTTTTGGTAGAGGAAGGTTGGATACCTGCTATGCAAGAAGAGCTGAATGAATTCCAAAGGAATGATGTTTGGGATCTGGTATCCAGACCAAACAAAAACATTATTGGAACCAAGTAGGTGTTCAGAAACAAATTCAATGAAAAGGGTGAAGTTGTAGCTCAAGGATACAGTCAACAGAAAGGTATAGATTACACTGAGACTTTTGTTCCAGTGGCCAGGTTAGAAGCAATTAGAATTCTCTTATCATTTGCTGCCAATCATGATATAATATTGTATCAAATGGATGTTAAAAGTGCATTCTTAAATGGCTACATAAGTGAGGAAGTCTATGTCAAACAGCCCCCTGGATTTGAAGACTCTGATTTTCCAGACCATGTTTTTAAACTTAAAAAGTCTTTATTTGGTTTAAAACAAGCACCAAGGGCATGGTATGACAGACTTAGTAACTTTCTGCTTAAGAATGAATTTAATAGAGGCCAGATTGATAATACATTATTTAGGAAATCCATTAAAATTGATATTCTGATTATCCAAGTTTATGTTGATGATATCATATTTGAATAAACTAATGGCACTTTGTGCAAAGAGTTTTCTGACCTAATGCAGAAGGAGTTCCAAATGAGCATGATAGGAGAACTTAAGTTCTTCCTGGGAATTCAGATTCATCAAGGTAAATCAGGTATACCCAATCTAAATACACCCAAAAACTTCTTAAAAAGTTCAAGATGAGTGATTGTAAGCCTATGGCCACCCCCATGCACCCAACCTGCTCACTTGAGAAAGATGAAACCTGGCAAAAGGTAGACCAGAAAACATACAGAGGTATGATTGGATCCCTTCTATATTTAACTGCTTCTAGACCTGACATTCTGTTTAGTGTTTCTGTGTGTGCCCGATTTCGAGCTGACCCTAGGGAATCCCATTTCATTGCTGTCAAACGAATTCTGAGATACCTTAAAGGAACCACCAACCTTACCTTGTTATACAAGAAAACCCCCACCTACAAACTCAGAGGTTTTTGTAATTCCGACTATGCTGGAGACAAGTTGGAAAGGAAAAGTACAAGTGGCAACTGCACTTTCTTAGCAGGATGCAGTTCACAGTTTGTGGACAATGATCATCAATGGGCTGATATCTTCACCAAGGCACTACCAGAAGATAGGTTCGAGTTCATTAAAAAGCATCTCAGCATGACCTCCATATCTGACTAGCTCAAGTAGTCATCTTAGGAGTTTTTAAATTTCCTGTTATGTTATTTTATGTCTTTTATTTTCTGTTTTTACTTTCTGCACTTTGTAAAGAAAAACAAAAAATACAAAAATAGTAGGACCACTTTTTGGCTGATGACAAAAGGGGGAGAGAGAGAGAGAGAGAAAGGAGAAATAAGTAAGTAGAAAAGGAGAGATAAAAAGAAAGAAGGAGCGAAAAAGAAAGAGTGAAAACAGAAGGAGTTGAAAAGGAGAGGAAACAGGGAGAGAGAAAAACAAAGAAAGAAAAGAAAGAGTGAAAACAGAAGGAGTTGAAAAGGAGAGGAAGCGTGAAGATAGAAAAAGAAATAGAGAATAAAGAAGGAGTTGAAAAGGAGAGGAGAAGAGAAGAAAAGAAATAGTGAAAAGAGAAAGAGTTGAAAAGGAGAGTATCAGACATAGGGGGAGAAATTGGTTTGAGGGGGAGTAATTCAAGTTTTCGAGTTATAAGTTAGCAAAATAAGTTAAGGTTTTGTCATCATCAAAAAGGGGGAGATTTTTGGAACCAAGTTGGTTCTAAGTACTTAGGATTTTGATGGTTACAAAAGCACTCAATGTAATCTTATTTTGTACCTTGAATTATTAAATTAAAAACAATTAGAATATGAAGAAATCAGAAGCAGAAGATCAAAGGAAAATGAATTCTGGAATTTCCAGAAGATGTTCCAGGATATCAAAACATCACCAGAAGATATGTTTGCTGGCCCATAACAGAAGGAAGAAAAATCAGAAGGAAACATGGATCATACCAGAGGAAAGCCTGCCAGAGGGAGAGTTGTTCTAGACCAAGAGGAATCAAATATCAAATTTATTCCAGAAGTTATTGTGACAAGAAGATGGCCTGGCAGTGAAATATTAAATTGCCCAGACTTGTTCCAGACTCAACCAGAAGCTATGTTTAAGGGTCCAGAACAAGAGAATCAATCCAGTTATGACCCAGACCATAAGATAGCATGATTCAAGGCATGAAACTAAGTCCAGACCAGAAGAAATGAATTCCAGAATTGATCCAGACCTGATCTAAAATCAAAGGTAAAATGCCCAGACTGAAATATTACTTGTCCAGATTTAATTTAAATTTAATCCAGACCAAAGTCCAAAATTAGTTCAGATCAGAGGGAAGATTTCAAGATCAGTGGTTCAAAATTAATTATTTGGTCCAGTGATGGTCCAGATCAGAAAATCAGACCATGGCCCAATGTTGGCCGAAATCAGAGGGACATAATGTATAGTCCAGCAAAGGCCGAATTCAGAGGATTATAGCATATCAGGTGCGCATCCAAGATGGCCGAAATCATAAGATCTGAGGGTCAGGAAGTGTGGTCCAGGGAAGGCCGAAATCAGAGGATCACAGCATAACAATCAGTATGGTCCAGATGTGGACTAGCGCATGAAGATCCAATGGTCCAGATTTAATCAGGAAAATTATACGGTGGAGAATTTAATTTATTTTGATCAAAGGATTAAAAAGATTTGTTACAAAAATAAAGTGAGGTGTTGTGGAATTCAGGAGCTGTGGCGGGAAGGAACTAACTAATTTAATTGGCCAGTTATTTTGAAAGAAAATCTGAAGATATGTTTTTTATTTAAATAAAACCCAATTGGTCAAGTTATTTTTGCAAGAGAATCCAGCAAGATTCAGTTCGAAATTAAGCTTGGAAGAGGCCCAAATCTGCATCTATAAAAGGAGGCTCAAGGCAGAATACTTAGCATCGAAAATCACAAAAGAGTCATACACTTCCAAAAGCAAACACCCAAATTTTCATAGAAGTCAATTGTGAGTTTCAGCTTTCAAGAAGCAAGTACTCTTGTTATTTTCGTTCCACTGTGTCAAATCTAAGTTGTTGAAGTAGAGTCTACAAGCTGAGGGAGTCAGTAGGGGTAGCAGGTTACTTGGCAATTAGATTCATAGTGTTGTGTGTTAAATCTAAGTTGTTGAAGTAGAGTCTACAATCTGAGGGAGTCAGAAGGGGTAGCAGGTTACTTGGCAATTAGATTTATAGTGTTGTGATTTCTTCTACAATCTGGGATTGTCAGATTGGCTGAAGACAGGAGCTGCATTCCTCAAAGAAGTCTAGGATTGTTAGACTGTTTGAGAAGACTGACTTGGAGGGTCAGTAGCAAGGTTGTAATTCAAGGTTTGAATTAGTGAAATCCTTCAAGGTGAAGGGACTGGACGTAGCCTCGTTAACGGTGAACCAGTATAAAAACTGTGAGTTTTATTTTTACTTTTATCCGCTGCTAACTCTGTTTTTAATTATACATCAAGTTTTGTTTCAAAAGTATAAAAACAGGAAAAGTATTCAAGTTAAGTCAAACACAATTCAACCCCCCCTTCTCGTGTTTGCACCTTCAGAACCAACTTGGTTCCAACAGATGTGACATGCTTAAAATAATGTGACATATGATATCATGATGTAGAATGGTTAACACCCATGAAATTGCAATAAAATCATTTAAAACTTAACTTTCAACTTCAAAAAATTTCCATTTTTGTAATTTAATTGACGACATGAACAATTAATCCATCTATATGGTTCTATATCATGAAATTGTATGCCAGATCATTTAAAATATATCAAATCGTCATTTTTTAGTTTAAAAATCTGAGTGAGGGACACAAACTATCGACTTTTAAAATAGGAGGACCAATTTCTTGAATAAATGAAAATAGATGAAACAAAATTGCAATTAAGCCTAAAAAAACCATAAGACAACAGGTATTAAGAGCAATGTGTTTTCCAACAAAACTTTACCAAGAATTCTTTGTGTTTTCATATCAAGGTTGTTTCAACATTAACAACTTTCAACAAGTACAAAAAATATGGAATCAAGTGCATTTGTTGAAGATTTCTCAATAACACCAACAATATTTTGTGACCAAATTCTTTCTTTTAGCCAAATTGGCATTTAATAAAAAAGCAAGCAAAAATCTTGCATTAAAGTGTAGAATCTAGATTCAACACTTACAAACAAAAACAACAAAAAAAAAATTGTTCTTGTTTCTAGAGAAAAAAATCCATTATTGGATTCTCATTTAGAAGTTTCAGCTAATGACCAAGGAGTTGAGTATGATATTTCATTAAAAAAAAAAAGCAACAGAAGATCTTGCATTGGGGTAAACTCGATTGAACACCTAAAAAAATTAAGATAGCATTACAATCTTTCTCGTTCTTATTTCAAGCGAAGAATAAATCTTCCAAAATCTTTTAGCCGATCCATTTTAGACATTTCAAAAATATTTTAGCTGATTTATTTTCTACATTTCAAAATCATTTAATCGCAGTATTTCATTGTTTCTCATTGTATCTCTTTATTATTTTTTTACAACATTTGTGTTATTCATCATAAGCTAGAACACTTTCTATAATTTGCGGGGATATTAGAGATGTAAAATTAGTTACAAGTTAGTCACTTTAGTTAGGTGTTAATTAAAAGTTACTCTTGTTAAAAATTAATTGTACATATTATTGTAATCATTTCTCATTTAAACAATACAAAAGTTCTATCTAATTTTCTCTCTTTCATTCTTAATATCAATATTTTGCATATTCACTATCCCAAAATTAGGCTTTAACAAGGCTATTTTTATTCATTTAACAACAATTTTAAGCGCTATAGTATGTAGTGATGTTAAAAGATACGACAATGCTTTTTAAAATGTAAAAAGCGTTGTCATATGTGATATTTAATAATGTTTTGTGTAAAAGCGTTGTCGTAGGTAGAAACTTATAGTGCTTTTTGGGTATAAGGGCTATTATAGGTGTCTCATTTGACAGCGCTTTTTAGAAAAGCGCTGTCGTAGGTGGTATCTTATAGTATTTTTTTTCTTCTAAAATGCTTGTTGTAGGTATTTAATAGTGTTTTTTTTTATAAAAAGCGTTGTCGTAGGTTTATAATAGCGCTTTTTAAAAAAAGTATTGTCGTACGTTTTTCGTATTGCTTTTATAGATGAAAATTAATAATTTAATATTGTTTGATTAGATATCGACCCCAATCATCACCAATACGATTTAAGAAGCCTTTAAGTTAAAAGACTATAACTAGGCTATTAATCAAATTATAAGACACGATACAACCATTGATGTTTTGACAGTTCAAAAAACACTATAATTAAATCAAGGTGTAATTTCATTATTTGATAATTAACAAACAATACTCATTAAACCAATATATAATTTTCTTTATTTGCATTAAAAACAATACTCAAATAATGTTTTGTCCACAAAATGAGATTATGAATAATCAAAATTCAAAATGCAAACAGGATAAAATAGAATAATCATCATTAAACCAAGGTGTAATTTCATTATTTGCATTAAAAAATCTCATAAACTACTGAACTTGTTGTTTCACATACATTACAAGAGAGAGAGAGAGGAAAAGAAAAGGCTATTGTACACTCATGAGAAAGGAAGGCCCTTTAAAGAAGATTTTTATCCATGAACCTCGCAAATTTGAATTTGGTAAATGGATTACTTATACTAGATTGGTTGTGCTCCGCTTTGGACTAGTGTAACATACTATCCGTCGTGTAAATGACATTTACCATGTACATTGAAGACTTTCAGCAACATTTATAAGAATATATTCATAAAAAAAGAAGATGTGTGTAATTGATGGAGATATCGCTCACCAATAGCTTGAGGGCTATAGAAAAAGTCTCATCTGCATCATTTGAAAATTGCATGTACATAGGCATGATATCATTTTAGGATATTATCAATCAAACCTACGACAGTAAATCCTCTACAGTACATGAAACAAAACTATAGAACTAGATATGTAAGTCACAAGGAGGCTTATTTCTGAACTAAGTGGGAACTCAAATAATTTGAATAAGCATCACTTCTGACAACACTAGACTAATTTCTTAGAGCCATTAAATGCATAACTTTAACAACTTTCAATAGATATCTGAAGCAGTTGTAATCCTTTTAAAATAAATTTATTTAATTAAAAAAATTGGAAAGTAAATACATCAAATGCATAACACATCATCCCAAGACACACTTGGTTAAACATTCTACTATTACCAAGTGAAAAAGAAAAACTAAACGACAAACAATCTTTAAATGATAGCTGAAGGAATGGCATGCATCTTCAAATGAAAGCAGTTCAATACATATTTAAAAATTGAAATATCAAGTTATCGTGTTTTTAAATTGAAAATTTACTAAAATACCTCAAGCAAAAGCCATAACCTTCAAATTTAAAGAGGTATTTTTGAAATTTTTGAACTCATTATGAGATGAAACATTATAGGCAAGTTCCATTATTAATGATGGTAAGAGAAAGATATAAAAATGTGAAAAGGATAAAAAAGAGATTAATTCTTACCCTAGATATTATGGAGTTGGAACAAGTCAAACATCTCCTGGATTTGCAAGGATGAATGTTAAGAGTTCTTTAGCAGCAGTAGCACAAGTACTATTCTATCAGGACCAAATTTGGCTCACTCTCTTCTTATTTTTTCCATGAAACTTGCCATTGCTTTTCTGAATGATTTTAGTCCATGATAGTCTTGAAATAAAGCATTTTCTCTAAAACTACTAACTCCTTATGAATTTTCTTCCAAGTACTTTTCAAGCAAATCAAATGATAACTTACTACGTTCAAATCAAATAATAAAAAATTAGTTAACAACTTACTACATTCTTTAGAATTAAAATAATTAAGTGTAACATACTTACACACTTTTATTTCTAATTACACTTACAAAATCTTTAATCCATTTATGTTTTAGTTTTACAATATAGTTTATATGTTGCTACTAGTGACAACTGTGACAAGATCCACACAAAAATTATATGGTGGTTGTTTTAATTTGCTGTTATTATTATTATATAGTTTTTCTAAATTTGCTTAAGAAGGGCAGGTCAGATCACATTAGAAAAATATTAAATCAGGGGAAAAAACAAGCAAGGTGTCCATTTACCTCATTTCTTAGATCTTTGGGAAGACGAGTTGCCAGAACTGCCAAGACCTCTTGCCATTGAAGGAAAGGAAATTGAGGACTATTAAGGCAATTGAGCAAACTCTGAACAATCTGAAACAAATGTCTAGCCAGTTAACAAAACAGGTATATACAATTCTCATAATAATAATAGAATCCAAAACTATTGTCAGATTACATTGTAAATGAAATCAAGGAGAGGAATTTACTCACTTCAATGATATTGTGCTCATACCGAGCAAGAATCATCCATGCAACATTTAAGCTTGCCGCACATTTTTGATGAACTTTACCTAAAATTGCAGTAGGAGGGCCCAGGATTGGGAAGCTCCCATTGAAGGGTTCTTCCTTTCTTACAGCAGAAGAATCATCTAGATCAAGCCTTGCTATAAGTTCACCAGCCTGCAAAATACAATTCTTTCTTATCATTAGAAGACGAGTTCCTGCTGCAAAAATAGAATATTTTATCAGATAGTTTCACCTGAAGTATGCAGTGAAGGTGCAAACACAAGAAAGGGGGTTGAATTGTGTTTGTCAAACTTGATTTATTTTGCTGTTTTGTTGAATGTTAATATGAATTATTCGATATATAACTAATCAGATTCAGCAGCGGATAATAATAACATAATAACACAGCAATTTATATTGGTTCATCGTTAACTAGGCTACGTCCAGTCCCTTCCTCCAGAAGGCCTTTTCACTAATTCAAACTCCTTTGAATTACAACACCACTGACCCTACAAGCCAGTCTTCCCAAACAGCCTGACTACCCCAGACTTTTGAAGAACAACAACACCTTGACTATACCAGCCAAGTCTTCTCAAATAGTTTGACAACCCCAGACTTTTGAGGAACAACAACACCTTAACTAAACCAGCTAAGTCTTCTCAAACAGCCCGACAACCCCAGAATTTTAAGGAACAATAACAACACCTTGACTCTACAAGTCAAGTCTTCTCCTACCAATCTGACAACCCCAGATTGAAGAAGGAATCTACACCACTATCGGGTTATATAATAAAGGTTTGAAACTTTGCAACGTTGCTTCTGGAAAGCTGTTTGCTGGAGTGTATTTCGATTAATCTGTTTTGAGAATATTCTGGAGTAGTTTGCTCAAATTCTGTTTTGAGCCTTTTGCTCACTGATCTGTTTTGAGCATTTTGCTCCGCTTTTGTTTTGAGCATTTTTCTCAGATTCTGTTTTGAGCCTTTTTCTCCAATTCTGTTTTGAGCATTTTTCTTAAATTCTATTTTGAGCATTTTTCTCAGATTCTGTTTTGAACATTTTTCTCAAATTCTGTTTTGAGCCTTTTTCTCCAATTCTGTTTTGAGCATTTTTCTCAGATTCTGTTTTGAGCATTTTTCTCTGACAGATTCATCTGACGATATCCTCTGGAGATATCCTCTGGTGACATCATCCTTTGATTTCTACTTTTGGTGACGTTATCTTCTGATCTATTCTTTTGATGACATTTTTCATTCTTCTTCTAAGTCAAATATGTTATTTTCATAAAATACATTTGTTAACATCAAAACTTTAATTGCAAGAACCAACTTGGTTCCAACAATCTCCCCCTTTTTGATGATGACAAACAATGTATTTTTGATAATACTTTTTCTTTCTTTTGACTTTGACTCCCCCTAAGACTAAGCTTCATTTTATATTTTCTCCCCCTAAGTCTAATGCCCAGATATCAAATACATCATACATCATCTTCTCCTCCTTTCAAATACATCATCTTCTCCCTCGTATATTTTATCAAATATTACATCTTCTCCCCCTTTGTCATCAGACAAAAAGGATTGAATGAAGAAAAGAGATCCTCTGTTTTTTTATATATATATATAAAAGTACACAAAAAATAAAATAACATAAAAATTAAACTAAGCTATTAGGTTAGGGATGAAGATAAGATTAAGGTTTTTCTTGATGAATTCAAACCTATCTTCAGGTAGTGGTTTAGTGAATATGTCAGCCCATTGATGATCAGTATCTACAAATTGAATGTTAAGTACCCCTTTTTGAACATAATCTCTGATGAAGTGGTGTTTGATCTCTATGTGTTTGGCTCTAGAATGTAGGATAGGGTTTTTGGTTAGGCAAATTGCAGAGGTGTTATCACAATAGATGGGTATGTTGGATTCTAATATTTTGTAGTCTTCAAGTTGATGCTTCATCCAGAGTAGTTGAGAGCTGCAGCCAGCTGCTGAAATGTATTCAGCCTCTGCTGTTGACATGGCAATGGTGTGTTGTCTCTTACTGAACCACGAACTTAAATTGTCTCCTAAAAAGGTACAATAGCCACTGGTGCTTTTTCTTTCAAGTTTATCTCCAGCATAGTCAGAATCATAGTATCCACTCAATTTGTATGTAGGAGTTTTCTTGTAAAACAAGGTGAGATTGGTAGTGCTTTTCAGATATCTAAGAATTCTCTTAACAATAGTTAGATGAGATTCTCTAGAATCAGATTGAAATCGAGCACATACACACACACTTAATATGATATCAGGTCTAGAAGCAGTAAGGTAGAGTAATGATCCTATCATTCCTCTGTAGATTTTCTGGTCAACTTTTGTTCCTAATTCATCTTTATCAAGTGAACAAGTAGGATGCATTGGTGTAGCCATAGGTTTGCAATCATTCATCTTAAACTTCTTGAGAAGTTCCTTTGTATATTTAGTTTGGTGAATGTAAATACCTTCTGGACTTTGTTGAATTTGTATTCCTAGAAAGAACTTAAGTTATCCCATCATACTCATTTGAAATTCATGCTGCATTAATTCAGAAAATTCTTGACAAAGAATGCCATTATTAATCCAAAAATAATATCATCAAAATAAATTTGAATGATCAGAATACCATTGTCTATTGATCGGCTAAACAAAGTATTGTCTATTTGTCCTCTTTCAAAGTTATTTTTAAGTAAGAAATTACTGAGTCTATCATACCATGCTCTAGGTGCTTGATTTAACCCATACAAGGATTTTCTAAGTTAAAAGACATGGTTTGGAAATTCAAAATTTTCAAAACCTGGAGGTTGTTTAACATATACCTCTTCACTCAAATAACCATTGAGAAAAGCACTTTTAACATCCATTTGAAATAATTTGAGATTATCATTTGCAGCAAAGGACAATAAGATACGAATAGCTTCTAACCTGGCCACTAGAGCAAATGTCTCAGTGTAATCAATGCCCTCTTGTTGACTGTAACCTTGTGCCACAAGCCTTGCCTTGTTTCTGACTACTTCACCTTTTTCATTTAGCTTATTTTTGAAGACCCACTTGGTTCCCACAATGTTCTTCTCTGGTCTTGGAACTAGATCCCAAACATTATTCCTCTTAAATTCATTTAACTCTTCTTGCATTGCAATAATCCATCCATCATCTGCCAATGCTTCACTAACAGATGTAGGCTCAATCGATGAGATTAAACCAAATAGACTTATATCTTTAAATGATGATTTGGTTCTTAAAGAATCACTTCCACTTCCAATGATCAGATTTTCAGGATGAGATGACTGATATTTCCATCTAGATTTCTCATCTGACTTCCATAACTAATTCTGATAAAAACTCTATTCTTAATGTAACATGCAGTGTTGATTGCTTCAGCCCAAAAATGTTTTGCAACATTTAAATCATTTAACATAGTTCTGGCCATGTCTTAGAGTGATCTATTTTTTCTTTCTAACTTATCTTCAGATTTATCCTCTGAAGACTTGTCGTATGCTTGCTGGTATGTTCTGCTTTTTCAAGTTCTTTTGCCTGCATCAGCTTCTGGTTCTGGTAGATCTGTATCAGCTTCTGGTTCTAGTAAACCTGCATCAGTTTCCTCTGGTTCTGGTGAACCAGCTTCGGTTTCCTCTGGTTCCAGCATCAGTTTCCTCTAGTTTTGGTTAACCTTAATTATGCTTCTGGTGGTTTCTGCTTGTTTTTTAAAACCGCTGGAATGTTGTTTCTATATGACCAGTTTTAGTTTCACTCTGAAAACCCTCGTATTTCTTCTTTTCTGGTTTTCAGATTCTGAACTTGCATATTCTGTGATTAGAGAGTCTGGATGAAGGAATTTGAATTCCCTTCCAGGTTTGTAGTCTTGATGAATTCCACTGAAGTGTTTGAAGAACTCTCTTGATTCTGATTCTTCTCTTTCTGCTGATATATCAGGTTCCTCTGATAATTTTGGAACTGATGATAATTCTGATTCCTCTGGTAGTTCTAGTTTTGTTGATATGTGTGATTTCTCTGTCTGTTTTGGTATTTCCTGTTCCTCCTATGGTTTTGGTTCTGATAGGCATTGTATTTACCAGTTCTTCTTCCACCAGAGTTACTTTGCTTCTGCTTGGTAGATGTTGGAACATAAACCTTTTTCCCTTCATATATTGCCAGCATCCATTGACCAGGCACCATGACTGGTGTTTCACTTTGGTTACTCAGAACATCTGCAACATAAACAATTTTATCTTTTGCTACCCAAATCTGGTTGGATCCAGGTTTGTTAGTTTTGAAAAATTTCTTGTTTTTTCTTGTATTTAGCATAGGACAAGACACTTTGTAATGATCTTTCTTGTAACAACCAGTACACACTATATCAGACAAAACAAGTTTAAATATAGATTTAGGTTTAATTATTGTTTCTTCAAATCCTATACCTCTATTACCGTTTCTACTGACTCCATAAATCATAGAAACATATTTTCTTCTTTCCATACCACTATCAAGAAATTCTTGAAGAACTTGTTCATGCATATCAGAATTACTTGTGGTATTTTCAATTGCTGTTGAATTATGATTATTTTTCAGATTTAAACTTTCATCTTTAAGTTCAGCAAAACTGTTTTTCAAGCATACATTCTTTGTTTTCAATTCTACAATATCAGTTTCAAGAATGATAGTTTCAATTCTACAATATCAGTTTTAAATTATGCAATCTGATTTTTTAAAACATTAACTTCTTATGTTAGATTTGTATTTTCTTTCTTAAGAGTTTTCAGTTTTAAAGATAATTTGTAATTACAGTTTAAAAAATCATTCGGAACAGTAATCAAATCAGATCGAGTGAATTCAGAAAATACCTCAGTTTCATCTTCTTCTGATTCTCTTCCAGAATCAGATTCTTTGTTGGATCCAGAGTTGGTGTGAGCCATCATAGCCAAATCTGCTTGTTCATCTTCAGAAGATTCATCAGAATCATCCCATGTAGCCATCATGCTTTTCTTCTTAGTTCTGAAATCTTTCCTCTGGTACTTCCCTTTCTCCATATTTGGACATTCTGACTTGATATGTCCAGATTCATTGCATCCGTAGCAGATGATATCTTTCTTGTCATGTGTATCATCACTTTCTTTGTTGGACTGCTTGGAATATCTTTGGGAAAATTTCTTTCTTCTGTTGTGCCACATCTTTATGAAATTTCTAGATAAGAAGGCAATTTCTTCTTCCTCTGAGTTCAGACTTTGATCGTCTGAATCACTATTTTATGATGTTGCTTTCAGAGCCTTCTTCTGCTTGGATTTCAGGGCTAGAGTTTTGTTCTTCTTCTTGGGTTCATCTTCTTCCAATTCAATTTCGTTTGATATGAGGGAGCTGATTAATTCTTCCAGCTTTAGAGTATTTAGATCTTTAGCTTCCTGAATAGCAGTGATCTTTGGTCTCCACTTGATTGTCAGACTTCTAAGTATTTTCCTTACATGATCAGCAGTAGTGTAGCTCTTTTCTAGTACCCTTAATCCTGATACTAGAGTCTGGAATCTGGAAAACATAGTTTCGATGTCTTCATCTTCTTCCATCTTGAATAACTCGTACTTCTTGACTAGAATGTTAGACTTTGCTTCTTGGACTTGCTTCCTGCCTTCGTAAGTCCGAATTAGACTACCATAGATGCTTTTCGCTGTTTCTCTGTTAGTGCATTTGTCAAACTCCTTGAACGTGATTGCATTGATCATGAATGTTCTGGATTTGTGATGCAACTTGAACATCTTCTTCTGGTCAGCATCCATATCTCTCCTGGAAATTTTAACACCATCAGCATCTTCTAGAGCAGTATAGCCATCTTCCACCAAGTCCCAAAGTTCAGGATCTTGTGAAATAAAAAAACTCCTCAGCCTGTCCTTCCAGTACTCGAACCGTTCCCCATCAAACAAAGGTGGTATGTTGATGTTTCCTCCAGTTGCTTCTTCATTGAGTATGGACATGTTGATCCCTTGGATCTTTCCTCAAACACTATAAAGTGCTCAGCCTTGAGACCGAGCTTTGATACCAATTGAAGGTGCAAACACGAGAAGGGGGTTGAATTGTGTTTGTCAAACTTGATTTCTTTTGTTGTTTTGTTGAATGTTAATATGAATTATTCGATATATAACTAATCAGATTCAGCAGTGCATAATAATAACATAATAACACAGCAATTTATATTGGTTCACCATTTACTAGGCTACGTCCAGTCCATTCCTCCAGAAGGCCTTTTCACTAATTCAAACTCCTTTGAATTACAACAACACTGACCCTACAAGCCAGTCTTCCCAAACAGCCTGACAACCCCAGACTTTTGAGGAACAACAACACCTTGACTATACCAGCCAAGTCTTCTCAAACAGCCTGGCAACCCCAGACTTTTGAGGAATGATAACAACACCTTGACTCTACAAGTCAAGTCTTCTCCTACCAATCTGACAACCCCAGATTGAAGAAGGAATCTACACCACTATTGGGTTATATAATAAAGGTTTGAAACTTTGCAACGTTGCTTCTGGAAAGCTGTTTGCTGCACTTATTTTTGCACTCTTTTATTGCTTCTGGAAAGCTGATTGTTGCACTGTATTTCTCTCTCGAAAACACTTAGAAAATATTGTTCTTGCTCATTTGTGTTTTTCTCTTTTGAACTCTCAAATAACTTTGAATTGAAGCTTGAGTTCTTGTGTTTTTCGATGCTTTATTCTTCAACATTAAGTCTCTATTTATAGTTGAACTTTAGAACTTCACTGATGCTTTACTTCTGGAGTGTATTTCGATTAATCTGTTTTGAGAATATTCTGGAGTAGTTTGCTCAGATTCTGTTTTGAGCCTTTTGCTCACTGATCTGTTTTGAGCATTTTTCTCATATTCTGTTTTGAGACTTTTTCTCCAATTCTGTTTTGAGCATTTTTTTCAGATTCTGTTTTGAGCATTTTTCTCAGATTCTGTTTTGAGCATTTTTCTCAGATTATGTTTTGAGTCTTTTTCTCCAATTCTGTTTTGAGCATTTTTTTCAGATTCTGTTTTGAGCATTTTTCTCTGACATATTCATCTGACGATATCCTCTAGAGATATCCTCTGGTAACGTCAATCTCTGATTTCTGCTTCTGGTGACATCATCTGGTGACGTCATCCTCTGATTTCTGCTTCTGGTGACGTCATCTTCTGATCTATTCTTTTGATGACATTTTCCATTCTTCTTCTAAGTCAAATATGTTATTTTCATAAAATACATTTGTTAACATCAAAACTTTAATGGCAAGAACCAACTTGGTTCCAACATGCAGGTCTCTCCATCTATTAGAAGACCAGTTCCTACTGTTTCTTCTTATGCGTATAACACATGACTGTTTCCATCCAACTGTAACAAGCGGAAACTACCAGCTAAGAAATCAAGAATCAAATATAGAACAAAGGACACTTGAGAATGGACAAGAGATATGTGCTGGCAAAATTAATAGCTGACATTAGTATCACTAATTTGGGTACCGCAAATTCAAATGCCCTAAGATCATGCGAGGCACGAAATGATGAGGAATACAGACAGAGCTATGAGCAACATGGAATCATACAAAGAATATTGATCAGCGTAGGATGCCTGATCTATATAAATCGAACAAAGAAAAAGTGAGATTTCCAAGTGTCTATACAAATCTCTAAATGAACATACTCAAATCGAACAAATCGGAATGTTGTGGTAGTCAACTTAACAACATAAGTTGAATGTCTATACAATAAGCATCAACAACAAAATAGAAAGAGTTTTCAAGAAATGAAATTGTTATTTCCTATCCATGACAAACAAACTAGACTATAGTTACATTCAAATTAGCATAATGATGATAAAATTTAACTCAACAAAATAGTAATCTCATGTCTAACACAATCTCAATAAATGATAAAAACTTAAAAGAGCACCAAATCCTAACAACAATCTAAAATCAATAAATAAAATTATAATAATTAGATAATATTCTCACTATTTTTCAACCACAACTAGCCAAATAGGAAAAATTAAATATCTAGGTAAATGACCTAGAATCAAAATCACTAAGAAATAAACTAGAAGTAGAAGGAAAAATATAGATATTTAAAATTGAAAGTGTTGAGACAGGAACAGACCACTTTGGGAGAAACACTAAGTTTGATTCAAAATTGTTGGCTTTTTCTTCTATTCAGCAAAGGGAAGGAGAAGAGAACATTGGATTAGGGTTTAGGTTAAAACAACAGTAAAAGGAAGAAGACGAAGGGAAAAAGAAGAAAATGAAACCTGCAACACTTCTTCACGGAGAAAGAACCAGAAAAAGAAACGATTGTCATAGTTCTCAGCATAAGGGGAAGAGATAGAAACGACAATAACCTTTGCTCAACGATAATGCTTCTCCGCGGTGCTTCTCCACGGTGCAGAAGCAGAAAATCTGTTGAAATGTGATCTTTGGTGTGAAATCGAGTTCTCGCGTGCAAGGGAGATTAAATTTGTTGATTCTGAGTTCTAATTTTTGTTTTGCGTAGGGTTTTTATTTTTTTAATATGCATGTTAGAACAGCTGAATAAGAACAGATCTAACAAAGTTTGTAATAATGATAAATTTGCCACCGCCTTATTTAAAAAATTAAAAAGACTCTATAACAGCGCTTTTTTGAAAAGCGCTTTAAAATACCCTAATTTGATGAGACCTTATGACAGCGCTTTTATGAAAAGCGCTTTAAAAGACCCTATAACAGCGTTTATAGAAAAAGAGTTGTAAATATTTTGACCCTATGACAGCGCTTTAAAAAAAACGTTGTCAAAGGCTTTGTTATTATATATAACTATTAGTATCTATGACAACGTTTTTCAAACAAGCGTTGTTTTAGCCTCCGTGTATTTTTAAAATATAATACAACAACGCTTTTGCTTAACAAACGCTGTTAAAAGTGCGCTATAAAATCCATATTTTAGTGTAGTGATTCTATTAATTTTCATTCTCAATTTCTTGCAAATGCAATTTGAATCAAAAATAATTTATGAAAAATCATGTTTTAGCATGTATAAATTTTATTATGTGTTTATATCTTCATATGATTGAAGGATACGAGGAATCTTCTTAAATACCACAGATAGTAGGGTTCCACATTATAGTTCTTGCATAATTGTCATTGTCTTGGTAGAGCCCAAAATGTCAATATATGAGTCCACTTTTTAAAAGAAAAGGAGGTGGCCAACCAAATACTGAAAGCATGTACAGTGAATCATGATTAATGCCAAAAGGGATTGACTCTATCATTTCCTTTAGGAGGAGACATGTCATGTTGTTTTTGTAGCAGCCATGAATTGAAATCGCTATCTCTCTCTTTCAAGAGGAGGGGGAGAAGAACTTGAAACAAAAAACTAGTGATGTGTGAGTACAATGCAAAAGCTAATGGATTAGAACGGTGAGAAATGGGCAAAGCAAAATATGCAAATCATGAAATATATTTCCAATATTTAATATTTTGGTATATTTTTTTAAATAAAATATGGAATATTTATCTGCTGTATTGATAAGAAATTGAACGTTCAAGATTTTATACATAAATTGAAAAAAATCATTAACTTTGTTGTTTTATTAAGTTTATTGTAATATTAAAAGTTAAGTTAATATTAAATGTAATATTAAATGTATTTTTTTATAAAAAAAGAATGTACTTTTTCTTTTCATTTATACTCTTTGATTAATATTGTGTATATTACCGCAAGAGAATTGTATTTCACTTGGAATTTGTGACAGTGAGAAACTCTCCAATAATTAATAAGAATAAATTCCTAAAATTATTATTCTTTTTCTTTAATTTTTAGTCAATATATATAGACATAAATTTATAAAAGAAAAATAATTTTTTCTCGTTAAAATAAAATATTGATTAATTACTTAATTAAGATGATACTTAAAAAAAGAATGATACTGATAATAGTACGTTAAGATTTTATGTTAAAGAAATTACGTACGGCTATTAATTTCTAAGTAAAAAATGATAAGAATAAATTCAAGTACAACTATTATTTACAATAAATTATGTAGGTGATACTGAATTAAAAAAATCTGAAAATATTATACATTTCAATTTTAGACATATCAACATATATATAGAAGATAATTTTTTTTGACACATATTTATAAATAATTAAAAAGATAAAAATAGTTATAATTTTTTTTCCTTAATATAATATTAGCACCCTTCTGCTTCTCTTCTCGATGAAGCAACCAATTTAAAAAAAATTGGACACTTTGCTAATGTTTTATTTGATTTAGACACGATGCAAGAGTTGCGAGATCATATTCTTGTTGAACTTGAAGGGTGTGCAGTTTTTTTATACGTTGATTATCAAAAACTACCATTATTTTGTGAGTCATGTAAGGTTGAAGGTCATTATATTGATAAATGCCAAAAATATTCTAATAATAATAGAATAGCTCACTATGTTGAAGATTTTGTAGTAGTAAAAAAGTTGGTTAAAAAATATGTCCCTAAAAACACTGCTCTGAACAATATCGAAATTGAAGGTATAAAGAAAGATATTTAGGGTAATAATATTCATGTGTTCTTAACTCTTCTTTTGTTGATCATATCATCAATGTTGAATTAGGTGGCCTCTGATTATTCAATAATCTCTTTCAAATCAGGAAAAATTGATAAAAATCGTAAAGAACTTTTTGACTCGGATATAGTTGATCTAGGAAATTAGAAATCATTCTAGAGACACCTCAAGAATATAAGGTCTAGGCTACACAGAGTATGATATATCAAAATGTTGTTGTTACTAACAATAATTTTCGTCTTATGATTGTTCATGCACTACAAGAAGAAGTTGAATTAGCTAGGGCCTTTCCTATGGCTGCCCTAGGAGATATGCCAGGGCTTTTAAGCCTCACTGATTAACTGTGTTGCATTTTCGAGGGTCGCAGCCCTAGGAAAATATGTGAATTTGAATTTTGCAATGGCCATAACTCTAAGTTACTGCATTAAAATTTTGTTGGGGTAAAGCCCTCGATAAATAAAAGGCGAGATTATTTTGTTTTTAAAAATTTCACATAATCTAGGACTAAAGTTCTCGGTAATGTTCTTTTTCCCTTATAGAGGGTCACAACCTTCGCCAATTGATGCCATAATCCATTTTTTGAAGGCTAACACCCTCGCTGATTGGGCCATATAAATTTTCAGATGGCTAAAGCACTCGCCCACCAAGCACTCTTTTTTTTGCACCTATTCCTCCTTTTCTCCTCTCTTCTCTTCTTTTCTTGCCCACTCCAGCTTTTACCTTTCTTCTCTTCTTCATTTCTCTTCTATCTTCTTTTTCATTTCTCTTTTCTTCCCCCATTTCAATTTTTTTAGCACCATATTCTACTTCTCTTCTCTTCCATATTTTCGAGTTGTTCTTGGTATATCATTTATTTTTTTGTTTTTTTTTATATTATGTTTTGATATTATTATATATTTTTGTATTTTTTGTTTAATGTAGGTTGTAAGTAAATAGTTGAAATATTCGGGCGAGAAACGAGAAAGCGATAATCTATATTGTATTTATTGTGATATTAATGAGCATATAATATCTGATGATTTTATTTGTGAAATAATATATTTTGAAATTTAAAAGATGTTAGTATATTTATTGTGTATCTTTTGAAAATATGTTAATTTTTATATTTGAAAATATTTAAATTTTATTTTGTTTTTTTATTCAATATATGTGCATTTTTTTGCATATATGTCAATTAATATGAATTTTTATTTGTATTTTAGGAATGAATACGTTACTTTATAATAATATTAATTCATTATAATTTTAGGTCATTAATTCATTATAAAAATATTTAATATTGTTATTCGTTTAAATTTTTTTTGGGTTTCACTTTGACCCCATAAGTTTTATTTGTTTCGTTTTGGTCCTTTAAGTTATAAAATTTAAACACTTTGATCTTTTAGGTCATGTTGTTAGACATTATTAGAAAGAATCGAAGTGTATTATGTGTTTATCTTAATTGACAAAAGTGTTTAACATTACAACTTAAAAGACTAATGGAACGAAAATAACTTTAGAGACCAAAGGGTCTCATGTTTGTAACATAATGGACCAAAATGAAATGAACAAAACATAAGGGACCAAAGTGAAACATCAAAATAACTTAAGGTACTACAAGAAAACTTGTCTTTTGTGGCGGTCAAAAGCCCCTACAAAGAGGAAAAAAGAACCACATAAGAAACATTTGTGGCGACCTAAGGTAGGCACAAATAACCTAGTCACAAAATTGTGACAACCAAAACAGCCACAAATGTTGTATTTTTTGTCACCATTTGTGAGGGCTTAGGCCACCGCCACAAACGATAAAGTTAATTAAAAAAATCCACAATTTGTGAGGGTAAGGTCGCCATATATTCTCCCTTTTGTGAGGGCTAAGGCCGCCACAAATGGTGAAGCAAACAAAAAAACACTTTGTGAAGGCGTAGGCTGCTACAAACTATTCCATTTGTGGCCGTTTTGGCCACCACAAATAGGTAACTTTATTAAAAAAATTGAAATTAATATTAAAAAAGTATATTATAAAAAATTAATATTAATTATAATTTAAAAATTGAAAATTGAAAATTTAAATTTAAATAAAAAATGATATATAAAAATAAAAATATAATTTTAATATTAATTAAATTATTACCACCAAACAAAATAAAATATTTCAAAATTAATAAATTTTATCATACAAACCAAAAATAAAACATGTCATAATTAAATAATAATGTATAATATATTCATACAAACCCAAAATAAAAATAGAAAATTTTATTCGAATACATAAATTATCGTAATAATTCCTTTGATCATTAGCTCCACTCATTCCATCATTATTTGATGAAATATTACCCGACGACAGAAGTCCCTCAAAAGTATTATTAATTGGTGTTGGAGACAACATGGTTTGAAATTGCATTTTATCTTAAAGTACACCACCACTAATCGACGGAGCCATAGCTGGTTGAAGTTGATTTAATTATGGTCTGATCAAGTCAGTTGTTGCCATAATTGGGCGGTATGGAGTTTGATTTGCTTGAGGTTGGTGGGTTGGTGTGTGTGTGTATATATATATATATGTTTATTCTGAAAATTAAATAAATTTTACACGATCATTAATTAGATCGAAGTTTTATATATAAATTGCTTTATTTTTCAAAAGCATTATTGTGTTATTAACATCTAAAAATTATTAAATAATAAATTATGACATACTTCATATGTCAATTAAGAGAGCATTTATAAACAATATAATAAATTATAATTGAGACTATATATAAACTAAAATAAAATTTTAAATGATATTTAATAAATATTTTTCATAAAATAAGTCTCTATAAACTAAAATAGAGACGGTAAAAGTATATAAAATTTTTGCATGAACTCAACTACAACTCTTTGAAACGACTAACAATAAATATTAATATCGTTAATTTTAATAATGTTTTTATCAAAAAATAGTTACATTAAAATCAATACGTTTAACATTTGTTTAAAAATTTTATTTTCCATTTTGACTATATTTTAAAAAATATTTTTTATGAAAATTTACTTAAAAATAGTAGATGTTTTTTAGATTCATTTTTTTAAAATAAAAAATATATAATTTTGACATTCAATAACTTAGATATTCATTATTAGAGATTTTAACATGA
>JBBPBO010001985.1:62123353-62163163 GCA_037974295.1 Cicer cuneatum | reverse complement strand
ATAATATAAAAATATTTTATATTTATAATATTACATATTTTAGGATTAGATCAATATTACAAAAACAAATTCATAAGTATTATTTTTTTGCTAAAACAATTACAATTTGTCAATAAAATTATATTTTACTAACATCATAAACCATAATAGCAAAAATAACTATAATAAAAAAATACCACTTCATCAACATTTTAAAAAATAACTACATTTTAATTTGATTATAAATTTTACAATTTAAATATTTTATTAGTACTTTTTTAACAAATTTTACTAACATTAAAGTTTAAAAATAATATTATAGCCAATTTTAAAAATAATATATTCTACATTCTAAAATAAAATATTAACGCACTAAAAATAATTTATAACAATATAACTTTTTTTTTAATAATAATTATATAAATTACTAATTTATATTTAGAATGCATAACATACTAACTTGATGCAAAGTAGTGTCTGACTTAAAGCTTATAAACAAATAACATTTCTTTGCAGTCAACAAAATAACACCATTGTCAAAATAAAAATAAAATGATATTCATTAAATAAGTAACTTCAAATAAATAAAATAAAATTAAAAAACAAAACATAAAATATAGACTTATCGAAACTCAAGAAAGAAGGTAGAGATAAAAAGTTGGAGAAAAATATTAGTTGAAAAAAAATATTTGTAGAGAGAAGGTGGAGAGAAAGTTTAGATAAAAGGTAGAGAGAAGTAAGAAATGAGAGGAAGAGTGATATATATAAGGAGAAAAGAGGGCATTTGTGGCAACCAAAGCGGTTACAAAATGTCAATGGTACTTTTGATTTTGTGGCGGCCTAGGCAGTCAGAAAGGGTTGCTTTTGTGGCGGCCAATGCTCTCACAAAGCAACAACAGTCATATTTTGTGATGGCCTAAGCCCTCACAATGCTCCAATGATTTTGTGAGGGTATATGCCGTCACAAAATCTTGCTGATATATTCAATCAATCAAGTTCGTTGTAAGGGTATTAACCACCACAAATTCAAATAATTTTTCCACCAACAAATTTGTGATCGATTTTGCCGCAACAAATGTTACAATCAGTCAAAAAATATATTTTTCATTTGTGAGGGTTTTGTTTTTTTTTTTTTTGCCACAAATAACAACCAATTTGAATTTTAGTATTTACGAGGGCTTTTTCGGTTAGAAATTTGTGAGGGTTTTTTTCAGCCACATTTTTTTTTTAAGTTGGCCAGATTTTATTCTAGTGATGGATCAAAAGGACAATTTAGCTTTAATTAAAAAATTGAAATCAATTATCGTGAGTGAACCTTTAGTTTCTCGTTTAAGGTTTAATATATATTATTGAGCAAGTAAACTCTGTTTTTGAGTTGTGTTGATTAATATATATTATATTTGAATTGTCTAAATTGGATAGTTTGAGGATGAAAATAAACAGTATTAGAATATTTGATTATTTACTAAATTCTCATTATTATATATTTTTTTATAAAATTTTAGTTACATGCATTTTCGTTTGTTCTCTGAGTGCTTACTTGATTGTATATATCACAATCATTTCATGTACTTAGTAACCAAAGCGAAGTGCTGCCGAAATTTTGTCAAAAGTATATATAACGAGAAAATAATATATTATTATTATTATTTGAATATTGAAAAAAAGTTATTCTTGAATGGAATAGAAGCTTAGCAAAAATGTATGTAAAAGAGTGTAAGTTTGATGATCGCATCTAATATATATGTATGTATGTATTACTATAAAATGAATCACAATTAGGTTTACGACAAAAAGTATCCTGAAAGAAGGGGTATCAAGCGGTCATTTATAATTGGGGTTGAAGAATTTTTCGAAGTCATAAGCCGCCAAACTATTGTTGATGAGGAATGTGGTATTAGATATCTGTGTAAGAAATATTATTGTATAAGTATTGAAAATGAAAATGTAATAAGGAAAAATTTGTATAATGATGGATTTATATCTAATTATTCAATTTGAACTAATCATGGTGAAACGGCTTCCCGGACCGTCAATGTTCAAAATAATCCAATAATTGTTTCAACTAGTAGTCACAGTCCATTAGTTGAAACTCATCAAGAGTACTTTGATCAACAACAAAATATGACTTTCGTCGCTCTAGAAGTAAATGTGTCATTTGATGAACAACAATATTATGTCATCGTAGATGAACTCCCAAATGTATAAGTCCAAAGATTTTATAGCCTTTTGACAAAGACAAATAAACCATTAATATACTTAGGGTCTTGTGGCTCTCGCAAATTTTACCTTTACCAATTTTTTTTTCTTTCCTAGGGCTTTTGGCCCTAGCTAATTTCACTAATTGTTGTAGTGATGATTTGAAGATATTGAGGTGTTTAGGTTTGTTTAAAGATAGATATGCTAACAAAACACATTCTTCTATAGCCAATGAAGAGTATTTACAAAAGTAATTTCTAAGGCAAATAAAATTAATATGCATAATGAAGCTATGTTGTATACTTTCTTTCCAAATGCTAAAATACCTGCATCATTTGAGGAAATTTTTTTGTCACTCTTACTATTTTTCTTATATTTTAGCCATATTTATAGTTTGTGTAATGAATCCACCTAAATTGATATAAAAACGGATCGATCTAAATTAATGATAAAATATCTTTCATATGTAGATTTTCTTACTCTTAATTTGACGATATTGCAATTGGAATATTGGATTGAATTTATTTATAGTCATTGCATAAAGTAGTAATTGATCAATCGTTGCCTCTATAACATGTGTGACAGTTAAGTTTCAACATACATAAATCTTTCAAAATTAAATGCAAAAATGGTTAGATATAATTATTGGGCTTATTATCTGTTGGTCTTTTAGAAGTTAATGGATCTAGATTCTTCTTATTTTTCATATTTCTTTCTTAAAAGATTAGTGATTTTAAAAATTGGTGTTACACTTTTTAATAAAAAATTTAAACGTTTATTGTGTGTACTGCAAGCTACTATGAATAATCAATTTATAAAATATTGTTTTAAAATGAACTACTTTTTCAATTCTTTTTTTTTTTTGTTTTTTTTGTCTGTAGGACTCTTTCAATTTTAAATATATTTTTTAGTTGATATTTTTTCATTGTATAATCTAATTAATACTTCTTACGTTATTCTTGGAGCAATATCTTTCACTTTGCATTTATAATAATGGTGAATACATCAATAATTAATACAAGACAATTTATTAAAATTTAAAGTAGTTATTCTCTCTTAAGCGAAATTTTTTCAACAAATATACATACACAATAATATGTTTCATATTGACAAACGAACATTAAATAGAAGGTTTCTTAATATTCTTATTAGTACTGTTCCATTTAGAGCCAACAAGATAAGTTAACAATGTTCCTTCCAATAAATGTCAACTAACAAAATATTAGAAATGAGAAAAAACAAAGATCGTCCTTTTACTCACTTCCTACCGTTCCTCTCATCCAAAACATGAATCCAAACTTGTAACATTAATTAACAACATACTAAACTTAAATAAGATCATTTTACTTAAAATCAAACATACATCATTAATCTTACTATAATTTTTCATGAAAACTAGTCCTTAAATAAGCACATTTCAACACATATAAACTCATTATATTCAAACCACAAACCAGTTCCTCACCTAAGTATTAATAAAACACAATACTAACACAAATATTATAACTAACAAATTCAACTACCATTTGCACTTAATCAGACCAATTTACTCTACAAATCCATTTCTTCTCTTAATCCCCCAAAAAAGATTTTTCCCAACAAGCAACTTAAAGAAGAAGAAAATATGTGGGGAAAATCTCCACAAGAGAAAATTTTCACACAAACAGAAACGCACCTACGCAAGAAACAAAAACAACTCATAATTTATAGTGGTTTGGCACTTAATGCAAACTATCTCATATAATTTTTGCGCAGATAATTTACAAATACTTTCATGGCACACATTTACATAAGTTCTAATTACACAAAAATACTAGAATTGTTGTGGTGAATAAAACTTAAACTAACTATCTATATTTACTATAACTCTCTACTTCTTTTTTTTTCACTCTCTTTGATGTGGGACTTAGATGAATACCCACTTAAAACAATACATCCTCCCTTCATCAAAACTCTCACATTTTTTCACATAATCTTGCCTCAATGTGGAACTTGAATGCACTTTAACACAACATATCATCCCTTCATCCAAAGTCTCAAATTTTCTTTATATAGTCTTGGATTGTGCATCAAACAAATGGTACGACACACCGCTTCTTTTCCTCCTTTAATCAAAACCTTCACACTGAAGCAATTGTTGGAAAAATCTGCAATTGTTGGACTAGAATTGATTTAGTGAATAAAACTTAAACTATCTATATTTATAACACCTCTCTACTTTTTTCTTTATGCTACTTGACGTGGAACTTGGAAGAATATCCGTTTTGACACTACAGAAAAGAACTCATTTCATCCAGCATTCAAAATAGATTTAGAATCCTAAACACACCCTAAAGAAGTTTTTGAGAGGGTGATTCTATGTTACTTGATTGAATCGTTGGATCGTCGAAATTTAAATTTTGATATCCTAATCAATCTAATTAATTAAGATTTAACCGATGGATTATTGAAATATAAATTTTAATTCGTAGTCATTCTAATTTGTGAAGATTGAATCGTCGGATCATTAAAATTAATTTCAATATGACTTAGAAATTCTAATTTCGATGATCCGACAATTGAATCTTAACAAATTAGATTAACTATAACTTCAAAATTTAAATTTCGACGATCTAACAGTTACATCTTAACTAAATAAATCGAATATAATTTAGAATTTTTATTTTTAACGATTAGACGGTTCAATTTTAACTAATTAGATTGACTATAACTTATAAATTTAAGTTTTGACGATCCAACAATTCAATCTACATTTTTAAGTTCCTTGTGTGAATTTTAATTTGTGCTTCCAAGTTGTTAAGAACATTAAACCCCATCTCTTCCACACCATGACTATCAAACCTATTTGATCTAAAGTGATTATGAAAATGGTTTAAAAAAACCCATCTAGCTGCTTCACTTCCTCAACTCTCACCTCATCCACCATGATCCTAAGAATTGCATTATTTATATTGTTCTGGAGAAAGAAAACAACTTAGTAGACAGCTCGTCATATAAAGACCCTTTCTTGTCTCCTTCAAAACATACCCTCCCCATCTTGAGAATTCCATATTTTTCCACTGCACCTTCACAAACTCATGATACCCATCAAAATTAACCTAACATTTCACATACGAAATGGTTTTTTGGAGCCATTTTCCCAATCATCTAACAACAAAATTTGGCAATGATCTTCTCGATGTACCAACAAAATCCCTCACGTTCAATCTGAGCCATTTTTTTAATCAATTCATTTTTAGAACCCTTGAGTTTTAAACCAATATATATCTTCACCAAACCTCCACACACCCTCAACTAAAACACAAGTGTCTCATTTCAGTTGGACATATTTCTTTAAAATAAATGGCTAATGGTTTTGATTTCAATAACAAAATGAATTTTAGTTAATAAAAAGTATTTATTAATAATAGTTAATAGAATAGTTAGATTGATTGATATAAAATAAATATGTAATATTAGTGGAAACAAATCATTAAAATTTTATTGGTATTTCATCTGTCTCACAGTGATTATTGTTTTTTCTTATTTTATATATTAAAAAATGACAATAAATAAAAGAAAGAGAATAAAAATTTTACTAAGTTATTCTTATTAACTACTGATGTGTTTGTTCTCATCATCATAAATACAAAGTGAAATAAATTATTATTATTATAAAATAAAAAAATAGTGAGAGACATCTATATTCTAAGTGTGAGACAAAGAGATATGTCAATAGTATATAGGAAAAATACAATGAACTTAATAAAACATTAAAGTTAATGATTTTCTTGTTTTATGTAACACAAACTTTTATATATACATATATTTATTTAGGAAAAATACAATGAACTTAATAAAACATATCAAAGTTAATGATTTTCTTGTTTTATGTAACACAAACTTTTATATATATATATATATATATATAATTTCTTATCAATTTAAGAAAATAAATATTCCACGATACAATTAGAAAATATATATCAAAAATAAAAAACGGAAAGTAATAAGTTATTTGATTTAGTAGATTTTTTTATTTAGTAAAAGATTATAAATAGAAAGAACTGTATAAAGTATAGATAAATTGATGACTTGGCGGTGTTGATTCAATGTATCAAGTTATCTACCAACCCACTTCTTTTTAAGGTCATGCATGTTGATTTGTTTTCTTTCCTTTTTTTTCTTTTCTAATTTTGATATTTGTATAAATATATATAGTTATAACCAAAAGTCAACTAGAAAGTAAATAATTGATTTAAGAATGAATAGACAAATTGATCCTTCAAATTATGAATGTCAGTCAAATTAATTTTGAGTTTTACAAATTGACAAATACATCTCTGAAATTGTAAAATAGTAATCAAAATTTGATATGTTAATTGAACATTTGACTCATCTGTATTGATCTCATATCAATGTTATCACAGCGTGGAATAATTTTTCTATAAAATTTAAATATTTCATAGACTAATTTGTTTATAATTAGTCTATGCAAAACAATAATTACTCACAAATTTATATTTGAGATGACAAAATTTTATCACACCAAAATATCAACTGTCAAAAGTTTACAAAAAAAATTATTTTTATTGATATTTTACAATTCAATAAATATATTTGTTAATTTACAAAATTCGAAGATTAATTGAACGAACACTTATAATTTAAATGACAATGAAATATAGATATACCAAAAATGAAAAAGCTTGGAAGTATAAATATATATACTTCTCTTCTCAACTCAACTAAGAAGCAAGCAGAACAATATTTGTCACTATTTGTGCTGCATTGTTCTCACGTCACTGAAAGAGGAAGATACCAATTTCAATTCATGGCTGTTGTAAAAACAAATAAGCCGGGAAAAACTTTGCACATACCCGACGACCTTGCTTTCTCTATATTGTCCAAATTGCCTATTAAATCCCTCAATCGATTCACATGTGTTCAAAAATCATGGTCTCTTTTATTTCAAAACTCTGATTTCATGAACATGTTCCGCACTAACTTCATATCCAACAGTGATGAGGACGAAGACAACATGTCGTGTCTCCTTCTAAAGGAAAGGACATGGATGATTGCCTTTGGAGGCAAACACGACATGTTGTACTCGCTTTCTAGCGATAAGTTTGAGGATAGGGTGAGATTAGACTGGCCATCTCCTTTTCAAGAGGATGATTCATATATTGACATTTTGGGTTCAGCTAGTGTTAATGGCATTCTTTGTCTCTACCAAGGTATTGACAATGACTCAACAATTGTATTCTGGAACCCTGCTACCGGAGAGTTTAAGATCATTCCTCCTAGCCTTCAACCATATGAGGACATTGAGTTTAATCATCGTCCTGAGGCATTTGGCTATGATCGTGTTAGAGATGACTATAAGTTGATTCGGTATGCCCAATATCCTGAAGACTTTGAAGGTAATTGGGTTTATGTTCCTGAGAAGGATAACCCTTTTTGGAAATTTTGTGAGATATATGGTGATGACACTTTATGGGAGGGACAAGTAGTAGAGATGTATGACCCTTTCTGGGAGATATATAGCCTCAAAAGTAACTCTTGGAAGAAGCTCGATGTGGTCGATATGCCTGTTCCTTGGCCAGGTAGGTCTCTCGTGAACTTGAATGAATTGAGCCATTGGCTGGGGTTTGAAAGGAATATGTTATCGTTTGACTTTAGCAATGAGAAATTCTATGCAACAAATTTACCCTTAGAATCAGATGTGGTATATCAATATTGGATCGAATTTGACCTTATGGTGTTGAACGGATCTGCCGCTTTCATATGTAGCTATGATGAAACTAAATATTTTCACATATGGATTTTGGGTGAACTTGGTGTTAAGCAATCTTGGACTAAACTCTTCGTTGTCGGACCCTTAACTTACATTAGGCGTCCTATTGGAACAGGGAAGAAAAAATATTTATTCTTCATTACAAAAGACAGTGAGCTGGTCCAATTTGATTTAAGTACCCAAAGATTTGAGGAAATTGAGGTTAATGTACAACAGGTTGTAACTTATAAGGAAATACTTCTTCCAATTGAAGGAATGAATAATTAATTGTTTTTGTACTTCCAAGAGATTTAGGGATATAGTTATTGGATTTTGAATTTTATTACATGATAATAAGTTATTTATATACAAATTGGTATATCAGTTGCCCATAATATATTGATTATTTATTTTCACGCTTTCTTATTCTTTTTATTTGCATACCATATTGAGTTATGTTTCAATTGCGTAAGTAATATTTTATCTTCAATGAATGACCACAAATTCGTATTCAATTAATGAATGATCTTCAAATTTGTGACTTTTAACTTTGTATTCCTTGTTGGTAATTTTTTGCACTACCAAATTATATTTGTTGCCTGTTATAATCTAGCAGCTTCTTTCAATAAGCTATACCAGTTGAAAATTGATTTATGGAAGGCAAAGTTTTTTGTATGCATCCTATTTAAAACTACCATCAAATAAGATGTCATTTACATGATTTGGTTTAATCGTATTATTTATTAGTTAAGATAGGTATTTCAAATGTTGATTATCCACATTCAGTTATAAGCCATTGTGTATTCTTGTGCAAGAATGTTCAAAAATTATTCATTTCTCTTTGATACACATTAATTGCCCAACTCTCATTTGTATTAGTTCGTCTCTTTTTTTTTCAAGCCCCAAATACAATTGTTCCTTTTTTTTTAATAGAAAAATATATATTAATAACTAAAAGAGTACAAAAAGATAAATAAGCGGAAAAAAAGGGTACTAAAGCTAGGAAAACGAACAGAAAAAACCAATCCAATTGGTCATCTTGGAACCAGTTTTCAATTAAAACTTTCTTTTTTGTCACACTATGGTGGGAGTTCTTCAAACAGTTAAGCCAAGTGTTTGATGTTTTAAGTATGGTGAATTGAAGGATAAAGAATGAGTTCTAACATGATGTCTAGGATTCAATCTCTAGAAATTGACATTACTACCAATTAATTACCAATATTTGATGTCTTAGTACAGTGATAAGAACTTAGTATTGTAAATTCAAGATATCGAGCTCAAATTTCTTCAATATATAGTTGTAAAAAGACTACTAATGTCCATTTTGATTAATAAAAAATTTTCCTTTCTCATAAAAAGCGTAAAATATGGTATACTGGTTCAATGTGAATTTTTGGGTCACTTGAAATCTTACGATTGAGATTATGGTATGGAAAATCTTTTGACGATGAAAATTGTTTGAAAGAAGAATTGCATTGTTAGTGATTAGGATTGACGTTGTGTGATTATGTGGGGAATGAAGTTTATCACTTGCTATCCCATTCTTTGGTACATGAAGTACTCTCTTCATATTCTCTTGTGTGGAATAAATTGGTTTAGTTCAATTTTCGTTTACCTACTAAAGATTATGACTTAACTATTAGAGGTAATGTTATGGATGAATTCTCTATGTGCGTTTCGAGTTACAACAATGAATAAACTATTTCTCATTTGTTTACTCTATGTCCTTTCTTTGGAAGAATATGGACGGAAATCTTGAAGTGGTTAGATTTAAGTAGCGTTTTACATAAAGATATAGAGGCACATGTTAATCAATTTTTTAGACTCTGTCAAACGAAAAGAGAGACTCAGTTAAAGTTTGGATCTATTTGGTTGGTTTGTGTGTGGTTTGTTTGGAACATGTGGAATGCTATTGTGTTCCACCAAGATGAATGCAATGTCAATTTGTTGCTCGAAAAGATATAGTCACTGCTTTGGAAGTGGATCAAAGTTAAGGATACAAGATTCTTTTACGACTTCAATTCAGGGTGTACCTAACCATGGGGTTGTTTGAGTTTGTAATCTTCACTTTGTTTTATGGTGGTTTTACCCCCTAATTTGTTTCTTTGGGGGATTGTTTCGTTTTTGGACAGTATAATTTATCTTTGTAAATTCTAATTCTTAGAATGTGTTGTCCTTTGAATTCTTTTAATATATTTTAGCTATTTCAAAAATAAAATAAAAAATAAAATATTTTATAACTCAAACATATATTAAGTTAATAATGAATTTCATAAAAAGTAATAATTGATTTTTAAATTTTGTTTTGTGTTTATTTAAATAAATTTGTGCTTAGTCTAGCAATTAATTTTCTTTTTTGTTTTACTACTATTAATGTCACTAAATCAAAGAAATATTTACATGATTCAATATAATTTTGAATAATTTAAATGATTTATTTTATTAGTTTAATGATTTAATATTATAAAACTTTGATTTTTTTTATCTTAATTGTGTTAATATGATATAGTATTTTGTAATTTAAAAATTTATTTTGATTCAAATGCGGATAACAAAGTATAAATATGAGTATTTAAGTAACCAAAAAATAGTTAGAGGAATTGAACCCGAAAATCTAATATCTATCTTTATATCATTAAATCAAAACATTAGAATTAAATCTGAAATAAAATATTAAATGAACAAATATTATATTTAGCTATGTTGATTTGCATTTAATGCAATAGATTTTATATAAATGTCTATGTTAAATTACTATTACTTTTTCTAATTAAAATATTAAATATTCAAAAAAATATGAAATGGGCTGGATTAAAACCACTACGAGGAGTACATGTGGAAATTTTTTTATTATACATTAATCTTGCCTTATACTTCCTTTATTCCTTTTTTATTTTCATTTTTTATATATACCAAAAAAATCAATAAATTTTTTTTATTTTTGATGATATAATTACAAATATATTATAGGAAATTTGACTATATCAACTTGAAAATTTTATGAAAAAAAGATGACCATATAAAAATTTGCTAAATTAGTATTTTTTAATTATTATTTTTTATTTGAATTGAAGTTAAAAATAAAAAAAGAGTTGAAATGAGAGGAATTTGAATGTACATGAGAGTTACACTTAAAAAATTTCTTATTTAGAATTTTCTTGCTTTATAATAGATAAAATTATAATAGATAAAAGATTCATGTTACCTCGCTAAAGCTCTTTTTTCAGACCACTTTACACTCCAATATATATATAAACACGCCGCAAGATCTCAGGGTACAGATCTATAGTTCAGAGTAACAGTACGGAAGATATTCAACGAAGTTGCATGAATGAATGCATGATGAAAACAGAGGAATTCAAATTTTGATTTCTGATGCTCAAGATTAGCTAATGCCGCAGGAGCAGAGCATACTTATAATTTTAAAACAAAGATAAAAATAAAGACATTTGCAAATAAGAAGTAAATATTACTTACAAATGATATTGATATTACAAGAGAACTTGGAGAACTACAAGGTTTCTAAAGGAAGTTTTCTAATGGTTTTGTGAAAGAATAAGATTGGTGAAAGAAAAAGATGATCTTAGAAGTAAGGGGAGGTCTCTATTTATAGGGAAATTGCCTCCTTTGTTACAAATGGAATCCAAGGAAAAGAATCCTAAGTAAAGGAATCCAAGACAACAAAAATTTCTTAAATTTTTTTTTTAATTGGGCTAGGCCCAATACAAACAAACCACGAAATTACAATGATATACAATAATTACAAAATAAATAATTTTCGAATTGGACCAACAGTTTTGCAGAAGAAGACAAATGGTTTATTCTTCATCTTCGTCATCTTCGCCTAGGTTTATGAGGGGATCAGAGTTAACTGAACCGCTGTTTGAGTAGCTTTTAGATGACTCTGTCTTGCTTTTTAGGAGTTGAGTCATTATTTGAAAGTATTCTTCTTCGCTTCTGGCAGCTGCAAGCTGAGACTGAGCGAAAGACCTTTGGGCCAAGAACTGAGTTGCCTTTTCATCAGGTTTCTTAAATCCCTGTTTTTGGAGCCATATGTTGACGGCTTCAATTTTGATGCTTGGTGGAATATTGAACTGAGTCCACCACCTGATTTTGAACCTTCTTACAAGGATGATTTGAGATTCTTTTTTTTCACAATCTAAATACCAAGCTGTAACCCATGGTAAGAAGAATTTTGATGAGAACAGTAGTAGAGGCTGAAAAGTTCGTTCTCTATTATTGGGTTTGAAATTGTTTTTGAAGAGCTGGAAGCTTTCTTAAACCTCTGGTTTGAGGATATCTGGGGTAGAACCATAAAGTTTCCACCAATCAGCAAACCAATAGGGAATTTTTGTTTAGTCCATTTTGAGTTGGAAGAAAAATAGCCACGTATGACTAAATTTCTGGTTTTGAACTAGAAAAGCATTAAACTAGGATTGTTGGTAGTCCCAGTAATTAAAGCTTTTGCAGTGGTTAAAATTTGTTTTGAAGTCTATGGGAAAGACTTTTGATGTGTGGAGTGTCGTTCCCCAATCTGATGGTGATAAAATTTTGTGGATTTTTGCAGTGGAATAGGCTGTTGGGCCTTCTTTTGGGTGGTCTTGAAATGCTACTGATCCAGTAATTTCAAGAATTGCTCTATAATAATTTTGAGTTTTTGATAGATCCCATGGCTTGAAAAACCAATTTTCTGGGAAAAGTTTTGATATAACAAACAGAGGATTTTTATTGTAAAAACCATCCTCTATAGTTATAATATTTTGAAAATCTTTTTTAATAAAATACTCAGATTTTGGTTTAAAAACAATCTGAGATTGATTTGGTTTTGAAATATTTTTTGAATTGTCTTGTTTAAAAACAAGTAATTCAAAATCTTTTTGAGGAGGTCTAGAAATAATGATACTAGATTATTCTTCCTGTAACGGTTTTGAAATTATTTTCTGGCAAGGAGTTTTTTGTGAAGATGAACATTCTCCCTTTTCTAGATTTTGAAATAAAGAAAGCTCAGTTGAGAGACCGTGATTTTTGACTGTGGTCCTTTTGGACCGTGTTTTCTTTTGGCTTTCTTGGCATTTAATCAGGACCTGTTTTGAAGGAATTCTCTAGTTAGAAAATCCGAAATTGAGTTTTGATCTCCTTTTATGAATTCAATATCAAAATCAAAAATACTAAGGATGGCTTGCCATCTTGCAAAAATTTGTTTTGATGCAATGTTTTGAACATCTTTTTGTAAAACTTCTTTGGCTAATTTACAATCAATGCGAAGTAAAAATTTTTGATTAAGTAAATCACTTTGAAATTTTGTTATGCATATGACAATGGAAAGAATTTCCTTTTTGATGGTAGAGTAGTTCTTTTGACAATCATTCCAATGTGCAGATGTATATTGGATAATACATTCTTTGCCATTGGTTTTTTGTTTAAGAATACCTCCATATCCTATGTCGGATGCATCTGTTTCTACAATTTTTTGAGCTGATGGGTCAGCTAAATGGAGGCAAGGTATTTCTTTAACTTGCATTTTGATTATTCTGACTATTTTAGTATGTTCATCTGTCCATGCAACAGGGTTTTTTCTAAGCCTATCATGGAGAGGTTTTGCAATTCTATTAATATTTGGACAGAAATCTAACACATAGTTTAGACTCCCCAAGAATCTTTGTAATTGTGTTTTATCGATGATTTTGTCAGGAAACTTATCTGCGAAGGCTAGTGATCTTTCAATAGGAGTGATCGTTCCTTGAGATATATAGTGTCCTAAGAATCGAATTTTTGTTTGGAAAAGAGAAATTTTTGATTTTGAAACAACCAGTCCGTTTTTCTTGGCGATCATGAAGAACGTTTTGAGGTGTTTGAAATGTTCTTCAATAGTTGCAGAAAAAATTAACACATCATCAATATAGACAATGCAAAAAAATCTTGAAAATGGATTAAAAATGTCATTCATAATTCTTTGGAATTCTGATGGGGCATTTTTTAATCCGAAAGGCATAACTGTCCATTCGTATTGACCAAAGGGAACAGTGAATGCGGTTTTATAATGGTCTTTTGGATCAATTAGTATTTGCCAAAATCCTGATTTCATGTCGAATTTTGAAAATACAAGTGCAGAATGTAGTTTTTGCAAAAGATCTTTTTTATTTGGAATCGGGTAACGAATCCATTTTAAAGCTTTGTTTAAGGGTTTGTAATTTATGACTAGCCTTGGTGTACCCCTTTCAATTTCTGTGTTTTTATTAACATAAAAAGTTGAGCAACTCCAAGGAGATCTAGATTTTGTTATTAGACCTTTTTGTTGTAAATCTTGGACTTCTTTTTTACAATGTTCTTCTAGTTCATGATTCATTTGAATGGGTCTTGCTTTTGTTGGGATTTGTTTTTCAGAAAAATCATTTTCATATGGTAAGTCTACCATGTGTTGTTTTCTATTCCAAAAAGCATTAGGTATATCAGAACATATTTCGTTTTCAATTCCTTTTTGGAGGTCTGAAATCTTTTGTTTTATGAAATTTGTTTGTAACTGTTTTTCTATTTTGAAAAAAGAAACATCTTGTTTAAGAAAACATAAATGTTTTTCTTTTCCTTGAATTAAACAATTTAATTCGCTTTTGTAAACTGAACAAGCTTTTAAAAGGTTTAAATTTCTTGTTATGGGTTTTTCAATAAAAGGAAAAATGATTTTATTTTCTTTTGTTTTAAAAGAAATATTATCATAATTAACAGAATAGGGTGTTATCATGTTGATAAACGGTGTCCCTAGAATGATAGTATGAGTCATATTTTCTAGTAATACAAAAGGAGTTTTGATCGAAATTCTTCCGTTGGTAACAGAAGCTTCAGTTTTTTTTTGTTATAATCATGTTGGAGTTATTGGCCGCAACAAGTTTTTCATTAGATTTTTGTAAAAATCTTTTTGGTACAATGCTACTTTTTAAGCAGTTTAGATCTGCTCCTGTATCAAAAAGTGCTATTGCTTCAATTTTGAAATCGTTGGAAAAAACTAAAGTAGTTTTTATTAAGTATTTTCTTGTTGTTACAGCTCTAAGAACGAACAAGAAATCTTGAGGGATTTTTTCTAAGTTTTCAATTTTGTTTTCCTCATTTTCTTCTTCTTCATGTTCTGATTCGGAAGAATTTTGCTCTTGTAATTTGGAAATGAGATTTTGAAGAATATTTGAATCAATTTCCTGTTTTTGTTTTAGAGTTTTTAATTCATTTTTCACAATCTTGATTTCTTCTTGAAGAGATTGGATTGTGACATGAGTTTGTGATTTTGTTTTCGTGCGTAAAATGTTGGTCAAGTCATAAGTTGATTTTGGAAGTAATTTTGATGAAGTAGAAGGTTGGCTTTGTTTTGGTTCAGAACTATTTAGTAATTTTTCTATTAGTTCTTTTTGAAGTCTTGTATCTTCTACTTTGTTTATTATATCAAGAATTAATTCTTGATCTTTTGTCAAAACATTTATTGATTTTAAGCTAGATTCTGATTCACTAGGAGACTCTGAGTTTCCTATGTCATCAATTTGTAGATCAATATCTTTTTCTGATAAACCTATTTCAGAATCTGTTTCATTTTCAGAGGTTTCAAGAAGAATTGCCTCAATTTTTTGAATAATATCTTCACTTATTTGTAGTTCATGAAGTTTTTTGTTTTTTCTACAATGTTTGGAAATGTGTCCTGGTTGGCCTCATTTATAGCAAGTTACTTGTTTTGTATTTTTAGGTTGAAATTTTCTTTCAAAAGGTTTTCTTTGTTTGTAATATTTTTGAGGTTTATAATTTCAGTAAAATTCTTGGTTATTAGGTTTTGAGTAAAACTTTATGTGAGGTTTGTTGTAAGTTTTTGAACAAGATCCTCCACAGTCTTTTGAAACATTTGTTGTGGGGAGTTCAAATTGTTTGCAAAACGATCCTAGTTCTAATCTAGTTCGTTTCATTTCCCATTTTAAATGTTTTTGAAGTTTTAAATCTTGACAGATATTTAAACCTTCCTTTTGTGTGAAACTTACCAATTCTCCATAAGTTAATTGATTATAAGGAATTTGGTTTGTTGAGTAAATTTCTTTGATTTTGTTCCTCACCTTTTCTCCTAAAAGGGTTGGGAGTCCTGCAAGGAATTTTTCTTTCCAAAAGGGTTGGTTTGAGTCTTCTCTAAGCATAACCCTAGTTAAGAAAGTATTTTTGTAGTTTTGGAACTCTGAGAGTTTTTTGCATCTAAGGTTTGAAAGGAGTTCTGCGTTTTTATCTTTTAAGTGTGAAGGGTCTCCTATGAAGTGCAAACTAATGGTATGAATTAGTGTTGCAACCGCATCAGGTATTGAGTTTCCAATTTCGTCGAGGATGGGAATTCCTTCCTCTGTGGTTTGGATTGCACCTAATATTTCTAATTGTTGGTTTGGTGTAAGATGATAATCCCACCATTCTTTGAGTTGGCCTGAAAATCCTGCAATTAGGAGTTCAACAATGGCCTTATCAGAGGTGTTTGCCTGGGTTTTATAAGCATTTGAAGCCATAGTCATCTGTTGGAGAAGACTAAGGATGTTGTATTCAGACATACCATCTATGTTCCATTCATAGACAGTATTGGAATTAAATTTTGATTGAGAAAGAACGTTTGGTCTATTCTCAATGCCTAGGTCTGGTGCCGTAACCATGGCTAAAGGTTGACCTTGTTTCCTCTGGAGTCCGCACAGGTGTTGGTTTTGTTCACTTTCAGACACTTGGTCTAGAGTTGTAATTGTTTTTTCTAGGGTATCTTTTGCTACCAATGGTGAAGAGGTAGAAGATTGTTCTATCCTACTGAGTTGGTCTCGTAAGGCTTGAGTAAATTCTGTTTTGCCTTCCCTGAACAATTTTTGGCTTGTTTTGGAGATCTGGAATGGCTTAAAGATCGGGTTCTTAAGTTTCAGATCTGTTGTTTCAGGAGTTGAAACATTGTTTGTCTTTTGGTGTTCCTCTATTTTAGTCAATTGCTTTGCAATTGTACTAAGATGAACATTTGTAAAGTTGTTTTGTTGCAAGATATTTTGAATATCTTTATCTGGGCTGTCACTAGGGATTTTGTAAGGTGCAGCCTCTATTGTTTGTTCTAGGTGTGGTATTTTGATCTGTCTTAATGGCGGATGTTCTGATTGTATTTTCCTACCATTTGACATTTCCCATTCTGCAACTTTGTTCCTAGTTGTTACGGGATTCATAGAGGTTTGTTCATGTTTGAAAGGATAAGAAATTTGTTTTTGTTCAGCATAAATTTCAAACCAGTCAAAGAACAAAATATGGACTTTGTTTTGTGAAACAAATTCATAAAATTCTTTCTGAATTTCTTTTCTTTGTTTCATAAAAGTTTTGAAGAACCATATTCTTTTTTCTGTGTTTTTGTCATCATAAAAATCATTATGAAGTAAGGTTTTATCAACTTCAAAAGCCTTTTCTAAAACGTTTAATTCATTAGTAACATTTTCAGTTATTGCAGAAAAAGACGGTGAAGTTTGTGGAGAGATGTTTGGCAAATCATTATGTTGTTCATCGTCTATGTTTTGATTTGTATAGATCTGATGAGGGATGTTTGTTGAATAGTCAACATTTTGGCAGGAAGCATTAGGGATGCTAGAACAAGGGAATCTTTGTTATGAAAATTTTTCTAATTTGTTGGGTTTTGAAGTTAGATCCACGGTACTGGTGGAAGATCCCGCATCAGAATATTTGGCACTAGAAATTCTTGTAAAACTCAGTTTTACTTTTCCATCAGTATATTGTGTAACTTTCTTCAATTTGGTGTTTGGTTTTGATTGTTCAGGAGATTTTGGTTTTACTGCTCCTTCAAGGATCCATTCTTCAGGAAGATCTATGTCTTTCCAAAGGATGGTTCTTGGAATTACAGTATTTGACCTTGGTAGATCTGTTTGAAGAAACAAAGTTTCACCCTTTTTGTTTTCAATGTTTTTTGTCGCAGTGAAGGCTGAAAACATGGCTTTGTAATGGATCATGTAAATGATTGCTACAGGAATAGATCTAGTTAGCATTTTGTAGTTATGGGTTTTGATTTGTAAAACCAGAGATTTCAAGATGTTTGGGTCTTTTAAAGACAAAGAAAAATCTGGGTAACATTCAAAGTAGATGGGTCCTTGACACAAACTAGATTCAATTGAACTTATGATTGAATCTTGAAAGTTTAAGAACCTTGCATCTCGCAAAACAAAAAGGATAGAAGTGTTTAATCCTTCCCTTGTTAATGGTTTGTTGCCTACTTGAACAAGGCCTATGTGAATGAAATTATATTTTCTTTCACAATGTTTTGTTATCGTTTTTGGAGAGAAAAGTTGTATTGTTTCGAAGGGTTTTGTTAAAGGAACATCGTTCTCTTCAGTTTTGATTATGTAATCCGTTTTGAGGAGATTTTTGAAAAGTCCAAATTCATAGACTTGATCTCTTTTGATTTTTGGAATTTTCCAGTTGTTTATAGATTTTTGAAAATCTTCAATAGTGATTTCTTCACTATTGATCGGTTTCCTTTGATCTGAAGTGTTTTGAATAGCAGGTTTTGAGAAAGATGAAGATCTACAAAATATGTTTTCCATTTTTAAAGTTTTGGTTCTAATTTGAAGAAGGTACCAAAGGATTCACTGTCCTAAACGCCTATCCGTCGGCTAAAGCGGGACTTACAGCCCAGGTCTAACGTTATCTTCAAATTAAAACTTCCAACGTTAAAAATAAAAAACAGATCTTATATATCTTATACCCTCCCAAGTCTGATACCAAAGACGCCGCAAGATATATAGCTCACTATACATATTTATATATTTATATATATATATATATATATATATATTTAACCGATAAAAACTTATTAGATGCTATACAGCTCACTATACATACAAATGGGTATAACTTTAAACCAGGAAGTGAAATAATAGCAATATGCTATAAAGTTTATTATAAAGTCTTAAATACACTTAATCCAAATGTTAAGCAAATATCTTTTCCCGGGACTACAACTTTAGTCCAAACTAATTTATTAACCTCTAATATAGTTACCAATAGACTAATAAAGTGGAATGAAATCAAATTCCCAGAAACTTGGTTTTTACCCCAAGCCATAGAATTTGAACCTATATTAAATAAGGATATAGACCAGATTATCCAAACTAATGAAGGGGATATAGAAATAAAATTCAATCCCAAAAGAATTATTAGAATTCCTAGAAGTCTTTCAGAAAGACACTCTGAGTTTAATATAACTCCCACTGAATTAGGCAGAGCTTCTACCTCTCAACAGGTAGAAGAAATAGAAACTGTAGCAAATATTAGAATTAGTGAGAATAAAATTCCTTATGGAATTTATCAGAAAAATAATTCTCAGAGTAGACTATCACCTACTCAATCAGAAATGAGTTTTCATATATGATGACAGATTTCGTAGATTTCTCCCCAGGGAGTAAGATGAGAGAATTCATTAATAGTGAATTCCAACATGAGAGAAATGCCCAATTTAGGCAATGGTATTTTAAGAAATTTTCACCTCATGAACTTAATAAATTCAAAGACGATTATTATGAAGAATTAACCAAAACCCAGGATTATATTCCTTTTGTTAAATGGTTTGTTAATTATTTTACTAAAAAGATTAAGAATGAAATTTTAGTTCTTCAATCCAAGACTTGGGAAACTACTAAAGGAGAAAAAATTAATTCTATATTTCCTCCAAAACAACCCATAAGCATAGGGCAAAATATAGAAGCAAATGCTTTTCTTAGCCTTCAGAAGGTAGAAAGTAACCATGTTACTTTCAAAGAGCTAAATTCCATTATTAAAGCTCAAAATTATACTAATGTGTTTCTTTTATGTTTAGGAGAACAATTTATTTCTCTTGAAAAAGATTTATTATCTTTAAAAAATATGTTTGAAAAACAAATTTTCCAACAAAAATTAATTTTGGATCAAACTAATGAAAGTAAGCTACCAAAAGTAGTTGAAACTCCTATTGTTCAACCACCTTTGGAAGTAAAAGGCTTCAAGATGGAAGATAATAATGCTGATTTTATTAAAATCCTTGAACAAAAATTAAAAGGATTAAAGTTAAATGTTTTATCCCAAAAGGAAACTTCAGACATTTCTGAAGATGATATTTCAGAAAATAGTGAATATATAAATAATATGACAAATATGTTTGCTGATCAAGATATTAATAAAATTGATAATATTAATCCAATATATACTTCCAAACCTATTGATAAGTATTATTACAAGAGACCTTCTCCTCAAGATTTACTCTTTGAGGAAACTGAACCATATCAGAATTCTTATTATGGTAAAGCCATTTATGAGTGGAATATTGATGGTTTAAATGATAAACAAATTATTGATACAATACATAGAATGATGATGTATTCAACTGTTTGTAAGCAAAATGGTAACTCTGATAATGTCATAGCAAATTTTTTAGTAACATGTTTTATAGGCCAACTCAGAGGTTGGTGGGATGCTTACCTCACTGATACTCAGAAACAAAATATTCTAATCACAAAAAAGAAATTAAGATAGAAATAGATGGTAATATCACTACCACCACAACTAATGAAGAAGATGTTGTTTATACTCTTTGTTTAGCAATCTTACATAATTTTGTAGGAACAAATATTCCTATTGCAGAAAAATTACAAACTCTTTTACAAAATTTAAGATGTCCTTCACTAACCCATTTTAGATGGTATAAGGATACTTTTTTATCAAGAGCTTTCCAATTAAAAAATCCTGATTCTATTCATTGGAAGTCTAAATTTGTAGACGGCCTACCTTATCTTTTTGCTGAAAAGGTAAGACAATCTTTAAAGTTAAAAAATGATAGCATAAATATTAATTATGTTGATTTAACTTGTGGCCAAATTATTACTGCATGTATTAATGAAGGATTATCTTTATGCAATGACATAAAATTAAAAAATCAATTAAAAAAGCAAAAATTATCAGAAAAACATCAATTGGGAGAATTCTGTGAACAATTTGCTTTTGACATTGACAAGCCACCTGGCCTGAATAAAAAGCATAAGGTTATTAAGCCTTATAATAAGAATAAAAACAAATCCAATAATTTTTATAAATCTCCTCGCAAGAAGAGATATAGAAAAAATTATAAAGAAAGACCTAAAGAAAAACCTTTCCACAATAAAGGCAAAAGGAAAGCCAAAAATTTAGACATTACTTGTCATAAATGTGGCAAAGCGGGTCACTATGCCAATAGGTGTTGGACCAAAAAAGCATTAAATGAAATTGAGGACAACCAATTAAGGACCCAATTAGAAAAAGTTTTGTTAATTAGTTCTGAATCAGAACTAGAATCTTCAAATGAAGATATCGCCTTATTACAACTAAGTAGCTTAGCTAATAATTATCATAAGAAGAAAATTAGATACCTTATTTATGGATGAGGAAGAGAAAATAAAAATAAGTTGGAAAATAGTAAACTATCAGAGGAGAGTTTAATATGAAAGGAAATTGTATTTTCAAGGCTTGATTACAACTAAGGTATCTAATACCTTATATAGAGAAACTAAGGCTTACTATTTAAGCCGGTAAAAAGGCTATTGTAACATTCAATAGCCGGTTATACAAATGACAAAGATCATAATTGATGCCGGGTGCACTTTGTGGGCCCATCGTCACATCAAATAATGACATAGATATAAAAAAGAAAATAATAAAAGCAAAATTATTGCTTCCTTTTTGACTTAAAAATATTCTTTCTTTTGATGGCCGACAACATAATGTCTTGGTATTTGCCCTATTGTGAATTATTAGTCTGATTATGTCATGGCTTACGTCTTATTGTTGTCCTTTTCCTTTTCTAATTTGCTGAGTCATTGTCTCTATCATAGCATCCCAAATATCTTCGGGACTAGGTTCTTCATCTTCCTGGGATTCTCCAGCTAAACAGTCAAAAGCATTAGAATCCATTGATCCTTGTGAACTGGTTTCCATGAAAACATTTTTATTCTTTCTTGGGAAAGTTTTCAAAAATTGGTTTTTCATATGATCAAGAACCCTGACCATAATTTGTTCTTCAGTCTCATTAGGATGAACTTTTTGAAAGTAATCTTTTAGATTATTCTTGGAAATTTCTTGAGAACCTTGTTCTTTCTCTTTGATTGGTCATCAACAATAGTTGTTTTAATCTTGGCTTCCATACACTGGAGATCTTCATTAGATATCCTATTCCACCATTTGTAGAAGAAATTTCTTCTTAGAACAGGAATATGAAATTTATCCTGAGCTATTGTCACAGTCAACCTCCATATCCATGGAATTTTAAATTTAATAAAGAATAAACATGGACCTTGTCCAAATATTAATTTTGATGAATTTTTCAAAATTAAAGGGCTAAAATTGCACCATGAATTGTATAAGTCTAGAATATTTTCTGGTAGAATTTCTAAAGAAGGACCGAATTTGATCCACCAATTAAAAAACCAATTTGGTATAGGTTTCTCAGCTATATCTGGATTGATGCTAAAAAACCAAGAATGTTTATTCTTTGGGTTTTGATAATAAAAGGCTAGTGTAAAAGCTTATACATAATCCCAGTAATTAAAATAAATAATTTTATCTTCAACAATTTTAATTGCCTTTTCACCATTAGGATTTAATCCCCATTCTTTGGGTATTGATATGACATTTACTAAAGTTTATAAAACTTCCTGGATTGTTATTCTGATAATGGTGAGTGATAGTCAATGATTCAGTGATTTGTAATAAGACTTCCAAATTAGGTCTAGACTTACCATAAAGTCCAGGATATCCTCTTGATTCGATGTATCTTGTTTTGATTGACCATTCATCATTAAGTGACAATTTTACGTCTTCTTCTTCGACATTCATTATGTCTTCTGTAACAGGGTTCTCAAAATACTCTGTTACTTCTTGCTGGGTTTCATTAACCGCAACCTCTTTGTAAGATGATGTCTTACTTGCTGAGGAAGAAGGAATATCTTCTTTCTTTGGTGGTGCAGGTAATTGCTGCAAATTTCTATTCCTATGGACTGTAGTCCAGTCCCCTATTAGAGGAATATTTGATTCTTGATAGGGTAACAAATTGTTACTCCTTCTTCCACCACGACCTCAGTCATTGTAGCCTCGGCCTCTTCCCCTGATTGGGGTCGCCATTCTTTCTGGGTTTTTCCCCAGGATGATTGCTTAATTTCCCTGCAAAAATTTCACGAGTTAGATAATATCTTTGGAGCTGTTTTTTATCAGTAATAATATCAGGAAATCTTGAAGCAAATTCAATGCTTCTTCTAATAGGAGCAATTGTTCCTTGGTCTATTTCATGACCCAAAAATCTAATTTTTGTTTGGAGTAATTTCATTTTGGGAGCAGACAAAACTAGACCATTACGTCTGACTAAATTTTTAAAAATCTTTAAATGCTTTATGTGTTGATCAATAGTTTTTGAAAACACTAAAACATCATCAATATAAACTATCATAAAATCGGGAATAGGGATTAAAAATATCATTCATAATATTTTGAAATTCAGAAGGGGCATTTTTTAGCCCAAACGGAAGAACATTCCATTCAAGGTGTCCAAAGGGGACAGTAAAGGTTGTTTTGTATTTATCGGATTCATTAATCTGAATTTGCCAATAGCCTGATTTTATATCGAATTTTGAAAAAATTAAGGCATCATTAAGTCTATCTAATAAACCTTTTTTATTAGGAATTGAATACCTTATCCATTTCAGAACTTTATTAAGAGATTTATAATTGATAACTAATCTAGGAACACCTCGTTCCTATTCAGCATTTTTATTTACATAAAAAGCTGTACAACTCCATGGTGATTTGGATTTTCTAATTAATCCTTTTTCTAAAAGATTATTAATCTCTTTTTTGCAAAGATTAAGATATTGTTGATTCATTTGAGCTGGCCTGGCCTTAGTTGGAATTTGACTTTCTTTAAAGTCATCAATGTAGGGTAAGGAAATGATGTGTTGTTTTCTATTCCAGAAAGCGTTTGGTAAATCATTACACACTTCTGTTTTGAACTGTTGTTCAATAGTTCTAATTTGTCTCTTAGTCTCATCTTTATTAAGATGATCGTTAATATTAAAAATATTTATTTCATTTTTAAGAAAACATAATTGTTTTTCCTTACTAATAAGAATGTCTTTGACCTTATTTAACATTCTAGTTTGAGGATCAGTAATAAATTCAAAAATAATTTGCTTATTGTCAATAATGGTAGTAATACCATTTTGATCAATGTTTATGATAGGCATAATATTATGCAAAAAAGGAGTTCCTAGTATATTTCTATGAGTTAAATTTTTAACTAGAATATATATATATATATATATATATATATATATATATGTTGATTCTCCTCCAAAAAATTCTATTTTATTTTTTTAAAATTAAAAAATTTGTTTGAATTACTTGTTTTTAAAAACTATTTTTAATATTATACTTTTTAAAACTAAAAAAGCAAAAAAGTTAAACAGTGTTTTACTTCCCAATTTTCAGTTTTTTTAATTCTCTAGTCAAACTGTTTTAAAAATTTAGATTATCAAATAAACTTTCTCTTTTTCTTATCTCTAAAACTGTTTTTAAAAACTAGTATCTCAAACAAGTTTTTTCTTTAATTCTATTCTTTAAAACAATTTTTTAAATCAAATTTATAAAATATTTTTAAAAAACTAAAATGAAAAAGTGTTTCAAACGGACCCTAATTCTGTCAAAAAATAACTAATACTTCATTTATTTATTTTTAATGGTGGTTTTTGAAGAAAGATTATATATATTTTGTTTTTCGTTTTCAAATTTTAATGTATCACTAACTATAATTTTGTCAATAATAATTTTAAATATTTCTTGTTGAGAGATATAAATAAATATACTATGATAATAAATATTCTCTTTTTATAATATTAATTTTGTGTTTTTAAGGTAATTCAAACATCTTTGAAAACTTGACTAATTATACCAATTTCATTGCAAAATAATATTCCATCCATTTCATTGTAAGTGTCTCGTTTAGGTTGTTGATATTTTTTTTTAAAAAGTTAGTGGTATTGATTTCAATGATAAAATAAGTTTCAATTATTAAAATTAAGGATAAGTTAATATGAATAAAATAATTGATTTTTCATTAGTGCTTCATTCACTTAACAATGAGTTTTACTTTTTTTTCATTGCACACGTTTTAACAAATGACAATAAATAGAAAAAAGAAAAACATTAATTTTATTAAATTATTTGTGTCTTTCTCTTTATCATAAATATAAAGTGGAATATAATTCTCTTGAATGTAATGTACATAATATTAATTATTATAATAATAAAAACTAAAAAGGATATTCATTTTGAAACAATTTTTTTACTAAACTAACATTTATTCTGAGACATAACAAGTAATATAAAAAGATAAATAATATAACACAAGTATATAATATAAGTGAGAAATTTAATAGAAAATTGAGTAATTATATCGTGATTTTTATCTTATATTATGACTAAAATATTGTAACACTCATTTATTATTAATCTACATATATTGGCAACTACTTTTATAAATAATAAAGATAGCATCGAAAAGAAACCATGAATAAATCATTATTATAATTATATAATGACGAATAGTGTAAGACACAAATATATTTTAAATTTAAGACATAGAGATATGTTAATAGTATTATAGAAAAAATACAATGAATTTAATTTCTTTTACTCAATACAATTAATTTATAAAAAAGAAAGCAAATTTTCTTATTTTATATAAAACAACCTTATACATACAATTTCTTATCAATTAACCAAATAAATATTTTGTATTGAAAAAAGAAAAAATTATAAAAAAACAACTGACGTAAATAGTGATTTTGATCCATAAATGTGTAAGATGTCGTCGCTATAATCCCTGACTATATCAAAAATTGCAAATCAATTCCCAAAAAAAATTTATTTGTAATTTTATGGATAAAAGTGATCAATAAGAAATATATTTGTGGATTAAACAGAAAAACCTAAGACATATTTCGAATCGAAATGACTAAAAAAAGAGATATTAAGGTATTTTTGTAATGTCAATACATTCAAGGACAATGGAAAACTACGCCTCACACAGATTCAAAAATTGTTGGAAACAATTAAATATAATTATCTCAATAATGCAAAATATTTTTCTCTCACCTATGCAGATAAATGCGAAACAGAAAATGAAATTTCACAAAGCAATAATAATTAACAAAAAATTATATATCAGACACACCACAATTTTTAATGTAAAAAATTTTCCTCAAAATGATAGAATAAAAACCACGAGACCTAATCCACCAAAACCAGAGTCTTGAGTCTTTGTAGTAACACTAGGGAATATCAATTAACAATAATACCCATCACATAAAGGTGGAAACCAAACAATACTAAACAACTTTTCAAAAAAGTGGGTATTTCTAACTAACTCTAAACTAGTATCACTATATATCAAAAGAACAAACTCAATGGTAGAAATAATATACTAAAATTGTAGATCAAACAAAGCAAGTTTACTACACACCCATTACCACCGAAAGCAATCTTTTATCTCATTTACTAGTATCGCGCGACACTATTTCTTTCTTCTGCATACAGTTGTGCTCCCTCTCTATTTACTACTCCTCTTTTTTTTTTAAGGTCTTCATCGTCATATCTGAACCATTCTAATTGGTATGAATCTTTTCAGTTGGAAATGACTACATTTCCAATGCATCTCGTATCCAATGATATTGCATCTCAATATGGTTTGACTTTACATGAAAAGTCAAATTCTTGCTGAGATGGATCGCACTATGACTGTCCAAGAATAACACAAACTTGTCTTCCTGGAGGCCTAACTCTTCTAGGAATTTCTTCATCCACAAAAGTTATTTTGAAGTTTTAGTTGTTGCAATGTATTCAACCACAGTAGTAGATAAAGCAACACACTTTTGTAACCCTGATTGCCAAGACACAACTCCCTCTACCAAAGTCATCATACAACCAGAAGTAAATTTCTAAAACCAAGATCACCTGCAATATTTGCATATGTGTAGCCATCTAACACAGGTTCACAACCTCCAAAAGATAAACATTTTGAAGGTGCAAACACGAGAAGGGAAGGTTGAATTGTGTTTGACTATGTTGAGAACTTTTTCATTATGTGATTAAACTGGTTCATACTTGATGATTTACTTGAAGTAGAAGTAATAACAAAACTAAGGAATGCAGGAATAAAGTGACACAAGTAACTGATCATTGTTCACCACTAACTTGGCTACATCCAGTCCCTTCACTCATAAGGATTTAATCCACTAATTCAACAACTTGAATTACAAAGCACCAGACCCTTCAAGCCAGTCTTCTCAAACAGCCTAACAACCCCATACTTTTGAGGAACAAACACACCTTCACTCTACCAGCCAAGTCTTCTCTATACAACCTAAGAACCCCAAATTGTTGAAGGCACACTAACACCACTATTAGGTATGAATACAAAGGTTTGGAACTTGAGTAGTTGCTTCTAACAAGCTTATTATAACAATGACTATCACACTATAAGAAAAACACTTCAAAAATATTTCTCATTCGAACAAGTGTTTCTCCCTTTGAACTCAAATATGAATTTGGAATTTTGAGTTTGAGTTCTTCTGCTCTTTTCTGATTTTTCGATGACCTTCTTCTTCAGCCTTGAGTATCTATTTGTAGATAAAGTTAGGGTTTCAATTTAGTCCTTGTTTAATTCTAAATTGTATCTTCATTCCTAGTTTGATCAACAATGATCTTATTCAAAAATAATTCTGAACAAGATGTTTTTTGATAATATGTTCATTAGTCAATTCTTTATTTCTGAATCCAATCTGAGCATTTCTTCTAGATTGATTATGTTTGTATTTTGTTAAATTGAGTTTGTAAATTCTTTAGATTGATTATGTTGGAATTTTATTTAGATTGAGTTTGTAAATTCTTCATATTGATACTGTTTGTATTTTCTTAAGATTGTTTTCACAAATTCTTCATATGAAACTTCTTTCTTATTGTTTGCTTTGATTTGAGCAGGAACATAGTATTGGACCGGTTCTTGAACTTTCACAAGTAGGGATATGACTAAGTCCAATTCAATATCTTGTCCTTTGTCAAAATCTAAATTGTATCTTTGCAAATAATAAATGTATCTTCTTGTGATTGTTTCTTCTTGAAAACAATTCTTGATCATACCTTCTTGCAAATAATTTCATATCTTCTTATGATAAATCTTGATCAAATCTTCTTGTAAATAATTCATAATTTCATGTAGATAAATCTTGATGAAATCTTCTTATAAATAATTCATATCTTATTATTGATAAGATGTTGATTATACCTTCATCAAATTTTGACTATATCTTCTTTTCAACTTGGTTAAAGATTTTCCTCAATTATAAATCTGAATCAAATCTTATTTTAGATTGTCTTCAAAAACATAAATCTTTTTTCATACTCTGTGAAGTCAAATATATTTTTCTCGTAAAATACTTTTGTTAATATCAAAACTCTAAGTATAAAACCAATTTGGTTCCAACACACTTTACCAGCACAATAGTCAGAAGTAGTTTTACCATACACATGTTTCTCCATGAAAGAATCAAATTTCTTGTACTCATAGTCAACTAGTGGAACTTGCTCATCTAGCTCATCAAGGTGAGGAACATGGTCTTTAATTGCATTCTCATCATCTACATGTATATCTCCCCACCAACAATAGTTTCAGCGAGAGATTTTGGAACAACATCAATGTAACTTATGGAATTTGGGTTTTGTTTCTCTGCTTTATCGAAGTCTTCAATAGTCTAGTCTTCAAGAAAAATCACATCTCGATTTCTAATAATTTTCTTTTCAATCGGATCTCACAATCTATAACCAAATTCTTCATCACCATGACCAACAAACACACACTGTTTGGATTTACTATCAAGCTTTAACCTCTCATATCTTGAAACATGAACAAAACATATGCAGCCAAACACTCTTAAATGACGATAAGTAACATCTTTCCATGTCCATACTCTATTTGGAACATCACGATCAAATGGACTAGAAGAAAAAATTCGATCAAATCCATTGTAGTTTTCATTGCTTCATCCCAAAAATGATTTGATAATTTTGCATGAGATAACATACACTTGATTCTAGCCTTAATCGTTCAATTTATTCTCTCTAATTTATTATGTGTATCCACAAATGTAACTTCAACATTTCCTTTAAGAACATGATCACGCAGAAAGTGATGGTGTATGTCAATATGTTTTGTCCGAGAATGAATGACTAGGTTCTTTGTGATATTGATAGCACTAGTATTATCACACCTTAGAGGGATGCATCCGAGATCAAGTCCATAGTCACATAACTACTGCTTGAGCCATAGAATATGTGCACAGCAACTTCCTACTGCAATGTATTCTGCTTCAACAGTGCTTAGAGCCACACATGATTTTTTTTACAAGACCATTACACTAATGCATTACCTAAGATATGGTAAGTGTCGCTTGTGCTTTTTTGATCTGTTTTACATCCTGCGTAGTCTGAGTCAAAATAACCAACAAGATTGCATATACTACCTTTTGGATACCATAAGCCAACATTGGTTGATCCTTTCAAATATTTCATTATTCGCTTTACTGCTGCAAGATGTGATTCCTTATGATCTGCTTGAAACCTTGCACATAAATAGACACTGAACATAATATCTGGCTGAATGGCCGTTAGATATAAAAGAGAACCAATCATACCTCGATACTTTGATATATCTTTTGATTTACCAGATTCATCTTTATCTACATAAGTTCTGGAGCCCATAGGAGTTGCACTTTCTTTATTGTTTTCCATCTCAAATCTTTTTAACAGTTCCATACAGTACTTTGCTTGATTGATGAAAATGTCATTCTTGAGTTGCTTGATTTGAAGTCCAAGGAAATAATTTCACTTCCCCATCATAGACATTTCAAATTCTCCTTTCATCATCAATGAAATTTTTTCACATAATTCGTTATTGGTTGATCCAAATATGATGTCGTCAACATAGATTTGAATAAGTAAAGCTTGATCATTAATCCTTTTAATGAAAAAAGTTGTATCTACCTTTCCTTTTTCAAATCCTCTTTCACATAGAAAGTTACTTAGCCTATCATACCAAGCTCTTGGAGATTGTTTCAAACCATAAAGAGCTTTCTTTAATTTGAATACATGTGAAGGATTCTTGAAGTCTTCAAAGCCGGTTGGCTGTTTGACATAGACCTCCTCATTGATGTAACCATTTAGGAAAGCACTCTTGACATCCATCAGAAATAATTCAAAATTCATAGAGCAAGCATAAGCAAGTAATAAACGGATTGCTTCTAACCTTGCTACCAGAGCAAATATTTCATCAAAGTCGATCCCTTCTTCTTGGTTGTATCCTTGAGCGACAAACCTTGCCTTATTTCAAACAACTATACCATTTTCATCTAGTTTATCACTCATTTGGTACCAATGATGTGTTTATCACTAGGATTTGGAACAAGTTCCCAAACCTTGTTTCTTTCAAACTAGTTTAGTTCTTCTTGCATGACAAGTATCCATTGATTGTCTTTAAGGGCTTCACCTATCTTATGAGGTTTAATCTAAGAGACAAATGCCATATTCAAACAAGCATCTTTGAGATTTAGCCTTGTAGTAACTCTTTTGTTGATGTCACCTATAATGTTATCAATGGGGTGATCACGATGGGTTTTCCATTCTCGAGGAAGATCATTGTGTTGATCTTGTTGTTCTATACTCATTTGGTATTTGTACTGCTTTCGCAGAGATTGAAATGTCGTTTGGTGAAACGCCATTCCTTGAACGAAATTAGGTATTGCCAGTCCCTTTGTTCCGCACTGTCCACAACCGCCCAAATCTCATTTTTGGGAGACCTCCCCTTCGACCACCGAAAAGGAAGAAGTTCCTTCCACGGGTGGATTCCCGGGAACCTGTGGCAGCGTTCTTTGACATGCGCTCGTTGACTGGAATCCTTGTAAAAAGGGTTCCACCGCACTAAAAAGTTCAGCGAGTATATCAAATGGCATGATTATATATGAACAGTCAAAGTGATCCGCTTTGCTTTCTTTTAGCAAACACTTGTTGTAAATCGTCGTTTGGGTTTACCAACCAAGAAAGACATGGGATTTGGTGGGCGAAAAAGTAGCTTTCTTTTCTCTCTTATGATATTTCTATTGCTTCAACGACTACTTCTCTTCTCTTCTCTATATGCAATTACTTGGCGTAACTGAACTCAACAAAGCTTGCATCTTACTATAAGGTTTTCTATAACCTAAGACTCTTAGATAGAGGGTTTCAAACCAAATGTGCAATTCCCCTCCCCCGACAATCCGAGTGGGGAACTAAACCAACAATGCTACGACTACTTTCAACAGAACGAGACCTGCCCCTATCCTATATAGTAAATAGAAATCAAATATAGAGTTAGTCGGACTTCCTTTTCCCTTACAAAGGGGTCATCAAATACCTAGATTGGAGCACACTGACTTAGAGAAATAATTGCCTTGCCTCAGTTACGTACTGATTTGATTCCTTGCCAGATCGGAGGGGTACAGGATTGGACAAATTCATGACTTTCCTAAATAAGTTTTAAAGATGTCAAGATCTTTAGTATTCAAGGTATCCCGAATGCATGCAATAAAGGCTTTCTAGGAAGCGAGAAGGGGATGGGGGAGGTTGATTCAATAGTAAAAGGATATGAATAGAATGCACACAAAGAATGAGCTCTTTGAAAAAACATTTGCCTACATTCTCCTTGCGGAATAAAGGCTGGTAGAATAGGCTACAGATGAGGGCTCGTTCAGAGTCGCGAAGAGGAAGAAGATCAAGATCAAAGCCTGGCCACTCCACTTAAGGTAAATCTTTCCCATTCGAAATAGGATTGGCAATGGCCTAGAGAAGAGCTGAAGAAGATTGGCAATGGCCTAGAGAAGAGCTGAAGAAAAGTTATGATTTTTCTCACATCTCGATTTCTATTTCTCTCTCAATGCTCAATGGAAGCTAAATCCATCTTGCTCCGTTTTTGGCATAGGGGGAAGATAAGATACTTTAGGGGCTATTCAAATCCAAAAGGCCCGCTATGCTTAACACATGCGATTGGATGTAAGGGAAGTCCCTCAGAAATCAAAAATCGAGATCTTTCGACAATTGAGTGCTTAAAAGTTATTGATAGAATATATGATTAGTGACTATATATACAAAGATATCACCCCTTCTTCCTATATAATATGTCTTTATGTAGTATGTAAGACCCTTAAATTTAAAAATTAAATTATGGATTTAATATTAAGTGTATTTTGGGGATATTTGTAAAATATATAATATATGTATGTTTTGTGTGAATATAAATATATAAATATTTATTTTTGGAAGATGAATTAAAATTATTAGATGAAGAGTAAATTAATGTAATTACGAGTAATTAAATTATCGGGCAGTTAATTAAGGGATTATCTGCTAATTGCGACGGAACCAGTTAAGTGCTGGAGGGTCGAACAATATTTTAATATTATTTTTGAAGAGGTGGCACATAGATGTGCCTATATATGGACGAGAGATGGCAGAGTAAAAATAGAAAAACACTTCATCCTCCATAATGCATGTAACAGTAATCGTATTCCTTCCTTCCCATTCTGATTTATGTTCGTTCAAAAAAAAAACAGAGAGTTTCTCAAAAGTGAGATTACTTGGAAATCCAAGCACCGAAACACCAAGTACCAAGAACAAAAGTTGTTCCTCTCCTCATTTCGGAGCTAGAGAACCCACTTTGGTAGCGGCAAACGCAAACGGAAACTTCGCCGATTTTTGACGCAGAAACGTAACTGGGGTAAGGGCACCTTCCACTTTTTAAATTGCATTAGGGCTGTAAATGCATACTGTTATGGCATTAATGATGTTTCATTATTGTTTGAAGAACAACTGTTTTGCATGACATTTTGAAGGATGAAATGCATTCTGTTAATGTTTTAAATAATCTCTGATAGTTGTTGTTTTGGCTGATACGTCAATGCTGTTTTATTTGTTTGGGGAAGCTGAAAAATGCTTTGCATGTCATTTTGGGGATGATCGAAATACATGGGTTGATAAAACTGTTGTGCATGTTGTTATAAAATGCGAACATGCATTATGTTGGTGTTTTGGTGATATGTGATGCTTGCTGTTTTGGATGAATACATCAGTGTTGTTCTGTTGTGTGAGAAAGCTGGAAAATGCTTTGTATGTTGTTTTGGTTGGGTAAGAATACTGGAGAATACCTTGCATGTGTTTTGAGAAATGACCCAAATGTAAACGTGTAAAAATGTCTATTTTGTGGGGGTTGTCATTCTGTTTTGGGTGATTCTGGTGTTGCTGATGTTTTCAAAAGAAAAGGATTTAAAATGATGAAAGTGCTTTTCTGGACAATCTGTTATTAATGAAAAGTGCCTGAGTTTTGTGGTTCAAAAGAGTGGTGGAACTGTTTTGGGGTTGTGTTGGTTTTTCAAAGGAAAAAGTTTGAAAATGTGTTGAAGTTTCAGGAAAATTTCACTGAATTCGAAGGTGTATTCGAATACGGCATGAGTGTATTCGAATACAACATGAAAAGCTTCTGTTATATTCAAATTTTTGAACTTGTATTCGAATACGAGCTTCTATATTCGAATACAGATGAAGGATTTTTGCTTTTGACTTAGCATCTGTATTCGGCTACGACCCTGTCGTATTCGAATACAGAATTGAAATTTTACCACTGTATTCGCATCTGTATTCGAATACAACACCCTCATATTCGAATACAGGATGCTGATTTTCACTATTTTTGCTTCTGTATTCGAATACAAGGGAGCTGTATTCGAATACAGATTCGTTTTTTTCTAGAAAATCAAGTTTCAGACATTGTCATGTGAACTTTAAGTGTTGGGGAACATTGGGAAGGTTTGAAATGATTTAAAATGGAGTTTTTGAAATAGTTTTGAAGAGGAGATGATGAGGTTCTTGAAACCTTTAATGATATTGGGAAAATGCTGAATATACACTGTTGTGTCTTATGTATTCGAATACAAGTATGTTGTATTCGAAAACAGAGTGTTGAAATTGCAATTTTAGCTTTTGTACTCGAATACAAGGGAGCTGTATTCGAATATAGATTCGTGTTTTTTAGAAAAACCAAAGTTTTAAACATTGTTTTACAAACCTTAAGTGTTGAGGAGCATTGGGAAGGTTGGTGATGAATTAAAATGGAGTTTTTGGTGATGGTTTGAAGTGGTAATGATGAAACTTTTGATATCTCTACTGATGTTCTGAAAAATACTGATTTTTGCACTGTGACAACTTCTGTATTCGAATACAAGGAAGCTGTATTTGAATACAAAATGTTGATTATGTATTGTTTTGGCTTCTGTATTCGAATACAGGGAAGCTGTATTCGAATATAGATTCGTGTTTTCTAGAAATCTCAGTTTTAAACACTGCTTTATGAATTTTAAGAGTTGGGGAAACATTGGGAGGACTTATGACAATAAGAATGGAGTTTTGAGAAAATGTGAAATGGTAATGATGAGATGATTGAAAGTTTAATTATTGATGTGATGATAATAAAATTATTCGTGTTGAGATGTTTTGGGAAAATGATGGAAAGGCTGAAGTTTACTGATGTTGCACACTGTTTTCAGTGAAGAGAAAACATTGCATGTTCATGCATTGCATAGTCAGGTGGTACCCGCGATGGGCCACAGAGTAATGCGTAAATGTGCTGATCTGTTGAGCGATTGCACGAGTGCTGGTCTGTTGAGCGACTGCACTAGAACTGGTCTGTTAAGCAACTGTACCCTGAAATGCGGATATATGTTGGGTCACGATTTGGATATATGTTGATGATTGGAAATTGATGTGTGTAAGTACTTTATAAAATTCTGAATTTCTGATGAATGATTGCGATTGCTGAAGTGTTAGTTGTACTTATAACATGTTTTCCATATTAATTGGTTGCTGTTTGAAAAAGGCATACATGTCATGAAATTTTCAAAATGAGCATCCTTATTTATCATCATTGTTATATGATATGCCATGGATATATTTGTTACTATGATATAAATGCTATGTGTTATTTGTTAATTTCGGTCGGTGACCCTTTACTATTATTGTGGAAATTGGGCTTTGCCTTTAAATGCCCCCCAAACCCATATTCCCCGTGGGTCCCCAGACGACAGAAACGTTGCTCGATTTCATTGATCGTTCCCTGCCTACTGCTTGGGTATACGACCCCATCTCAAGCAGGGCAACATACACGGGGAGACTGAAGAGGACCTGCAGGACTAACGGAGTGGTGGACTATGTGGAGCACACCTATGCGAAGATTGACTTTCCTGTGCCTTCCAGATTGGTATTGGAGGTGCACGAAATTTTTTAGGACGCGGAGGAGTCGACGAGAGGGGTTGAGACGGAGGCCACAGTAGGTGTGGTGACTCCCAACCCGGTGACTGGAGGAGCTGTACATGATACAAAGGTGGAAGGGGAGAATCAAAGACCGACACTAGTAGCAGATGATGTTCTGGGTCCATCTAGGACATCCGATGACTGTTTTGAGATTCTGGCACCGCCGAAGCGACCCCGATTGTATATTGATCTGACTTCGGAGGAGACTGATCCTTCCCTATATAATGAGGAGGAGGACATTACGTCGAGGCTCGCTGTGGAGTCGGACGAGACTTGCATGGGCTGCGGAGGGAATCCCTGCTACTGTAGCTTTAGTGCAAGATCAGTGTAGACTTTCTGTATATGGTCTTGTTTTTGGTGGATGTAATTTATTTTGGGAATTAATGTATGACTTTTCCGCTGTTTTCTTCCACACTTTGATACTGTCTAGTGGGCCACAGGCCGGGTGTTCTATTTTGAGATGATATGACACTGTTCTTTTGAAATGTATTAATGTTTATTATTAATTTCCAAAGTTAAGTAAATAGTGATGTTATGATGAAATTATTTAATTACGTTCATCGATTAATTTACGATGTACTATTTTATGAAATGAATTAGTGAAAATTTTATTTTAATTCTTTTTGAATTAATTCTGAAAATTCTTTTATTTATTTATTTAAAAAAAAATACACTCGCGTTGTGTTTTAAACTCGGGGTGTTACATCGTACTTCTTATGAGTTGAAATGGATAGAGTTTCCCTTCTTTCTTTGCGGTTTTCTTTTTTCTGCCCCCATGTCGAGGTATACCTTTGGCCCTAGCTAGATTCCAATCAAAGGCAGATGTTGGCCTCCTCACTGAATAAGCAGATAAAGTTATAGTTGCCGCTAATAAAAGAGTTATTTAGCACCTTCCAATTCCAGGTGGAGATGATGTACTAGCTTTTTGACCAGCTTCGCAACCAACCTTTCTGGAGTTCCTTGGTTCTCACTCCTTATTCTTTCTTTTTCTTTGCATAGGGCTACACGGCACTAACTTTCTAACTTGTACGGAGAGCTACACGCCCCAAGCTTTTAGATAAGCTAAAGCAAGGGGTTTCGTCGTCGCAGTTGCCCTTATTAGATGGTCTGTCCAGGAAATAACTTCCTTTTTTTAGGAGAACCCCAAAAAGATAATGTCATCAAAGTTTAGGTTTAGTTAAGCTTTAGTGGAGGCTTTATCGGTCTTTCACTGGGGGTTGTAGAACGAATATTGGGTGGCTCTAAACGATGAACTACTTTCTTCAGACTAAGGCGTCATACTCCATTTCTTTCGAAAGTAATTACTTCATGCGAAACTATAGACGACGGCCTTTGACTTAAGCTTTAGAGGGTCGGTCTTCATCTGCTCCTTGTGATTGTGATGCTGGCTAGACCCTCATAGGTTAAATATTCCCCACTTTCTAATGCCTCGGATGCTTTGCCCTAACCAACCCTCTTTCTTAATTGCTTGAGAGCGAATCTCAGTGATGAACTGCTTGACTTCCCTTGCACCGGTTGTTACTATCCTTGGTGTAAACCTGAACTAGCTCGTCGAAACACAGGCTCTATTCGCGCTTGGGACTTTCCTTTTTATTATACTAGGCGTGTTAAAACCTTTATTCATCCTTGGCTATGAGCCTTTAAGCTTCTTCACAGATCCGACATCCTCGTTACTTACTGGCTTCGTCTATTCCACCCGTACTATTTACTGCTAACTCTATTCCTCTACTAAAGTTAGGGAAAAACCCTTCTTTCATTCTCGGTTAGTTAGGGCTTTGTCTTTTGCAGAGATTGAAATTTTGGGGTACAGATAGAGTACATTGAAACAGATTGCTTGGTCGCTTGAAGAATGGCTTTCTACGACGTTAGTGAGAGCAGAGTCCAAAGCAAAACCAATTAAGCTATTATAATTATAGTATGATAATGAATTCATTGGTGGCAAATCGAAATCATTGCTCCTCAAGGGAGATCATTGTGTTGATCTAGTTTATTCTTAAACACTCATTTGGTACCAATGATGTGTTTATCGCCATGATTTGGAACAAGTTCCCAAACCTTGTTTCTTTCAAACTAGTTTAGTTCTTCTTGCATGACAAGTATCCATTGATTGTCTTTAAGGGCTTCACCTACCTTAGAAGGTTTAATCTGAGAGACAAATGCAATATTCAAACAAGCATCTTTGAGATTTAGCCTTGTAGTAACTCTTTTGTTGATGTCACCTATAATGTTATCAATGAGGTGATCACGATGGGTTCTCCATTCTCGAGGGAGATCATTGTTTTGATCTTGTTGTTCTATACTGACTTTATCCCTTTGAATTGATTGATCAACTTGATTGTACTTGCTTATATCATCACATATAAAATCCTCATCATCATCATCCCAAGAAACAATTTTATCTTCTTTTGATGGGTTAATTCATCAAAAGATACATGAATAGATTCTTCGACTAATAAAGTTCTTTTATTGAAAATTCTAAAAGCTTTACTTGATAAGGAATAACCAATAAAAATACCTTCATCGGCTTTCTCATAAAATTTACCAAGATTTTCCTTACCATTATTCAGCACAAAGCATTTACATCCAAATATGTGAAAGTGAGAGAAGTTTGGCTTTCTACCTTTATAGAGTTCATATGGAGTCTTCTTTAGGATTGGCCGAATCATTACCCGATTGGATACGTAACAAGCTATACTTACAGCATCTGCCCAAAAGTATTTTGGTAAACTTGAGTCGCTTAGCATGGTCCTTGCAAGTTCTACCAATAATTTGTTCTTTCTCTCAACAACTCCATTTTGTTGAGGTGTTTTTGGTGCAGAAAAGTTATGGAAGATTCCATTTTCTTCACAATATTCTACAAAAAGAAGCATTTTGAAATTCTCCTCAATGATCACTTCTTATTGATACAATTTTGGTTTTTGTTCATTTTGGACTAGTTTGGCATAATTTTTAAATGCTTTTAAAAGCTTCATCTTTATTTTCCAAAAATAAGGTCCAAGTGAACCTTGAGTAATCATCAACAATTACTAGTCCATATGAATTTCCACCTAGACTTTTAGTTCTTGATGGACCAAACAAGTCCATATGTAACAATTGAAGTGGTCTTGAAGTTGATACAATGATTTGGGTTTGAAGGAAACCTTAGTTTGCTTACTCTTTTGACAAGCATCACATAATTTGTCTTTAATAAATTTCATTTTTGGTAAGCCTACAACTAGTTCATGCTTGACGAACTTGTTTAAATATTCCATATGGATATGTGCAAATCTTTTATGCCATAGCCATGCATCATTGTTGTCGTTTACCATAAGACATTTCAATCTTAAAGACAAATCATCAAGCGCTTACCAACAAACTGGATTTCATTTCATACCTCATTTCGGATAATGCATTCATCCTTGTTGAAAGCTATTTTGTAACCCTTGTCACAAGTTGGATAATGCTAATAAGATTGTGCTTTAATCCTTCAACATATAGAACATCTTCAATTGAAGGAGATGGAGCAGCACCAATTTTTCCAATGCCCAAAATTTTTCCTTTGTTGTTATCTCCATACATCACATAGCCTTTTGATTCAAGAGTAAGTGCTGAAAATTTTGTTTTGTCATTGGTCATATGTTTTGAACATCCACTATCAAAGTACCATATATTAGAGGTACTTTTTATGCATTCCTACAAAACAAGATCATAGTTTGTTAGGTACCCAAAGTGCTTTAGATCCTTGAGGATTAGTACCTTTCTTGACCCACACATAATGCCCTTTTGGAACACCAAAGTTCCTAAAGTGACAAGCATTAGGTGTATGGCCATTTAGACCACAATAAAAGCATGTAGAAATAGATTTACTTCTATATTTAGGCATAAGAGATTTCTTTTGAACAAATTTCTCTTTAGAACAATGATGATCATTTTGTACAACTATAACTTTCTTTTTGTCAGATTGGTCACTAGCCTTAACAAAGATAGTTTTATTAATACTTGGTTTGTCAAATTTTGAATAACCAAGACCATTCTTGTCATTGGAATATCTTTGAATTCTAAGAACATTTTCCAATCCAACTTTTCCCTTTTCATATCTTTCAATGATTCTATTTAGTTGGACAATTCTAAAAAAAAGAGAATCACACTATTACATGTAGAATTCTGTTTTAATTTTTTAAAGTCTTTTTCCAACGTGTCAATTTTCTCATTTAGAGATGAAATTTGTTTCTTTTGTGTTGACACCTTTTTGCACAGAATTTTACACTCCATAAGTAATCTTCTATTGCATTTTGAGCATCATTATTATAAAAAGAATCTTTGTTACTAGCCTCTTCTTCTTCATCGGATTGGTGTGATGCCATCAAAGCAACATTTGCACAATCGTCACTTTCCAAATTTGATGATGAATTGGCTTTATTGTCCTC
>JBBPBO010001985.1:62100723-62122853 GCA_037974295.1 Cicer cuneatum | reverse complement strand
AGAATAGATTCTCCGGGCTGCATACGAAATAGTTCATATTCTTGAGATAAGATATTTAGTTTAGAACGTTTTACCTCAATAGTTCCTTCATGGGTTACTTCAAGAGTATCCCAGATTTATTTGGCTGTTTTGCAATGAGACACGTGGAAGAATTTGTCCATTCCAAGTGTCAATTGTAACATGTTTTTGGCCTTTTTGTCAAACAACACTTTCCTTTTGTAATCATTTGTCCATGATGTTTTTATCTTTATTTGCTCTTCGTTGTTGATGACTATTTTGGAACATAGGGACCATTCTCTATCGCATCCCAAATATCATCTCCTTGTGCCTCAAGATATGCTTGCATGTGTATTTTCTAGAAGTCATAGTGTTCTCCAACAAAGCAGGGTAGTTTATTGCTACTACCACCATCTCTAAAAACTGGTTGTGCGGAAGCCATGAGTAAGGATCGAGGAGCAAGTTACTTGAACCTGCTATAATATCAATTGTCAGTTCAGAGGCGCGCCTAAGAAATGGGTGAATTAGGTGTTTATAAATTTTCTGGTTTTTAGAGACTTAGTGGATTATTTTTCTAGCAGAAAAATAAAGAACACAAGTAATTTATCCTGGTTCCCTTATAATCAAGGGTACATCCAATCCTCTTGCACACCACAAGAGATTTTCCAATATTGTTAGAATAAGTACAAGTCTAACTCTAAGACTTCTATTACAGACTTCTAACACTCTCCCTAACATAGCACACTATTATCTTAGTTTACAATACTTGAAGAAAGTACACCACTTTCTTCAATAATAACTTGAATGATTTTGATTGAACTTAAGTGAATATACAGTTTATATGCTTCCTTTGTACAATGATGACAATCCAATACTATTGTACTTCAAGTGCAGCAAGAGAACCTTTGCAATGATATGCCAATGTAGCAATATGCACTTGAAATATGAAAGTTTAACTCTTAATGGATCTTATAAATTTTCAAAGAAAGTTCTGAATTTTTGTGAAAGTTGTTCAGGTGTTTTTAATTAATCTCGAGCCTATGAGGTATTTATACTCCTAAGACATCATTTCATATCAGTGGCAATTGTTCCTAGAGGTTTGATGAATATATCCAATGATCTAGAATCAATCAGACCTTAAAAAATCACATTGTTTCGCAGTTGTATTCGGCAATAGCCTATGTGTAGTCAAATATTCAGCTACAACCTATGTGTAGTCGAATACATCTCTGTAACGTTCAAATTTTTCAAACAATTTTAAGCATGTATTCGAATACGAATCCTTGTAGTCGAATACAGATGAGTGAATTTTGCCACTGACTTGTTTTTGTATTCGGCTACGACATCTTGTAGTCGAATACATAAGTGCAGTTTTAGCTACTGACTTGGTTTTGTATTAGGGTACGACATTCTGTAGTCGAATATAGTGTATTTGGCTATGACATGCTGTAGTTGAATACAAATATGAAGTTTTTGCTACTCACTTGAGTTTGTATTCGGCTACAACATGTTGTAGTCGAATACAACTTTAGCTTTTGTCAAAAACTTAATCTTCAAACATTGTTCATGCATTTTGACACTTTGAAAATTCTTTTGATGCATATGCTAAAAGTATAAGGTTCTCATGTGCATTTGAAATATAACAATATTAGATTGCATCATATACCTTAAACTCTAAGTCTTCTAGCATATTGACAATAGTTGACTTGATTGTTGACTTTATCTTGATCACTTTGTTTGGTCTTTGTCTTCATCAAAAACATAAGTATTCTTGTATATTTTCAGGACTTCCCAATTGTCACGCAAGGAACTCAACAATAATAACGCTTGCAATTCATCATCCAATTTAATATATGCAGTTTCCAAGTAATTCATTGTATTCTAAAAAATACTCATATGTTCTTCCATTGAATCCAAATCTTTATATTTCATATTCACCGACTTCTGAATCAAGAATGTTTTATTGTGCACATTCTTCCACTCGTACAACTCTTTTAATTTCATATACACTTAGATCCAACCACTCTTTGATCAAGGCCACTACCTTTCTATCAGTCTTCTTCTATTCAGCATCAGATTTAACTTTGGGTTTAGCAGTGTCGCCCTCAATAGGATCCTACAAATTTTTATTGTATAACATGTCTTCCATGAGGTATTCCAAAGTGTATAATTAGTATAGTTGAGCTTAATCATATTCAGACCTTTATTTTCCTCCTCCATTTAAATTGCACAAATCAAACCAACTGAGCACTGGATACGACTTTGTTGGGAAAAACCAAATATAATTATCTCAATAAGGTGGAATATTTTTCCGTCACCAGCCCAGATAAATGCCAAATAGAAAATGTGATTCCACATTGCAATAACAACTGGCAGAAAATTAAATATCAAACACTAGAATTTTTAATGTGGAAAACTTTCATCAAAGTGAGAGAAAAAACCGCAAGACCTATTCCAGTAAAACATTCCACTATAATAATTAATGGGTTACACTTGAGTCTTCTTAGTAAGACTAGGGAACATCAATCAATAATAATAATCATCACCAAAAAGTGGAAACTAAACAAAAATAAACAACTTTTCACAAAAGTGGATATTCCAAATTAACTCTCAGATAAGGTAAAATCACTATCCATGTATATCAAAAGAACAAAATCAGTGGTAGAAATATCATACTAAAATTGTAGATCAAATGGAGTAAGTTTGCTACAAACCCATTACCACCAGAAACAAGCTTTTATCTCCTATGCTAGTGTCGCGCGACACTTCTTTCTTCTTCATATTGTTGCACTCATTCTCTCTATTTACTACTCCTCTCTCTTTTTATTTTTAACAATTAGGGATTTAACCCATTAAAGTAGCACACATGGGCCAAATCCCATTAACACCCTTTTTCCTTTTTTTTCTTCTTTCTTTCAATAATAAAAAAACTAATAAAATTGGTGGGTCCCACTTGGAGAGTGAATCCACCAAACAAAAACAAAATATATATCATGATTTTGCCTACTCTCAACCCAACAAGCAAGCAATATCTCTCATGTTCCAATCTATTTCCTTTCTTAGCACAAACAATGCATAAAACATCAGAATGAACAGCTTTACTTTCAGTAATCGTTTCTGTAAAACCAAGACCTCTCTTTCCAGTGTTACTGTTTCCATAAATCATAGATGCATATTTACTTCTTTCCATTCCATTGGAAATAAAGTTTTCAAAAAATTGCTCATGCATATCAGATTCACAAACAGTTTTGGAAGTGGAACAAACATTGCTTTTGAGAGTTTGGTTTTCAGATTTGAGTCTTGCAACTTCAGTTTTGAAATCCTTGTTTTTAGTTGCATACTCAGAATTTTGATTCTTTAAAACTTGGACCTCTTTGGTCAGATTTTTCTTATCTTCCCTAAGAGTTTTCAGTTAAAGCCATCTTATTATTTGCATTTAAAAAATCTTTTAAAGTATCAATTAACTCACATTTAGAGAGATCAGAAAATACCTTATCGTCTTCATCTTCTAAATCTGTTCCAGAGCCTGAACTGTATTCAGAACTTGAGTTGGTATGAGCCATCAGAGACAGAATTGCTTCCTCTGATGTGCTTCCAGACTTGCTTGAATGACTGTTTCGATCATTCTTCCTTCTGCCTTCTTTCGTTCCTGAAATCGTGCCTTTATGAGCTCCAGAAGCAGACCTGATGTGTGCCATCATTGCTGTTTCTGCCTCTTCTTCATCAGACGATTCTTCTTCTGATTCTGATACATCCCAGGCTGCCATCAGACCCTTCTTTCTGAATCTGGAACTCTTCTTGTGTTGTTTGCCTTTTTCCAGATTTGGACATTCTGACTTGATATGTCCAGGTTCATTGCATCCATAACAGATGATGTTCTTCTTGTCAGAGTCTTCCTTATCTTTGATGTTATGTTTCTTCTTGGAACCTCTCCTCTTCCTGTTTTCCCAGATCTTAACCATCTTTTTGGTTAAGTAAGCCATATCATCACAGTCACTGTCACTATCCTCTGATTCTGATGTTGTCCTTGCAGCTTTCTTCTGTTTCGACTTCAGAGCCAGATTTTTCTTCTTCTTAGGTTCATCTGCATTCAGCTCTATTTCACGAGACCTGAGGGAGCTGATCAGATCTTCAAGCTTCAAGGTATTCAGATCCCTAGCTTCTTGTACTGCAGTAACCTTTGGTCTCCATTTGACTGGTAAGCTTCTGAGGATCTTCTTTACATGATCTGCAGTGGTGTAGCTTTTCTTTAAGACCTTCATTCCAGATATCAGAGTCTGGAATCTGCAGAACATTCCATCAATGTTTTCATCATCTACCATCTTGAACATCTCATAATGTTTGATCAGTATGTTAGCCCTTGCTTCTTGAACCTGATGGCTTCCTTCATAGGTCAGAACCAGACTGTCGAATATGCTCTTTGCTGTTTCTTTATCTGTGCATCTGTCAAATTCTTTGAATGTGATGGCACTGATCATGATGTTTCTAGACTTGTGATGAAGTTTGTGTAATCTGCTCTGATCTGGTTTCATATCATCCATGTCTAGTTCTTTAGTTGGATCTTCTGAATCAGTAGATGCAGTGTATCCTTTGACTACCATCTTCCATAATTCAGGATCTTGAGATATGAAGAAACTTCTCATTCTTTCCTTCCAATACTCAAACCTTTCTCCATCAAACAGTGGTGGTCTGTTGATGTTGCCTCCCAGTTCATCTCTAGATTATGCCATGTTGAACCCCTTGGACCTTTCCTCAAACACTGTTAAGTGCTCAGCCTTGAGACCGAGCTCTGATGCCAATTGAAATGGCAAACACGAGAAAGGGGGTTTGAATTGTGTTTGACTAACTTGATTACTTTTCCTGTTTTTACACTTTTAAAACAAAACTTGATGTATGAATAAAAACAGAGTTAGCAGCGAATATAAAGTAAAAATAAAACACAAAATTTTTATACCGATTCACCATACCAGTTCACCTTGAAGGATTTCACTAATTCAAACCTTGAATTACAGCAGTTCTACTGACCCTCCAAGTCAGTCTTCTCAAACAGTCTAACAATCTTAGACTCTTGAGGAATACAGCACCTTTCTTCTCCTGCCAATCTGACAACCCCAGATTGTAGAAGGAATTACAACACTTTGAATCTAATTGCCAAGTAATCTGCTACCCCTTCTGACTCCCTCAGATTGTAGACTCTACTTCAACAACTTAGATCACACGAGAAAGAAAATAACAAGAGTGCTTGCTTCTTGAAAGCTGGAACTCACAATTGACCTCACTGAAAACTTGAGTGTTTGCTTTGGAAGTGTATGACTCTTTTGTAATTTTCGATGCTAAGTATTCTGCCTTGAGCCTTCTTTTATAGATGCAGATTAGGGCCTCTTCCAAGCTTAATTTCGAGCTGAATCTTGCTGGATTCTCTTGCAAAAATATCTTGACCAATTGGGCTTCATTTAAATAAAAAACATATCTTTTTTAAGCTTCAGATTTTCTTTTAAAAATAACTGGCCAATCATGTCTTTAGTTTCTTCCCGCCAACAGCTCCTGAATTCCACAATACCTCACTTTATTTTTTTAATAAATCTTTTCAATACTTTGATCAAAATAAATTAAAATCTCCACCGTTAATCCTCCTAATTAATTCTGGACCATTTGATCTTCTGCGCTAGTCCACATCTGGACCATACTAAGTGATATGTTGTGATCCTCTGATTTCGGCCATCCCTGGACCACACTTCCTAACCTTCTGATCTTTTGATCTCGGCCATCCTGGTCTAGCAAACTGATCTATTGTGATCCTCTGATCTCGGCCACTGCTGAACCACACATCCTGACCTTCTGATTTCGGCCAACACTGGGCCATGGTCTGATCTTCTGATCTCGGCCAACATTGGGCCAAATACTTAAATCTGAACCATTGATATGAAAATCTTCCCTCTGATCTGGACCAATTCTGGACTTGGTCTGGATTAAACTGAAATTAAATCTGGACAAATAATATTTCAGTATGCACATTTTACCTTCTGTTTTGGATTAGTTCTGGATCAATTCTGGAGATCATTTCTTCTGGTATGGACTTAGTTTCATACCCTGAACCATGCTATCTTCTGGTCTGGGTCAAATCTGGATTAATTCCTTTGTTCTGGACCCATTTATTTACCCTCTGATTAAGTCTGGATCAAGTCTGGGCTGTTTATCATTTCACTGTCAGGCCATCTTCTGGTCAGAATAACTTCTGGAATAAATCTGACATTTGACATCTTCTGGTTTGGAACAACTCTCCCTATGGCAGGCTTCCTTCTAGTCTGGTCCAGGTCTCCTTCTGACTTTGCTTCCTTCTGTTCTGGGCCAGCAAAGATATCCTCTAGTAGTGTTTTGACATTCTGGTGTATCCTCTGGTAATTCTAGGATGCATTCTGGATGCATTTTCTGCCTCTGCAAACTTCATTTTCTGGTGGTATTTAATGTAATAAATCAAGGTACAAAATAAGATTACATGGGGTGCTTTTGTAAACATCAAAATCCTAAGTACTTAGAACCAACTTGGTTCCAACAACAATTATATTGTGGAACCCTGCTAAATGAGAGTTTAAGATCATTCTTCCTAGCCTTCAACCATATGAGGACATTGAGTTTAACGATCGTCTCGAGGCATTTTGTTATGACCATGTTAGAGATAACTATATGTTGATTAAGAGAGTTGAATATCTTGAAGACATTGAAGGTAATTGGCTTTATGTGCCTGCGAATAATAGCCCTTTTTGGGAGTTTTGTGAGATCTATGATGATGACACTTTCTGGGAGGGACAAGTAATATAGATATACGACCCTTTTTGAAAGATATATAGTCTCAAAAGTAACTCTTGGAGAAAACTCGAGGGGGTCAATATACCCGTTCCTTGGTCAGGTAAGTCTCAAGTTAACTTGACTGAATTTTCCCATTAGTTGGGGTTGGAAGAAAGGGATATGTTGTCCTTTGACTTTAGCAATAAGAAATTATTTTCAACAAATTTACCTTTAGAATCAGACATGACAAATAAATGGATCCAATTTACCCTTGTGATATTGAATAAGTTTGTTGCTTTCGTACGTAGTTACAACCAAACGAATTATTTTCAGATATGAATTTTAGGTGAACTCAGTATTAAGCAATTCTGGACTAAACTCTTCTTCGTCGGACCTTTAACTTATGTTAGGCTCATTTATTCTTCATTAAAAAAGGCCATGAGCTAGCACAATTTGATTTGAGTACCCAAATATTTGAGGAAATTGAGGTTAATGTAGACTAGACTGTAATTCGTAAGGAAATACTTCTTCCAATAGGAATGACTAATTATTTTTTAGTCCCAAGAGATTTAGAGATATGGCTATTATATTTTGGATTTTATTACATGATGAATGTTATCAAGTTATTTATATACAAATTGGTTGGTCAGTTGTACATAATTTATTGATTATTTATTTTCACACTTCACATTCTTTTTATTTGCATACCATTTTAGGTTCTGGTTCAATTGCGTAAGTAATTGAATTATCTCCGTTTTATATGTTTTAATTTATATATCTCCATAATTAAATTTATGTCTTTTAGTTTTATATTCCTTTGTTGGTAATATGGTCATGTATTTAATTTTCTAAAATTATATTTGTTACCTGTTACAATTGAGCAGCTTCTTCAATAAGCTATATCTTATAGGTATTACTCATGAGGAGCAATTCACATCCATTGCTTATCCCACTTTGTTCCTTTCGTATATGCGCGCGCATATATATATATATATATATATATATATATATATATATATATATATATATATATATAGCGAGAAAATTAAGGAAAATTATTGTCTTAGATTTTTGCACTTATAGGAAAGACAATGGTAGGGTTTGGGTAGAGTACGTAGTACCCTCGTGGGTATCAATTTTAATCCTCGTACTCTTACCCTTTGGGTACTTAAGTGCCTGTATCCATATCCACTATCCGCACTTTAACAAAAATATATCGATAAATAATTACTATTGTTGTGATTAAATTTAAAAAATTGGTATGGGTAGAGCATATCATGTAGCTTGATATGTGTATAGAGACTAAAATTTATTTATTTTTTCAATTTTTTTAATTATTAAAATTGTTTTTTTTATTAAGGGTCCAATTTTTAAGATTAGAACAGAACCTCCGAAATCTATTACTAGCATATTTTCGTAATAATTTATTTATATGTTTATTTTTTAGAAGGATCTGAAAATTATGAAATTAAAAATCTAAATTCATTGATTTGCTTGGAATAAAAAAGAGAGGTAGAGAGACATGAGATAATAGAGAGTGTGAGAGATAGTAGATAGAGATTCGATGGGAGATAAAGATGCATAACAGAGTAGAGGGACATATTTGTATTTAGAAAAATCATGTATTTATAAAATATTTTTTCAAACAGACTTGTTTTCTTGAAAATCATTTTTATGTCCTTTATGGTAATTTTGTAGTTTTTAAAAAAAATCATTTTTATAAAATTATATACATACAGGTTAAAAATCATTTTACAAAAATCTCGAAAAAATAATCTCTAAATTATTTAAAAACAAAAATCATTTTTATTTAAGCTCAAATAAACACATCCAATAATAATAATATATAAGTGCGGGGTGGGTACTATAGTACCCATACCCGCACTCATACCCGTTTAATTTTGCAAGTAATTACCCGTCCTCATATCCATACCCATTATGCGGGTTTTTAGCTTAGGGTTTTTTTTTTTAGGTCATCCCTAATTATTATTGTAAATTGCAAATCACGAAAAATAAACAACAATTCATACTAAATAATAATTTAGAACAACAAGAAATTTGGATGCCATGTTTTCACTAAAAACCTAAATTTAATTGATATATAAGTTACATATTTTGTAATCCAACATTTTACTCATTTATATTGAATGTGAAACTTAACCACTCATATTTAATTAAGTAAATCTAGTTTATGATCAGTTTGGTTCAAATCTTGATTATTCATATTCAGTTATCAACCACTGTGTATTAATTCTTGTACAAGAATTAATACTCACGGATTTTGGCTAAATTTCCGAAGAAAAAGTTAACTACGGATTTTCCTATTGATTCGTGTCTCCATGTAATACATCTGTGGATAATTAATTCTTAAAGATTTTCGAATCTACAATCTACATAATTTACATGCTAAGATTTCCAAGGGAAAATTGAACATAACCACAACAAAATATTGGTAGGAATTGCTATTGATGGCCTTTTCCTGCAACCTTTCTTGCGGCCATTCTCACAGGTACATTTTTTGCCAACGAGACTGCATGATATTTTGCAGGACAATCCGCATGGAATTATTATCGGGGAACAAGGTAAATCTGGATAAAATGTCTTTTTCGTAGAAAAGTTTCTAGTGAAATACACATCTTAATGATAAAATTCATTAGTAAATGATTTCTTAAAATTGTTTTACTAATGACGTATTAATAAATTATAAATATCTAACGTTTAAAAAACAATTTTAATAATGAAAATTATAGTTTCTAAAAATAAAAAACAAAATCTAATTAATAATAAAATACTGATAGGGATGACAGCATAATCTGCACTCGTAGATATCTACTCGAACTCGTCATAATTTGGGTGAAAAAAATCTGTTTTGATTGAATGTGTGTGTAGATTTTCTTCGAAAGTAATTCACTCCCACAACGTCCAACTAATAATATTTTTGTAATATTTAAATTTTATATACATGTACCTATTAAATATACTTAATATTTTTTAAAATATTAAGATTATAATCTCATCTTTATAGAAAATATTTCACCATAAACACAGGTAACTTTTTTTTTATCTTAAAAGAGAGGAAAAATTTCAATATAATTAATTCACTCAATTGCAATGTTTCGAGTTCGAACCCGAGACAAGACGTTCAACCTAACAATAACGACATTTATCATATGAGTTATGACTTAAGGACAAACAGAAGTAACTTTTATTGACCTTACATCTATATTTACATAGTAACGTCAGCACTGTATGTATGGAACAAACAAATGAGATATAATTTAAAAATCAATTATATATTATCATAAACTAATTGGATAATATAGAGACATTTGAGAGAGAATCCCACTAAGATTTCATAACTAAAATGAACAAAAGTTTAAGGTAATAGTGTTACAATAAATATATATATATATATATATAAAATAGAAAAGTCTAAAATAACTTACTATTAATATATAATAATATTATCTATGAGAGACATCTAATATATTCAAGTTAGATACATTAAACAAAAAACAATTATAAGCACCATTTGAAAGACATCATATGATTTGTGAGCATCACAGCTTCCCCAAGATCCTACTCATCCTACTAGAGTGCCACAACTTTAAGATAGAAGTCACTAAACCTAGAAGTTATATGTTCCTTCATAATAAAGAGACAAAATAAGTTAATTAGCTTTATGAATACAATAATAACCATGTAAGCAATTTTGCTACAAACTTTCTTTTCTTAACTCTGAATATAAACCATGAACATATAAATTCTATCAAAACTAAAACCAACAACTTTGCAATTCCATATAAATTGTTTCTCGAGACAATCTAATGATATGTTAATTTAAGAATAAACCACCAATAGAAATCATTAACTGTGCAACACCATGGTCTATTTCATTCAATGATAATTGTAATGATATATCACGGCATCTACCCCAGTTAATCTCCAAAAGAACTTATTACAATTGTTGAAGTAAAAATATGAAAATAAAGATAATACTAGTTAATTTAGTGTATTCAACATTGCGTATTTCAATTATCTTAGGATCAAATGCCAGTAAACACTCCAACAAATGAAGATCCAAGAGATGGTCAAGGAAGACTCACTAAAATAGGTCCATCTCAAAAAGTAGCCAAAATTCTCCAATTTAGTGGTAACCCAAATAAGCTTATCACTTGAAGCTGAGTCTTTCCTATACTACAAGAAGAAATAGAAAGAAAAAAAAAACTAATTCTTGGTTTATCAATGTTAGGTGAACTAAGTGATAGTTATCTGAACTCTGAAGAAAAGAAAGGAGCTAGCATCAACTACCACAATTTCATTGCTATGTGGTCCAATCTCAGTTCTCATGTTACTCAAATTAGACACATTATAACATGTGATAGAACTAATTTCCCAAAACACTAGCAGAGAAAATAAGTTAAAAACATACTCTTTAGTCAATTGTTATTATGAAATCATTCAAACCTTAAAATGCAAATTTATAAGCCAACTTAAGATACTAATAAATCTGATGATATCACATGCCTTTGCTGTGAGAAGCAATGAGATCAAAAATTTGTCAGAAAATATAGATAACAACATAAAGGTAACTTAAAAAATAATAAAAAATATCGATAAAAAACATTGTAAAAAAGGTTCCTTATGATATTTTTATCTAATTATGTTTGGTAGGATTGTTTGTAAGATACTAATACTCCGTCAACTAAGTCAAGTGAAAAAGAGATGAGTTGATAGCATAGAAGTTACGCTATTTGATGATGCTGGAACCTATAGATGTATAAGATTGTGCTGTAAAGAAAGAGCTAAGTAAAAGAGTTGGATTTTTTATTTTTTTGTAATTTTGTTGTACCATGTCTCTTAAGCCTAAAGTGTAATGATGGGTTTTGGGTGACATTTGGTTTGTTCAATGGGTTTGTTGCTCTCATCTGTTTTGACCTCATGTCCTCTTATTTTCACATATGGTTTTGGGTGAATTTGGTTTTAAGGAATCGTGGACTGAACTCTTTGTTGTTGGACGTTTAACTAGTTATATGCGTCCTCCCGGGGTAGTTTAAACCAAGTTATTCCCTGACAACTTGTCTTGATTGTCTATCTTCTGAGGGCTATCCATCTTAATTTTCTCTAGTTTTTCTCAAGTTGGTCCATCTTGTAAACATCTAAGATTCTTGGCAAAATGAGGTCAATATGAGCAGTATTCTAATTTACGTTCATACTTCATACATGCATATTACGTTGACATATGATTGAGGATGTTGAGAAAAGACTTATGGCCTACTAAAAAGAATTATAAATATTATGTGATGAACAAAATGAAAACATTAAGCAAAAGAATTAAAAGAATGTAATAATACAAGCTTGATTTTGGCCACTGCTGGTTGTAACTTTATGGACTGTAGATAACAATAGGGCTTCTAACAATGTAACGGGGGCTTCTCCAAATAAGTGAACCTGATACAATTTGCATGCTTGCCATAGTTTTTGCTTTCACTGCTACCTTGAAGCTCCTCTTTTGCAGGGTGTGAGAGAAAATGAGGCTAGTTGGCTTCACTGTGATTTCCACTCCTTTTGGAGATTTGATGGTGGCATTATAGATAGTTGGTCCAGGACCTACATTGGTAACTCTTCTCCTGAAAACTCCTATTGTTGTTTCTGTGTTGCTTTTCACAGTTAATTTCATGCTGGGATAGTTAATAGCATCATGGCCAATCCCAGGAAGCAAAGAGGTGCAATTTATAGGAGAACCAATTAGTACTGATAAAGTGGAACCATTATATCCCTCATGGCATAAGAATTGGATATAAGCAAAGTCATCCATGTCATAGACTAAACCAGGGTTCACAGCTCTTGTTGGGTTAACTTGACCAGCACCAAAAGCAAACTCTGCTTCCTTGTTAACTTTCTGGCTCATAGGTTTAGCTTGATAAAGAGTGTACACAAGTCAAGCTATTTCAAAACACAACAAGTTATGACTACAGACGTAAAGTTTTTTTTTATACAAATGTTAGTATTTCCTCTGTAACAGCATTAAGCAAAATTTAGCACATAAAAGTTGTAACAAAGTATAAGCAAAAAGTGATTCTTTTTATCTTATTTAATGATAGTACACCAAAAATTTCCTTCATTTAATGTTCACTTTTTCTATGCAATTAAATTAGTTGAGGGGGGTAATTTATGTAATGAAGTTGACTTTTAAATGAGGTTAACAAGAATAAAAGTGAATAACTAATTATCTTAGTAAGTGTGTAAGTGGTTAATTTTGCTTATATTTTGTTACAGTGGGAGTATATATTAGTTGTTATTTCAGGGTTTGAACCCCAATACTTTAAATCCTCCAACTCCTCTAACCTTCTCTAATCCTTAGCTGAAACCCGTTTAGCTACCGAACCCACAGACAGAAAGAGTTTATGTCGATTTAGGATGTGATGAAAAAAATCAACTAAACACTGTAGGAAGTTAAAATGATAATCTATAATTTTTCACCTGTGGTAATTATAGCTGATCTGCTTTCAGCAGGAGTCCAATCTGGGTGAAATGACTTCACATATGCTGCTACTCCAGAAACATGAGGGCATGACATTGAAGTACCAGACATTAGTGTAAATTCTGAAAATTGGGTGTCCCCTTCTAAACCAGTAATTGATGTCCTAAGTGTATATGATGCCAAGATGCTAATGCCAGGAGCTGTTACATCAGGCTGTATCCAAGAGATTATTGAGCACAATACTAGCTTTAAGGTCAATGTGCAAGAAGTAAAAGACACAAAAATCCACTGAGTACAAAATGGAGGAAAATTAGCAACTATTGGTACCTTCAAAACATGTTGAGATCCTGGATTTGGACCCCTAGATGAAAAAGAAGCAACAAATGGAGCTGGTATTTTTACTTCATGGCTCTTATCTATCACTGCTGATGGTGATCTTTGTTGAACAATAAATTTATGTCAAATATATGTTATTAAATAATCCAGAAGAAAAGTATTGATTATAGCAAATATTCAATTATTAGCTTTCTTAAGAATGATTAGTTAGTACCAAATTAAAGACCTCAGAGGTATTTTAGAGAACAAAGAAGAACATGTTTTACCTTGTAGTTTGTATATAGTTGGTAATAATTTGACCTGTGCTTTATTCACAAAGGTAGCAGGAGCCATGAATATTTCAGCAACATCAAGAAATTGATCATATTCAACTATAGTACCAATGCCTCCTATTGCTTTCACAACAGCTTCAGTGCCCCATGTTTTAAATCTACAGTAAACAATCTTTCCTTTCACCTTATTTGGCTCTAAGGAATCTTCCAAGCAGAACCTGTCAATGCATCAAAATGTTCTTTGTTAACAATGAAAACTTAGTCAGGTATTATTGAAAAACTATGCGAAAATTACTTAGCATTTTCCTTGTTCGACGTGTCTCGCGCTGCATCGACCCCATTAACAAGAGGGTACTGTTTCTGTTTTGGACTGAAGGTGCTTATTCCTTGCCCCTGCATAACTCTCAATGTTATACACACACACACATTATCTGCATCAGAATATTTCTTAGCAAGCCACTGATGTTAGAATGGTTATAACTAAAATCATATGAACACATGAATGTGATATTATTGAAATAGTCTTCTCAATTGAAATAAAAATAAAAAAAAGACTATTAAATAAAGTAAAGTTACTTCAATGATGTAGATTGTTCCAATAAAACTAGTCTTCTCTTATTATGGTCAAATAACTCTGGTTAACATGTGATTGCCAAAATTAATAAAAAACTTACAGAAACATTTTTTCTATTCCCCAACTCTATAGTGCTGTGGAAGTCCCTATCAATGCCACTAGCAGCTACTGTGACAATCCACGGCGCATTATTTACGACAGTTGCCATAGTTGGACCATCATTTCCTGCCGAGGCCACAGTGATTATGCCTTTCCTCATAGCATGAAATGCGCCAATCGCGAGAGTGTCCTGCACATAATTTGCATTTTCTCCACCTAAGGAAACAGATATGACATCGACACCGTCATGTATAGCAGCCTCAAATGCAGCAAGTATGTCCATATCAGCACATCCGTCCCTTTTCCAACAGACTTTGTAAATTGCCAACCTGGCTGAAGGCACTGCCCCGCGAGCAGTCCCTTTGGCTAATCCAAAGAGACTTGCATTTGGGACAAGGTTGCCTGCTGCTGTTGATGTTGTATGAGTTCTATGCCCTCCCCCCACATCTATGGGAGATAATATATCAGATGGATCAGACCTTCCATCAAGCTTGAAGTATTTGGCTCCAATGATCTTACTTCAAGTTTTCCATCAAGTGTAGATGCCAAGGAGAATGTAATACATAATGTTAACTCAAGTAAGCCATACTAAAACTTATATTTTCACCACAATTATTTTATGCAACCATATTTTTATATACTTTCAACACTTAGTATAAATGGTTAACACCAAATAGCAGTAGTCAATTCAACTATTAGATGATTAATAATGTTTATTGTTTTACTGTTTCAATATCCTGTTTTAATTATTTTAATTATTTGAAATAAGTAATGTAGAATTGATAAAATACTTAATGATATTGATGGGATGTCTCCCACTTATAAACATATTTGTAGATCATGTCTCATTCGATGTAGGACTCTCAACACACCCGTGTCACGCCCAGGACTAGAAATCTGAAGCGTGACCTAAGTGGCTCGATAGCGGATGGTCCAACATATCTTGGATAGGATCCGATACTATCTTAAAGTTTGGGTTAGACTTAACTTAACCTTGCAAAACTGACTTGCAATGTGAGAAATACCTCACTTAAAAACACGTTTTCAGTCCATATTTCTTTCGACGTAGGACTTTCAAACACTACCATTTATATATTAAATCGACAAATTAAATATATAGGCATATAGTGACATAGTGTACATAAGGATAGGGATGTTACTTATTGCAGCCTGAGAAATTAACATATTTGTCACAAGTTCCTCTCCATTTAGCAGGTGGAGGACCAAATCCATCATCCTGGAAGCTATGGAAGCTATGAAACTCAGGAGTGATTCCTACATCCCAAGTATGGAAACACAAACAATTCATGAAATACCATTACACAAAATCTATCATAAAGAACAAGGAAATACTAAAAAGAAAATGAAAATGAGAAGAAAGGTATGATAAACATAAACCTGTATCCAAAAGAGCCACAATTGTGTCACTCTCTAATTTCAGTTTTCTCTTAGCTGTCAAAGGTAATCCAATAAAGTCCCATGATCTTGTTGTGTGTAGCTTACGGTACTGATTTAGAAATACTGAGAGTACTTCATTCATGGCTACACATACAAAAAAAAAAAAAGATAAATAATGACTAAATATGTTGCATGTACAACTCAAACAAATATAAAGGAGCAAGAGAAAAATGGTCTCATGCCAGATAGCTTCTTAGCTTCATCCTCAGATAGTTTAGCAGCAAATGCATTAAAGCTCCTTGTGTAGCTGTATACTATGGATTCTTTGGCTTCATGATGGCTGCTAAGTATACAAAGATTAAAACCAAAAAGGGTCATAAATGAAAACAAAATAATGAAAGAAATTTCTGTAAGATGACATTGAGACTGTTCATGGTTCGGTTCGGAAAGAAAACCGATCTGAACCATTTTAACAGTTTGGTAAAATCGAATTGAACTGTTTATGGTTCGACCCTAACCAAACCGTAAAAATTTGCCCCGAACTGAATTGGTATAATGGTTCGGTGTACCAGCTTATATTTCTGAACCGAAACTACCTTTATAAAAATCTTAGCTCTATCTTTTTTAACTGAATTTATTATTGGTGAACCGAATTATACCAAATTGCTAATATTAGGATTGTTAAAAGTGTTTGAAACCAAACTGAATATTAAGAGTGTTTAAAAAAAAATCAAAAAACAGTACCATTAAACCGAATTGAACCGCACCGAAGAGACAAATAGTTCACAAATCGAACCATGATTCAGTTTTTATTGTTCGCTTTAGTGGTTTGGTTGTTTTATTTACAGCCTTAATTTAGATAACTCCTTTAATTTTAAAACTAGAAAGTAATTGATTGAACAGGAGCTACATACGTCACTTTTATCAGGTAGTATCGACACTTTATATTAAAGATGTGTCTAGTGTCTGACATGTGTGAGTGTCTAACACAACACACGGAGTTACACTCAATTATTCTATTTTCTCAAATTATTACTCTTGTGTAGCAAAAGTGAGTTAGAAGTCTCGCGTTACTTAGAAAAGTGAAAATTGAAAAACGTAAAAGTAAGAAGATCCGTAAACCCAATGTTTTAAGGTTTTAGGTTAAGATGTATAGTTACTTTTAGTCCAATGTTGATGATCTCTTGGACTCTCTTCATGACCCAACAGCGGTATCAGAACCGATGGTTACTAAAGGGACCATCCTAATGTGAATGTTCCCTCAGACTTAGACTTCGGCAATGTTTAGTTTTATGTAATTTTAAGCTTGAAATGTGGAGGAAGAAATGTTCGCAAATTAAATAAACTACCTTTGTTTAACTAAATGAGTCTCTAGTGCTCCTTCTCTACTATCAGGATGACCTCCTAGGAAAACAATGTAAAAGTCTTGCAAACATTTCAAATGATGCTTAAGATTATGCATTATTAGTTATTTATTTCAATTTCGACGACAATTAGTTTAATTAAAAGTTTTTTATCATTTGAAACTCTATTAAATGTTGTAATAATATGTGTATTATACTAATCATTTAAAAAATATTAATCAAATCTTATAAATGGTATATATTTCTTAATTTTCTCTACAACAATTTAAACACATATAGCCTTAAAAACAAGGTAATAAAGGTCTATATATAATAATTGTCTTTAACTTTCTTTACATGCAAAGTAGATTGGACAGTCAATTTGAAGCAATGTTTCGATTAGATCTTAATATTTTATGATAGTAATTCGAGAAAATTTTTAAATTTAAAGGACTGCGTACGTAATTTAATAATTCTTAAAGATTAATGGTGCAAACGAATATAACTTAAAGGAATAAATCGAAAAAAAATAAGTTTAAAGGACCTAAAGGAAAATTGAGTTAAACATAAAAGAATAAATGTGTATTTATAAAACATAAAAACTAACATATTAGGAGATAGCTCAAATTTGAAAGAAAATCAAATTTATGTTAGTTAATGTAAGGAATGAAGAAGGAGTAAAACTTTATTGCCTTTTGTTCAACACCATCAACTGAAACACTACTTAGTAGAATCAGCAGTAATGGAAGCCAAAGAAGAGAATAGGTGTTAGTAAGTTTCTGAAAATACATAATTAGCATTGACATGCTAGACTTATATATAATGCATTAGCATATGGATAAACAGTATATAGGATCCCTAAGCATAGGTTTATATATATCATGAGAAATCTAGAAAAGAAAAGATAAATAAAAAACATGTTTCAACTAGTTTGGTTATTCCACACAAATAATTAATTGATGTTTTTGGTATGGAAAACTTGCAAGACAGATTACAGAACTTTAAATTATTTCTTCTTTTGGCCACAGTCAATGTTCTCATATAGAGCCTAATGTTGCTTCTTCAATACTCAACTTTGTATTTATTAGTGTCACTGTTACTCTAAAGATTAATTTGATAAGATAGTTTTATTAGGTGGTAAATGGTAACACAAGGGAGGTCAGAAATTAGGCCAATGATGAATTGATGAGAAGTAGAAGAGTGTGAGAAATTTAGAAGCTGTAAGGCACATCACTGTCAAGTGAAGTAGAGATACAATGCTTAAAAACAAAGAACCCCTTGTATTAAGGACTCCCTGTTCCTTGAATTCCAATGCAAGCATGATATGACCTTGTATACATTATTTATTATTCCAGGGCATAACTTGAAGTTAAATCCAAATTAGACACATTTTGAAATTAAAACTAGGTATGTGTGATGGGAGACACTATGTACATTGCAGAGTGTTCTATTGGGAATAAAGTGACAAAATGGGTTGAACTTGTGGGACCAACTCGTTAAACAGGTTATTGTAGGTGAAAACAAGTCGAGAGATTGGACCTACCACTTAAGTTAATCTGATCCGTTTAACAAGCTGAAAATCGTAACACAATAAGGTGGTTGGTGTCCATTATAGGTTAATTTAAAAAAATCTTTCTTTTTTAAATTATTTTTCATTGGCTCTGTTATTTTTTATACTACTGTTGTCTCATTTTCTCTATACATCCCAATAACCTTGAGTTTTATTACTTATCTGATAATTATTATTTGATTGCGTTGAACTTTAGTTGACTTAATTTTGTGGATTTTTTGTTTTGATAGACCAATTCCCTTTAAAATCATGTTTTATTCGTTTTTATCATTGTCATTTCAACAAGTCGGCCTGCAATCCGTCAAAGGACAAAATGGTGTGGATGTTTCAACTTAACATAAATTAGTACGCCCCTTCCCACTCAATGGAATGATGGCTGACATGTCTTTTGCCACCCCTAATTGGGAGTGTCGTAAAAGAAAATAGTGTATTGTGTTTTTATTTCCTACCACTCAATGATGTTTTATTTGGATGTGAAAACTATTGGAGTAATATAACTAAATTTCCTTAAAATATTAAAAAATTGAGATTAATTTTGCAGTATAGCTAGTGTAAAAAATTTTAAAGTATCAATCAAACACAAACGAAGGATTATGTGATTTTTTCTTGGTACAAGATTATTTTTAAGTTAATTACCATGAAAGTCAAACTTTTTTTATGATTAGACGATTATGATGAGTGGCGGTGTTAAACAATCTTTAAGTTCAAATGAATTAAATCTTTATAGATTTAGATTTAGCTTTAAATGCATTAAAGATTTAAAATAATATATTATTATGATATTATTAGAATGTAAAGTTGAGTGTTTTTGTCCCCAATATGTCAGCTTAATGTTAAGAGTTTGGCATTGTAAAACAATTAATAATTTTTCATCATATGCATATTTTTCACTGTTTTTAGTCATATTTATTTTCAATCATTAGTTAATTTAAGGAGTTATTTGATATATTTTGTTGATTTTAGTTCTTGAATTTAATAAAATGTTTATGTTCTTGTTTCATTGATTAAGTAGATATTTTCTTGTAGTTTTGTGTTGTTTTTTTGTTTTAGTGCAGTGCTGAATTTCGGTGAGAAATCAACATGACCTACATGGAGTATTTCTACCATATCTAGATTTGTAGATGTCCAATTAGAGTCAAACCAAGTGCAAATGAAAGCTAAGATCCATAGCTACAACTTTCAGGAAGACATTGGAACCAAATTCGGACTCAAAAGAGGAGAAAAATGCAATGAATGCCAGACATTAGATGTTGTGCGCTTGAAGCGCAAAGCACGCGCCTGAAGCGCATTTCTGCACTGCTGATTCTGTTTAAATGCGCCTGAAGCGCAAGTCCCGCGCCTGGGGTGTGTGGCGCGCTGCAGAATGCATAAAACCGAGTTTTTCTGATTTTTAAGGGATCTTTTTGTCAATTGGGAAGTTCAGAGATTTGTGCCCTAGCAGAGAAACTCAGAGACGACTGTTCTACACTATTGAAGGAGTTTTATCAAAAATCATTCACGAATCTTTCTATTAATTCTTCTTTAATTTCTATCTCTTTAATCTTTGTAATGAGTAACTAAACCCTATTTGTTAGGGATGAGTGAAACAAGATGAATCCCTTACATATCTAATTTGATTCCTTGTTATATGAATAAGTTTATTGAATTATTTTTCTCATCTCTGTGCTTAATGCTTTTTATTGTCTGATCAACTTTAAAATGTTTTACGATTCGTATTTTGAAATGGAAGTGGACTTTACGAATGCTTGAGATGAGAAATTCATGAGATTGTAGTTTAGGGATAGATGCAGGTCATGAAACCAATTGAATTAGTTGCAAAGGGAGCAGTTTAAAAAGAGAATTTTTGTACAATAAAGCTTAATCCTAATTTTAAATCCACTAAGGAATTAGGCGTTATTTTGGAATCAAATGTTCTGTCACTAAGACATTAGGGCAAAAATACTAACGAAAATTCGGTAATAATTCAATAAAGGAATTTAGTAACTAGGATCAAATTAGAGACCAAAGTTAGACTCATAGTGAAACTCATCCCTGACATTTTTCTCAATATAAAAGTTCAATTTTATTACTATTGTTATTTCAAATATTATTCTACTCAATCCAGAAACTTTTTGTTCAATTTCAGTAATTAAATATAATTCGATAGTAAAATGCAATTCTTAAGTTCGACACCCAGTACTACCGTTTTAATTATTACCTGCTGAAACACTATCAACAATGTTCAAATCATGTATAGGACAATTGTAAAATGGCTATTAGTATCATTGTTATTAATAAATTTTTCATTTCCTGATTTAAAAAATATATATTATTAGAATATAAATTTATATTTGAAATTATATTTAAAAGGAATATTTCCTCTGAATATATGTTTTTTAATTACAATCTAACTTTATATATTGAACAATGTATAAAAGTTTAGAATGAAACTTTTCTATATATAATATATCTCATATAGTTTTCAAATACAAACCCAAAAAAACTTCCTAAAAAACACCATACTGAATTATTTTTTCATTGAGGATTTGGACACAAACTTATGTGTATGGATAGAGCTGATAAAATGGGTCCGGTTTTCGGAATCAGACCACAAAAAACCGTAAATTGATAAGGCTTTTGACAAGAAACTTTGAGCCCAATTATTAACTTGAACTTTTTGGCCCGCACTTCTCGAAGTCTAACGAGACTTTTTGAGCATCTACACAATGCCAGACCCAAAAAAAAAAATGGCCATTTTATCTCCCCAAATCCTCATAATACACCTCCCAACCCATAAATGGTTGAAAAATAGATGCTCAAAAGCACTACAAAGATGAAAGAAATGTAGGGTTGCCCTTATTCTCCTGCTTTACCAGCAGTAGCACAACACCCGCAAATAGGAAGTGAAAAGGCCTATGTCTTAAACCAAAAACAAAGTAATGAGATAGGATGATTAAAAAAAAGATATGAACAATTGGTAGTTTTTTTTTTTACTGTTCTCACAATAATAGATTTTGACCACTAATTATATATTTTGGAAGTTCCATCGTATCAGGATTAGGATTTTCTAATGTTTGAATTAAATGTTAGAGATATGTGATCATCTCACCATTAAAATTTATTCGATTTTTCAAATGTTTTATTGTGATACATTTTGTTTATGTTTTAATGTATTAATATTTTTTTATATATTACTGCTTTTTATCTGTTAACTAAATAGGGAGAAAATACTAAAAAAGGAATTATCAAAACAAATAAGAAAATGAGAATAAAAGACCGAAGTTGACATAAA